>VWYO01019765.1:36591-56645 GCA_013400275.1 Rhadina sibilatrix | reverse complement strand
CGTGTGGCTTGGAGAGAAGCTCAGTGTGCTCAGTGCCCTGAGGGGTGGCTGTGGGCTGTGCTTCAGCTGGGCTGGGGTTTACAGCAAGATGTGGGGGGCCAGGTGAGCCCCATCCCCACCCACCAGCACTGAAAGGAAACACTCAGGGGCGCTGGGACAGCCCCTGGGACTGAGGATGAGGAGCAGCTGGATTGGCTTTGCCACCAGGAATTTTCTGCTCCTGGATCAGGGTTCATCCTGAGCACTTGGGGAACACCTGGAATCTCCTGCCTGCTGGAAGCGTGCAAGAAGGAGCTCTCCTCTTCTCTTTGATTTTTGTGGGCGTAGTTTTGTGCTGGTGCCTCACAAACCCCACCTTAACTCTGGGCCAAGCTCCCTGCACAAGGACCCACGGAGAGATGAGATTTCTCTTTTGGTTCTAAAAGGTCATGATTCATTTGAATTCTGACCTGCGGTGTAGCAGCTACAAAATCATGGGAGAAAGTATCCACAGGGTGGCAAGTGCAAAGCCTGCACCTCACAGAGCATTGGGAAGTGTTTGGCCAAAGAGAGAAGCTACAACCCAGTCTGGGTGCAGCCAGCTATGGATTTCTCCTGCATTATAGGACTTGGCTGTATTTCAGTGGGAGTTGAAGCCATCTTTAAAAACCTGAATGCCTTCAAAAGCTCCGTTGTGCGGAGATGAAATGAGCAATCTGATCATACCATTGCTGTGGGTTTGGTTTGTGAGTCATGTAGTGTGAAGCATATTGGAAATAACAGCTCTCGGTGGTGCAGCAGCCCTCATGTTTTATGTGTGTGTATTTATTTATCTCTGAAAAGGTTGGCCATAAAAACAAGCTAAACATCACTGCTTTGGCTCTGGGAAAGGAGGGATTTGACACAATCCTTCTGTCTGAATGGCGTTTCTCTGCCATGCCATTCTGGAAATAACACCAGGCTCCCTCTTACTCCTCTCTGGGCAAGAAGAGCTGTCCCAAAGGTGGCCCAATCTGTAAATCTGCTTTGTTCTTTCTAAAAGTTGATGATTGCTCTTTAACTCGTTGCACAGGTTGTGTGGGGTTAGCTGCTTGCTGGTCTCTAATTGATGCCCCCCCACACACAGAGGTCCAAGGCTGCCCTTTGGAATGGAGGGCTTTGTATGTGCAGGCACTGATCTGGGAGTTCAGAGGATTTTTAATTTCTGCAGTATCTTTTATGGATAGAATTCTCTTGTCCAGCAGGTGAGCAGAGAAGGCTAGTGAAGGCCAGAAAGGAACGTGTGTGTTTTACTCTGGGTGTTGACTGTAACTTGTCTTTTTGATCCAAGCCTGGTTTTTTGTGTGCCGACGTTTGCATAAGTGCGGATTGTGATCCAGATTATTTCCAACTTTATGGAGATTTGCACAAATAAACTTTTCAGTTTGTCTTGTGTGCTTACAAAGGGAGGGTTTCTGTGCTACATGACCAGGTGAGAAGCTGAAGGGGGCTAAGATTCAGAAGGAAGCAATCAGCATTTTCAGGAGCTTCCTGCTTCCTGGACTGGGCAAAGTCTTACCCTTTGCTCATCCCATTCCTCTGGGGTTAATGTGGGAACCCACTGATGACTATGAGGAAATTGAGAAATTGGGCAGTTATGGGACCCAGAGACAGCAAAGGTGGGCCAAGCTTTTACCATCCCAGTGGCTGGAGGGTCAGTGACACGGCTTGAGGAAAGCTGGTGTTGGTGTCCAGTGTCCAGAGGTGCTGTGAGACCCTCTCAGTGGGATGGGTCAGTAAATGATGCTGCCATTGGAAAACAGGGATTGCAGGAGGGAGAGAACTCTCAATAAACCCTGGGTTTGGCTGTGGGGAGCCATCCCCTGTGTGTGTGTATCCACCATCCACCTGCTGTGTCTGAGCATCTGGAAAAGGTGTGAGCAGGTCACCTGTGCTGCTCACTGGGGACCTGAGGAGCCTCCTGGGCAGCCACCTCCCTGCTCTGTGTCCAGCAGAGGTCTGGCTCTTGGATTAAAGCCTCCAGGCAGTGTGAAGGCTGGAAAGTCCCTCTCTGGTGCTTTGGATCCTGGTGGATTCACAGCAGCAGCTGACTCCAGTAAGTGCTCGGCCACCTGGAAGCCAATGTCATGGGAATGATGTGGCATCTTCCTGATGTGGAAAAATAGCAAAGAAATTCTCAACTTCAGGCTAAATACTGGTAAGACAGAGAATGTAAGGGCATTGCTGGCTCATCCAGAGCTCTTCTGTTAAATTTTATTTTGTGGTCTCTCAACAGAGCGATTTGGGTTGGAAGGGACCCTAAAGACCACCCAGTTCCAGCTCTCTGCCATGGGCAGGGACACCTTCTTCTATCCCAGGGTGCTCCAAGCCCTGTCCAACTTGATGTATAAGATCAGGGAGAATTAAAGCCATTTGCAAATTGTAAAAGAGAGAGCAGGGATGAAGAAGTGCTGAAGTGAAGCTTGCCACAAAAGGGGTGAACAGAGAGGTTCATCCTCTGTTCGCTCTTTCTTCCCCTGTGCTAAAGAAATGCACAGATTAAACTGCTGCTTTTACCAAATGTTAATGTTGAAAAAGAGCTTTACATTCCTCGGGGGTGAAATAAGCCTGTGTTCATTTTTTTAAAGCAGCCTGCATCTGTGCTTTTGCACATGGAATAATGTGAACATGCTGAGGTATGGCCAAGTGCACGCCAGCAGCCTCCTGTGTTCTGGCTGTGCTCTCATCTGCTTATCCAATTAGGAAATTAACTTTGGGAGGGTTGCATATGGACATGGAGGCTGACACTGAACCACAGCCCTCAGCATGGTGTTGCTATCCTTGTAAAGTGGCACTTAATTAACTTAAAACACTTTGGAGATACGTGGATTTGCTTCCCATAAGGATAAGATAATGCTTATCTTCTCTAACACTTATCATCCTCCAAACACATTACAAACCTAGCTAACCACTGAGTATAGAAATTATATATGTAAATAAGGCAGATTAAAAGTGGTTTTATCAGCATTTAGGAGAATGTAATAGCACTACACCCACAGACTGGTAATATTGAGGTTTTAATGGGTAGGTAATATATTAAGTGAAATGCTAAGAAATTCCCTGATTAAGATAAATAACTAAGTGTAAATAACTGAGAGGAGGGAAAAGCTGTTCGTAGGCAGAGGGGCCCAAACTTTAATGGTGTTATTGAGCTAAAACAGTTCTTCATACGAGCAGAGCCTTGGTGGGTGAAATCCTTTGAGATAAAAAATGGTGATGTGGAGATAAGAGATACACAGTGGGGCTGTGGCTGCTGTGTTAACTGATGGCTGTCACACAGCAGCTGGGATGCTGCTTCCCTCTCTGTCCCACTGCCAGGATGTTCCTGAAGTACAAAATAACTGTGTTATGTAGGGTGGCCTTTACGTGTTATACAGCAACTTGATGAAAATTGCCACTTTAACATTTAAGGAGATACCCAACAGATTTGGTTGCCATATTCTTTATTAGGATTAATGAAAATTGTGCATTCAGTACCTGCTTTTAGAAGTTCTCAGCCTAAACTTCCTCACAGCAGGGGAGAGGTCTGCACAGGCTCAAGGCACCTGAGAGCTGCTGCCTGTAAATTATTCTTAGCAGGTTCCTGAGAATTGGGTTTGATACTTATCAAGCAATGAATAAAGGAAATAACTTCTTAGAGAAATAATAGAGTTAAAAGGTGAAGCTTAAGATAGACATTTAGAAGCATCTGGAAGCTCAGACATTAATGTGACATTTAGTTTGCAACCCATCTGACAAGGAACTGATAGATAATTTGGGGGTTTGATGGTTGTTTGGCATCATGATCCAAATATTCCCTGACTTTGACAGTGAATGAGTAATGAGCCAGTAACACATTTGCTGTGCAGAGACAAGGCAGGATTCATGGGATGCAACAGCAGTGACCAGAATACAGTGACAACAGTGCTGTTTTAGTTTTGCATATTAATTCAGGCCTCCCTTTATGGAGAAACAACCTTCCCTGGCTGGTAGAATTCACAGAGGTACGTTGGATTTACACTGCCTGTTCAGTTGTGACAAATATCTCCCCAGGGATACAAAACACCCAGAAAGGTGCTGTGATTATGTAAATAAAAGTCCTGCTTGGGAGTCTCAGTCTGGATCAGGAGTGTCCCCAGGGAGAGACACCTGGAGTTGGATTTATTTGGAGAAGCATGGGCACCTAGAGTTTCAGGAGGCTTCCAGCTGCCACCCCAGAGGGCAGGACTCTGCCCGTGGTGTTCTCCCCTGGTGGGCTACCAAAGCATCCTGGATGGCCCAAGGCCTTAGGGATGGCAGCAGGAACTGCTGAGGAGCAGTGCTGTGCTGGCTGTCTTGGAGATCTCCCCTCCTGGCCAGGCAGGACCTGGATGGATGAAGTTGGCTTTAGGCATGTGCTGTCCATGTGCTTGGATTTTGGGGAGTCTTTGCTCCAGTCCAGGCCATCCTCCCTCCTCATCCTCTCCTGGCAGAGAGCTCGAGTGCTGCGGAGCAGAGAAGGCAGCCTGGGAGAAACCCACCTGTTAACAGGGCACAACAGCAAAGGGGAACGAGCCTGCTCAGGTAACCGAGGAGGTTTTACTGATTCTGGGAGTCACGCCGCTAATCTCTGCCTAAAATGGAACATCTGCTCCAGATAGGGTGGGCAGGCTGCCAGCTCCCAGCTCCTCAGACACGCCTGAGCTGCGGGGTGTAGCTGAGGGCACTCTGCATGCTGATAGATTACGTTTAAAAGGGAGGCTTATTTTTGGTAAGGTGTCCTTATCGAAGTCTGCAAAGGGCTGTTCAAGCTGAATGCTCCGAGTATTGACCCTCCAGTGAGTCAACAGCAGTGATTCAACTCCAGAAATGGATCCCAGCAGCGCAGAGATGATTTTTTCCTACACAGTTCTGGGAGTACAAGCAACTGTATTTTCCAGCCCCCCAATCCCCACGGTCAGATTTGTTCTAGAAGTTGTTGAATGCTTTACACCTTATAGCTACAAGCCTTGCTATTTCTGCCTATAAATCTAATAGCTATCGACCCACATTCTGACATCCCCTGACGCTTATCTAAAAATAATGCAGGAATGATGCAACGAGACGTAAAACTCTGAGGAGAAGGCTGTGCTGAGCCATTTCAGCCTGCTCTGGGTGCAGCTTGGGGCTCTGCTGCTTGGGTCCTTGAGGGGCAGCTCATTTGCCTGAAAAAGGACGAAAATTCCTGGTGAGTTGGATAAAAATCACAGTTGGCGTTTCCCGTTTTAAAATCTGCTACTGAGCGCTCGCAGGGCGCTGGCTGTGCAATGAATCCCGGTTCCTGTGATCCTGCCCTCCCAGGCATTCCTCCCTGGGACTCACTCTGATCCCTGATACCCCAGAGAGTGATGCCAAGGGCTGTCTGCCGTGTCCCAGCACTTGTTCTGCCTTGGAACAGGAAACACCGACAGCATCACCGGGGCTCTGCTGTGGGAGTAATCCGAGAACTCTGCTTTAATGGATTTGTTAAAAATAGGGCTCTCCCTGGGCTCTGCAACCCAGGCTGCTGTGCAGGAGGGCCATTCTTCCTGCTGACAGGGAAAGTGAGAGATCTGGAGCTCTGGGGCCGTGTTGTACACAATCAGCACATCTTCCCTCACAGCTGGTGTGCCGTGGTGCACGGGGGAATTTAATTCCAGAGCAGTAAAAGCACCGGTGTGATGTGTCAGCATGGGATGCTCAGGAAGGAAGGAGGGAAGGGGAATCCTTGGTCCCTCTCCCCTTTATTAGGTCCAAGTGGAAATGACTTAGAATCACAGGCTGGGTTGGATTGGAAAGGATCTTAAATCCCACCCAGTGCCACCCCTGCCATGGCAGGGTCACCTCCCACTGTCCCAGGCTGCCCCAATCCCCAGTGTCCAGCCTGGCCTTGGGCACTGCCAGGGATCCAGGCACAGCTTCTCTGGGCACCCTGTGCCAGGGTGAGAGTGAAGAATTCCTTCCCAATATCCCATGGAACTCTGTCCTTTGTCAGTTTAAAGCCCTTTGATCTTGTGTCCTTTCCCGTGGTTTGAGGTGTGAGTGCCCCCAGCACCTCCCTGGCTCTGGAAGGGGAAGGCTCAGGCTGGGAAGAGCTGGGCTCTGCCATGTGCTGCCTCTGAGCATCCTTGAGCCCCCTGGCTGCACTCCCCAGCACCCAGAAGGGATGCAGGACTTCCTTTGCTCCCATCTCCTTCTGTGGAACAGCAGGACCTTTCTGTGTTGCTGGGCCCTGGGAATGCAGATTGCTGTTCCTTGGTGTCTAAGTGCTGACACAGAAAGCACAAAGCCATTTCAAGAGAGAAGCCAGCAGTGGATTAACAGACACCAGCAGAGCCCCAGCAGAATTATTCTGGCTGTTTCCTCGAGCCTCAGAGGGCCAAGCAAGGTTTCTTACGTGCTGGTTGTCAGAATTTACTTAACCTTAGTTTTAATCTTCATTAGCCACGCAGTATTTTGGGCAGGGCTGTGCCTGTTCTCAGAGCATAAAGGTAAAGTGGGAAGGTTAATTTTGAAATAACAATTAGAATCTCTTTCTGGGTCTTTGCCTGTATTACACTTTAAATGCAATCATGAGGGCACTCACGTTTGCACCAAATTACTGCTAATTCTTCCAAAGCAGTTGCTTGATCACACTTTACAAACACAAAGCAGAGGAGGAGAATAAAAAAAAAGTGAAAAGCCATTTAATGAATTTTAAAGCTCGCTTGTATTTCGTTATTGGGTTTTAAATTTTTGTTGACCTTTGTGTGTGTTTTTAGTATTTGCTGCCTTCAGAGAGGTGGGCTGGAACACTGAATGCTTTAAATAGCTGGGAACATAAACCCCCTGTTCTGCTGGGTTTTATTTCAGTATTTCCTCTTTGCACTGACAAGACAATAGCAGTAATAACCATTATCCTGGTGTAAAGCACGCTGTGCCTTGCCCTTTGCTAAGTGTAGCCCAAACACTGTAACGTGGGATTTCAGTTTGCTGGAAGTTGTTGCTCCCTGTGATCAGGAGGGACTGGTGTCACCACTGAGGGCAGCAGGATCCAGCAGGAAAGGCTTGGGGCTCAGCTTTGACTCTGATGCTTTGTGTGATGCTCCAGCAGTCACAGAGAATAATGTTAGAAAGAATATGTAAGTTAGGGATTTCTGTTTTCTCATGTAGGACCGAAGGGATGTCTCAAGGACAGGAAGAGATGAGGTTTTTTTTTTATGTGGGGAATGATATGAGAACAAAGAAAACCTTGCAGACGAGTTTTGGTTATTTGAAGATATTTGGAACTGCCATCAAAGAGGTGGGAACAGAAAAAGTGAGGCAGGAGAGATGCTGGGGGTGCTTCTTCCTCTCTAGGGAATCCCCCAGAGTCAATCAGGCCTGAAGGGAGCACAGAGGGTCACTGGTGCCACCTCCCTGCTCAGGCAGGGCCAGCCCAGAGCACAGGGCACAGGGCTGTGTCCAGAGGGCTCTGCAATATACCTGCTGAGGAGACTCCAGCCCCTCCCTGGGCAGCCTGTGGAGGGCTGGGCACTGCCCAGGGCAGAAGTTGTGCCTCCTGTGCAGGGGAATTGCTGGGCATCCATTCCAAGGGCTGGGATGGAGCCTGGATGAAGTGATTCCCTCTCCCTCAGGCTGTGACCTTGCCCAGTGGCCCTGACTGGTTCCTGTCCCTGGTATTTGGTGCTATAAACCAGTGAGGCTTCTCATGATTTATGTTAAGTGGTTCCCAAACAACTTAACATAAATCATGCAGAATGGGGCAGAAGATTGGGAGGAGGGAGAATTAGACCTAAAGTTGTGTTAATTCCCTGTCACTTTTGGATTTCAGACTCCTCTTGGTTTAAATCTGTGTTAATTGCCTGATGATTACAGTGAAGGGAAGATATGTTAGAAAATGAAATAGTAGAAAATCCTGAGCTGGAAGGAGCCCACAAGGATCATCCAGCCCAACCCATGGCCCTGCACAGGACACCCCAGCAATTAATAAACCAATTATTGAAGGGACACAGAGAGGGACCTCAGTTGTGGGAAGCTGGGGTAACCAGGACTTTCACTTTGGAGCAGCAGGTGCTGCTGGTGGGAGGAGGGCTCTTTGGATGAAGTGACAGGGTGGACCCTGCCAGTCTGGTTTTCAGGCCCCTGAGGTGGAGGTAAGGAGCAAACCTTCAGTCTCTGGAGAAAGAAATGACTGATTTACCCTGTGGGATGAGGGGGCTGCTCTCTCTGGCACGAAGGGGAGTGGTTCAGGCTGTTTGCCCAGTGCTGTGTTAGGAGGGGACAGTCAGTGGGGTGCATCATGCAGGTGATTCCTGGAGGTGCAGACACCCCTCAAACCTCCTGTCAGGAGTGTCTGGAGGTAGCTCCTGCCTTTTGCAGTGCCTGACATGGGAGGTGTTGTGGGGTCAGCTCATATTGACTGGAGTTGCTGTTGGATCAAGCACTGAATCAATTCTGACTTTCTGGGGGACTTTAATCGCCCTTCTGACAGACATGAAAGGGGCTAGGCAGCAAAATGGGATTTTGCACTTTTATCAGTCTTTTCTTAGTAAGTTGCTCAACTTCCAAGTACTAATTAATGCTGTGTTCCTTCCACGAATTGTCCTTCCCACTGATGCTGTCTGTTTGATCTGAGAGCAGCAACAGACCTTGCAAATTAGAGCTGCTGCCAGGCTGCAGTGGGGACAGAGAACAGGAAGGAATAAAACTTTGGAGGCCTTCAGCATAATTTATGCCCTTGATGCAGCTGTTTGAAAAATCCTGGAATTCCCTTGGATGTCCAGCTCTGCATGTTGAGAAACACCCAGCTCCAGTTCCAGAAATTCCGAAGAAATTTGATTTGGATATCCATATTCCCTCCAAAGCTACAGGCCTGGGTGGAGACATTCTCTGGTGTCACTTTATTCTGAGGCTGCCCAGACTTTTCCAGCCTGAGGAACTGCTTTAATTTGTTTATAATTTTTCCAGTTAGACTGAGATGGTCAGATATTGTCGAGGTCACGTTTGTCTTTAACGCCATCAAACTGGTCCACGTGTTTCTGGGGCAGATGTGTGAGAAGAATCACAGAACATCCTGAGCTGGAAGGGACCACAGGGATCATCCAGCCCAGCCCCTGGCCCTGCACAGACACCCCAGCAATCCCAGCCTGGGCATCCCTGGGAGCTCCTGGAGCTCTGGCAGCCTCAGGCTGTGCCCATTCCCTGTTCCATGTACCAAGAACAGGTCCCATTGTCCCTATGCAGGGACAGAAGTGGCTGTAAAGGGAAAATGAGTGCAGTGGTTGAACTGGCAGCTCAAAAAAAATGGGGCTGAGAAACCATGGGAGCAAAGAAGGGGGAGTGTTGGGGAGGATGAAGCAAGAAGGCCCTGCAGAGAAGATTTATTAGTAAAAGACTCAAAAAGTATAAAACCTGTAAGAGATATAGAATTAAAAGCTAGATTTGAACTGTAAGATGCTGGGCAGGAAAAGAGTAATTAAGTTAGCTAAAGACANCAGGTGTCTTGAGAACATCCCGGTCTCAGGACATCTCTTTTTGGACTCAAACAACTACGACGTTTTCTACAGGGGAGGATGAGGAGGCTGAGATGGGTGGGGACCTTTGGAATTGAGAGGGAGGGATGGGGCATGGGATGGGACAGGGTGTCCAGGCAAGGAGCTGCAGTCCTGGGAGCATCTCTGCTTTGCATCAGGAATATTTGGATGTGGTGCAGCAGCTTATTTGGCTTATTTTGTTACAAGTAGTGGAAAAAGGGCTCTCTGAAAAAAAAAAAAAAAAAAAAAAAAGGGTTTTTTCAACTCACTACTTCACATAAATGAAGTATAACTAAAAGGAGAGGCACTTCCAGAAGCCTTAATGGTAAATGTAGTCCTTGGAAGTCTGTTCTGGTTTGGTGATTCCAGTGTGAGCCTTGCTCAGGAGATGAGTGGGTGCAAAGCAGGGCAGGTATTATTAGCTGTGCAAAGCAAAACAATACAGTTGCTGTGGAAAAAAAAAATTACAGGGTTTGTGCTGAAGCAGATATTTAACCTTTGTTTTTACAACTCCAGAAATGAAGCAGTTTGTTTCTTAATGTGGGTTTAATGCTTGCAAGTGTGTGCTGACTGTGTTTTCACGTGGACTGGAAGAGATGCTGGGCTATTAAAGTCTGCTTTAACGATCCCTTTCCCCATAACTCCTAATATTTGCCATTTGCTAATTATGATGCTCCGAAGGAGTTTGCATTTGCAGTAGATGTTTTAAATGCTGCAGCTGACTTAGTTTCAAGCTAACTGCTGGTGACTTTTTTTTTCTAAAGTATTGTTATTGGTGATTTTTTGGAGGCTGGCAGGAAGAGCTCACCTCAGACTGTTCTTTATTAGGAGGTTTTTGATGTCCAAAAACAAAAAGTGGGAGGAGAAATAGCTGAGGCAGAGGACCAGTGCTGGAGAGCACAGGAGCTTTCTGGGATGTTGTTTTGTGGTGTCAACTCCTGTGAGTCAGCGAGGGTGTGCCCGGGGTGGCTGCTGTGGGGCCCTTTGTGATTTGGGATGCACTGCTCTGTTTGTTTTGGTGGTTTTTTTTTTAATCCTTGGGATTTTCAGGCAGATTTATAATAGGGGAAATGTTTGAGAGGTCACAGCCTCTCTGTTTGAGAGGTCACAGCCTGGGCAGCAGCTTCACAAGCAGACTGTGGGAATTAAAAGATCAGAGTGGTTTGTTCATGGCCCAATTCACTGCTCCAAGGGACAGTGGGGTGGGACAGGTGACCTCACTTAGGGCCCCGCAGAGGACACTGACCTTTGTGTGGGGTTGGCAGGGCAAGGTTTGGGTACCAGGAGCCAACAGCAGCGGCTGCACGGCAGCTCCCAGGGAGATCCATGTNCAGGGGCAGGGTGAGGGGTCCAAGCCCTCTGGAGGAAGCAGCAGCAGAGACAACTGTGAGTGATGGACTGACCACAGTCCCATTCCCATCCCCCTGAGCCTCTGAGGGGGAGGAGGGAGAACAAATCAGGAGTGAAGCTGAGGCTGGGAAGAAGGGTGGGGTTTGGAGAAGGTGTTTGAGGATTTGGGTTTATTTCTCAGTTTCCTGCTCTGATTTGATGGATGATGAATGGAACTGATTTCCCCAGCTGAGTCTGTTTGCCCTTGGCAGCAGCTGGTGAGGGATCCCTCCCTGCCCTTATCCCAGGCAGAGCCTTTCCTGTGTCCTGTCTGCCCTGCCCAGCTGAGCAGGGCAGTGACAGAGGGGCCTGGTGGGCACAGGGTGCCCAGCCAGGGTCACCCCACCACAGCCTCTGAGAGTGACCTCCCTGCACAGCAGAGCTGAGGATGCCAGAGAAGTGCTAAAAATACCCCCCTTGTAAAGTGTGAGTTAGGCTGGGGCTGTACTTGAAGGAAAAAGGGAATTAGGAACTCAGAACTGTTGGGATGCTCTGCAAGCAAGGCCAGTCTGCTACCTCAGCTGTCTGCTCCCTTTGCATGTTATTTTACCTTGTATTTTACTTGTGTTGGTTTTTTTTCTTAATCCCATTTCTCAATCACCTTCACCAGAGGCAATTCCAGCTGTGATTTGACAGCTGCTACTATCTTCTCCAGCATGTGCTGCCAAAATCCCAGTTGATTCTGAGGCTTAAGGCACAGTGCTGTCTCTTTTCTGTATTTCTGCATTTCTGCCTACTCTGAAATCATACATATTAATATTAATCATGCTCTTTCCAAATTCAGAAGCCTCCAGGCCTATTGCAATTATGGAGTGTTTTGTTTTTTTTTTTTTAATTTAGTTTTTGGCAGGTGTGCCCAGGCAGTAACAGGGCTGATGAGCGTGGCCCAGGGCAGAGCTTTGGGGCTGGGTGGACTCAAGCCTTGAACTAAAACCTGAAACTCTGGAGGAAGCTTGGGTGTGAGTGAGAACTTGGAATACACTCTCTCCACTTGACATCCTGTGAAATAATTCCTTGATATGGCAGAAGAGGCTGTGGTGCCTTGGGTGGAATGTGCTGCAGGGCTTTGTGCTGAGCATTGATGCTGCACACACCTGCTGTGGGTACCTCAAGCTGAGCTCATTCCCTGCTGCTTTTAGCTCCAGGCTCCCTCACTACAGTCCAGAGGGCAAAATGCTGCTGCTCTTGGAGGCAGAATCTGACCTGAAGCCCCACCTCTTCTCCCTCTTCCAAAAGTATGAAAGCACGAAGAGGGATCTTCCCTTTTTTGCCTGCCTCCTTGCTTGGAATTTCTCACACCTCCACGCTGAGCCTCGGCCTTGAGAGCTGAAACTCAGGAAGTTGAGGAGGGAGGAAAAAAAAGCTGATCCAGGAGTCTTCTGCCTGGATCAATGGAGCAAAAGAACAGGCTGAAGCTGCACAATTGGGAGTCAGGAGAAGTTTGCTCATGTGCTGTGTCAGGAGCTTGTACAGGCGATTTTCTTCAGAGGTGCATAAGGCTTTTCCAGTCTAAGGATCTTCCTTTTTACTTGAGTTCTAAAATGCTGATNTTTTTTTTTTTTGTTTTTAAAATTTTTTTTTTTTTTTTTTTTTTTTTTTTTTTTTTTTTTTTTTTTTTTTTTTTTTTTAAACAAAATTGCTGATATGGGCATTCAAGTAGTAATGAAATTTTTGTGGTTCATTTTCTTTGACTCGTTTTTCAGATGTTACTTCATAAAACCTTTCCAGCGTTTGCCTCCTGTGAGCACTGGGATTTCCTTTTCCTGCCTTCCATTGCATTCCCTGCACTCCACACACTCAGTCCTGCCAGGCCCCCAGAGCTTCCCAAAAGGAGCTGGGTGGGAGCAGCCTGGGGTGCCCAGCCCTGCAGCAGAGCTCCCAGGTGTCCCTTGTCACCTGTCCAGTGAGCAGGGCTGGAATTGGGTGCAGCAGGGAGATGTTCTGTGAATGCCTGGGCACAGCTCAGGAATTTCCTTATTCCTTGGATGTTGCCTGTTCTGTGGAGCCAGGCTGGGAGAGCTGAGGGTGCTCAGCTGGAGAGGAGAAGCACCAGGGAGAGCTCAGAGCCCTTCCAGAGCCTAAAGGGGCTCCAGGAGAGCTGGAGAGGGACTGGGGGCAAGGGCTGGAGGGACAGGGAATGGCTCCCAGTGCCCAGGGCAGGGCTGGGTGGGAGATTGGGCAGGAATTGTTCCCTGGCAGGGCGGGCAGGGCTGGCACAGGGTGCCCAGAGCAGCTGTGGCTGCCCCTGGATCCCTGGCAGTGCCCAAAGCCAGGCTGGACATTGAGTTCTAAATGCTGATTTTTAGTTTATTTTTTTTTTTTAAACAAAATTGTTGATAGGGACATTCAAGTAATAATGAAATTTTTGTGTTCTACCTGGGCCAGTGGGAGGTGTCCCTGCCCGTGGCAGGGCTGGCACTGGATGGGCTCTGAGGTCCCTTCCCACCCAAACCATTCCAGGAGTCTGTGAAGCCACTGGAAGGGTTTAAAACCCTGCAGCCCAACCTGTACATCTTTCTGAGGAGCAGGCCCTGCCTGCATCCCTTCATGTGGGCAGGCTGGGAAAAGCCAAGGAACTGCTTCCATCCTTGCAGGTGTAAGCTCTGCTCTTTGCAGGGATTCCAGCAGGGTTAGGATCAGGCTTTGCTCCTGAGCTTTGTTAATTGCCAGGACGAATTGGAACGCTCTGTGCTAGGCTAACGTCATAGAAAGGTAGGGCCTAATTTTCCTGGCTGAAATTGATGTAAGCTGGGCTTCTCTCATGTAAGTCCCTCGAGCCTTTTCAGTCTAATTCAAGAGATTTTTTTTTTTTTTTTTTTTCTTCTTCTTCTTTCTTCCCCTTGCTAGGTCACGAAGAGTCTTTGTATTCCATGTGCATTGTGCTGCCTGTCAGGGACATGGGCTTGGAGCTGTGGGCCACATCCAGAACTACCTGGAGGGCAGGCACCCTCCAGCTGCCCTTCCTTTCTGCAGCTCCAGTTGGTTTTTTCTGACAAGTACAGACACTTCCAGATTTATACCCGTGACAGAAATAAATCAAATTAGTCTGAAATCACCCCTTGCTCCAACAATGCTCCGCACTTCCCTTACATTAAGGAGATAAGGAGAGGAACAAACCTGCTTTGAAGATGAGCTGATTTCCATAGCAGGCAGAGTGACCTACTTAAAGGGAGAGGGGGAGCAAGCAGGGCTGGAAAGGGGCTCTTTATTTATTTATATCATCTGCAAGTGTCAGTGTCAGCTCCCCTGGCTGAGCCCTCTCCTGACACTCACCTGACAGCCACAGACAACGTGGGGCTGAGCAAGCTCCTGTTGTCCTACAAGGATCTCCTGTGTCTGACCAGCTGCCTTGCTTTGAAGAGACAGGGATCAGCCAGGGAAAGCTGGAGTTTGCCTTGGAATGGAGAATGGAANCACTGGGATGATGGAATGTGGATGGTCTGTTTTGGGGATGTGGCTTTTAGGGGTGTCTTAATGGTCCATTAGCAGAAAACATTCCCTGGGCAGTGAAAGAGATCAGAAACCCTGCCCCACCTGGTTTGAGCAGCTTGACCCATTATCAGAAGGCACCTGCCCCTCTCCCTCCCAAAGATAAAGAAAAACATCTCCCCAGCTGCTTTTAATAATGAAAATAGAACACACACCCCTGGCTCCACAGCCCAAGACACCAGCCTGGCCTTGTCACCTCTCTGGGAAGGTGACCCCACTCACATGGGTCTTTGGGGAATCTTCACCTTGTGGGAAATCTGCCAGGTTGCCTCACTTCAATGAGGGGCAGCAGGCGCCTCGCTTTGGGGTCTTGAGCGTCGTGCTCAGGGCACAGGAAGGTCCCTGTGGGAATTGCCCAAGGGCTCTGGGGATCCAGGGATGCCCCAGGGGATGGGTTGGAGCAGCAGGTGGGTGGTGAGGTGTGTTTGCTCCTGGTTTTGCACACTCCTGGTTTGGCAGCCAGGTGACACATGGGGTCACGCGTGTGCCACCGAAGGGACACTGCCAGGGTGGGTGTGGGCTCTGTGGGCTGTTCCCTTGAGAATGGGCTCTCTCACTGGTACCCCGGGCCTGACTGGGGTCAGGTGCCACCCTGGGGGGGACCTAACACTGCAGAACAGTGCCTGCAAGGCCAGTGCTGTCCCTGGCCACTGCCCTTGGGGTGAAGTCCTTGTGTCACAGAACCGTCACAGGGTGGGGTTGGGACCAAAGGGACTTAAGGCCCCTCAGCCCTGGGGTCCCTCTGCTATGGGTAGGGGGGACACCTCCCAGTGTTCCAGGGACACCTCCCAGTGGGCCAGGGACACCTCTCAGTGGGTCAGGGACACTCCAGTGGGCCAGGGACACCTCTCAGTGGGCCAGGGACACCTCCCAGTGTTCCAGGGACACTCCAGTGGGCCAGGGACACCTCCCAGTGGGCCAGGGACACTTTCCAGTGTTCCAGGGACACCTCCCAGTGGGCCAGGCTGGCTGATGTGCATCTGGGTCAGAGTGACCACGGTGGAAATGCATCCTTGGTACCCTGAGAGCTGATGTTCCTGTCCCAGTGGGTTTGTGACCACCCCTCCCTCAGCTGCTGAGGGCTGCTGTGCCCTGCCAGTGCTGCTTCCTGGGCTTGTCTCTTAGCTCCACTTGCCTCACCTACAAAATAATTTCTTCTTTCACAGGAAGGGTCGCTGCTGGACACTCCTGCATTTGCAGGGTGATGTCCTGAGTGTCCAGGCTGTTGTTTGGAGCTGCTGGCTGGGACAGAATGGTCTGAGCTGATCCTGTTTTTGTAGAGATGAAGGTATTTGTTCATTTAGGCAGAGGAGGCACAAAAATAAGTTTTCTTTGCCTGCCCTGCAGAGGGACAAATATTTAGTAAGAACAACGTGTGTCTGGTTGTCTTTGCCTGCAAATGCCTGCCCTGTGGGTAGCTGGCTCTCACCAGAGCCCTGTGCTGAGCTAACAAAGCCTGTCAGGAATTCGGCAGGATCTGGGAACTAAGTTAAAAATTAAGCACTTCCATCCTTCACTAGGAACAGCAAATCTGTGAAGTCTCAAGGAAATATGTGGCCTGCTTTAAATAACATTTATATAAAAAAAATAAGTTTATTAACTCAATGCAGAGAGGAAACCTAAATAGGATGAAGAACTTCTTTCCATGGAGGGAGCAGAGCCCTGGGACAGCTGCCCAGGGAGGTTGTGGAGTCTTTGGAGACGTTCCAAACCCACCTGGACGTGTCTCAGTGTCACCTGCTCTGGGTGCTTTCCAGCAGTCCCTTCCAACCCCAGCTATTCTGGGATTCTGTGAAAATGTGTGAACTTCTGGAGGGGGTGTGCAATGAGGAACTGTATCTTGCTGTTTTGTTTTGTTTTTTTTTTCTATTCAGCATTGCAGAGTTCACCTGTCCTCAAGCTCACCTGCCTTTCTCCCAGGGTGGAGAGTCCCAGTTTATTTTCTCATCTGTAAATACACATTTTTAAAATCTTTGCTCTCCCCTTGCTTTGTGTTGCTACATTTTTTTTCTCTCCCTCTCTCTGTTTGGTATTCACTGGAGCTGCCCAGAGCTGCTCCCAGCAGTCTGGGTAGGAAAGGTACCTGGAATAAGGGGGGGATGTTTGGGCCAGACATTGGCAAAATGGCACCAGGACTTGCTGGACAGCCAAAGGTGTTCCTGTAGCTGTCACTCCTGCTAGTGATGCAGGAATTGCTGTCAGTTCCTGCTCTTAAAGTGTTCCAGGGCTCTGATGGACAGGAGAGTGTCTCACAGAAATGAACCTGAATGGCAGCAGTGCTTCCAAGTCCTCCTTTGAAATACCCCCCTCTGCCCCCTGGGCTCCTTGGCTGGCTCAGTTCTTTGAGGGGCTTTGGAGGAATATCTCAGGGAAACAGGGTGAAAGATTCCCAAAGAGGCTCTCACCCCCTGGGATTGGTCCAAGGCTTTATTCCTGAAGGGTTCCAGGGCAGAGAGAGAGAGAACAAGGCAGAAACAGGACTTGATCTGTCTCTGCTGAGGAAAGATAACTGGACCTGAGCCAGTTGGGTTAAGAAAGGAAGGAAGGGTCAAACTGCATGGTCACAGGCTTCAAGGGGTCTCTGGGGAAAAAAACCATTCCCCAGAGGAATACAACACCCCTTGTCTCATCTTCCCTGTCCAGAAGGAAAGGCTGGAGAATGTTCCAAGTCCTCCTGCTGCTTGACAGAGCAGTCAGTGCTGCTTGTAGAGCCTCAGTGTCTCAGCAAAGCAAAGCAAACTCTGAAAGCCCAGCCCAGAATGACAGTCTGGAGCCACTTGTGCATCTCCAGGCCATTAATGTTGTCACCATCAGGATTTCTGGGCTTCTTAGGAGCTGGTGTGACCCTGCACCCCCAAGGATGTGTCTTACCCGTGGTCAGTGGGGTTGCAGAGGGATTCCCCCCTTTTCTCTGGCCGTGCACCTTGTGGAAGATTGGAAGCTCCTCTCTCTGGGCAGAAATTTGCAGGTCTGCCCTGGTGCCAGTCTCCCTCCTCAGCTCTTCCTCTTGCTCAGTGATCCTTGCAGCTTCTCCAGTGCCACGTGCTGGACTCTGTTGCTGGTGCCAGACAGCAGCAAAGCTGTGATTTATTTTTGGGAGCAGTTGTATTTAATGTGTGTATCGATAGGATGCACTTCAGATCTGCATGTCCTGACACTGGAGAGTGTAAACAACCCAAACAGAAATGGAAAACCTTTTACAGCCTCCTTCTGTGGCATTAAAGCAAGCGCTGTCTATGGGAGGAATTTAATGATTCCTTTCAGAAAGATTTATTTTGATATAATAATTTTAAAAGCTCACTTTAATCTGCTCAACTGTTGGAGAGCAAACAAGACAATCCTTTCCCCGGACGTTTTGTCATTTGATTGAACAGTAAAACAAGTAAGTTCTATTAGAAATCTAATTTTTGCAGAGCACTTAGAGAATTATGTAATTAAGAAATACCAATGAAGTCGTTCGGGCTTAGCCCTGGGTGGGCTGTCAGAGGGGTGGAAAGTGCAGGGGAGTGTTTGATGTCCATGGCTGGAGTTTCAGGGTGGGATTCAGCACTGGGGACTCTCTGCCCTCAGTCCCTGTTTTGCCAGGTGATGCTCAGGGCCTGAGCCCTGTCACCCTGAGCCCCTCTCAGGGCAGCAGAGCCTCTGCAGGGGCTAACCCCAGCCTGAACTGCAGAGGATTGATGCTCCAGGATGCAGAGATAACCCCTGCTGCTCCCAGGGTGGAGCTTTTGTCTGCTCATCAGTCTGGTGTTAACCTGCCAGGGCTGTCAGAGCCTGCAGGAAGATGGAGTGGGAAGCAGGAATTCCTGCAGGGAAGCTCTGTAGCTCTGTGTATTCAGGAGTGTCCTGGTGGGATGCAATGAGCTTGCACCGGGTGAAAACATCTGCAGGCAAAATACTCTTACACTGCAGGGGCTGCCCTGCCCAGAGAAAGGCCCAGAAAGCTGCTGGGAGTCACTGGCAGTGAGGGAAGGGAGAGGCTGGGAAAGGCAGGATATTGCCCAAATATCTAAAGTTTGCCAGTTCCCAAAACAAGATATTTTCCACTAACCAGAAGGGCCTTTGAGAAGAGAGAGGGAAGAGGTGACTCTGGCCCATGTCAGGATTAACTCTGGGAAAAGCTGTCCTGAAAACAGGACTTGGGGATTGGTACAGGCTGGGGAATACCTACAGAGAGAATCAAAGCTGAAAGCTGGTTTATCCTTTGTTGTTATAAAGCTGTTCTTCTAATAGGTGGTGAATTGAGAGCTCAGATTTTAGGATTGTTGCCTCTTGCCTGTTGGCTGTGGGTGATGGCTTGGGGTGTCCGGGAGCCCTTTCCAAGTCTTTGTGGCCCTCAGCCAGCAGTGCCAGCACAGCAGTCTGGGATCAAAGGTACCCAGGGCACTGTGGGGCATTGGAGCTGCTTCCACACCACAGCTGGGCTCTGAGGCTCTGGTGAGGTCTCTCCTAGGGCGTGACACACATCTGGATGAAGACCCCCCCCCCACATCTGAACCCTTGCTGTGGGTCAGCAGGTCCTTTGCTTCTCACCATCGCTCAGTTCAGTTGCTCTGCTTTGTGGTGAGGTGATAAAATGCAAGGCTTAAGCCCGGACTTTGAAGCCTGAAGCATTCCTGTTATCAGTCGCTCCCTGTGGCTGGCACTGGACAAAGCTGCTGCTGAATGCCCAGAGCTCCTGCCCTCGGGGCTGGGGAGCTGGCAGGGCTCAGCCCCAGGGAGGGACAAGGCACAGACAGCTGAGCAGGGCTGATGACAGTGTCCCTTTTCCAGACAGGCTTGTCTGTGCCACAGGATCAAGACATTCCCGTGGGGGTGCAGTGCACGTGCAGGCAGTGCAGCTCCTGGAGCAGTTGAGCTGGAACAGATGGGCCCTTGTGTGCAAACCCAGCCCGTCTGCTGTGGGAGTGCAGCTCCGCCAGTGCCAGGCCCTGAAAAGCCCTGCAAATCATCTTTTCTTCAGGAAATTAATTAACTAGATGTTTCTCCTAATTCGTGTGGACTGACAATTTGTGCCGTTGCATATGGAGCTTCTGCATCACTGAACCTTTTGATTCCCTCCCTCTTTGCTCCAGTGAAGCTTCTGGAAAGCTCCTGCAATTCCCCTGGGCTGGGACCACTGCTGCCTGCAGCCCCTGCTGCCTGCCAGAGCACTCAGCCTTTCCTTGGGTACATATTATCACAGAATCACAGAATTTCCAGGCTGGAAGAGACCTTCAAGATCATCAAGTCCAACCCAGCTCTAACACCTCAACCAGACCTTGGCACCCAGTGCCACATCCAGGCTTGTTTTGAACACATCCAGGGATGGTGACTCCACCCCCTCCCCGGGCAGGCCATTCCAACACTTTATCACTCTTTCTGTGAAAAACTTCTTCCTGATATCCAACCTGTACTTCCCTTGGTGCAGCCTGAGGCTGTGTCCTCTGGTTCTGTCTGATGTTGCCTGGAGAAAGAGACCAACCCCCAACTGGCTGCAACCACCCTTCAGGGAGTTGTAGAGAGTGACAAGGTCACCCCTGAGTCTCCTTTTCTCCAGGCTGAACATCCCCAGCTCCCTCAGCTGTTCCTCACAAGGTTTGTGCTCCCAGCCCCTCAGCAGCCTCGCTGCCTCCTCTGGATGTGTTTGAGCATCTCAATTTCCATCCTGAGCTGAGGGGCCAGAGC
>VWYO01019765.1:20542-31913 GCA_013400275.1 Rhadina sibilatrix | reverse complement strand
AAAAAAAAATCCCTGAAGCATCCAACATGACTCTTCTGGTAAAACACCTTCCACCAGGTTTGCTTTAATGTTTTTACACTCACAGCACTCACAAGTCTTGAGTGATCATTACAGGCAGAGACGTCCGTACCCAGTGCAGAGAGCACTCTGTGTGCACATGAGGAGGCTGTTTCCCTGAAAGTTGGTAGCCAGGAAGGGATGCTCCTCAGCTTGGGAGGAAGTTTTTGTTCCTTCAGAGGCCCTTAGATAAAACTTCCTTCTGCAGGAGGCTGACCTTGCTCCTTCCCCAGCCAGCCCAGCTGGACTGGAGCAGTCAGTGCTCCAGTGAGACTTGGGAAGCTGTGCAGCTTGCTGCTTTTTATTGCCACGTGTGGATAAAGCCCAAGGCTGAGGTTCAGCCTGCTCACTGACATTCTGTCCTTCCTGGGGCCCCCTGCCCTCCTCCCTTTTCCCCACAGGAGAGCCTTGGGTGGATGGATCAGCCAAAAGGCACAAAGGCTGGAAAACAACAGTCAGCAACATCTTCAGATTCTCACAAGGCAGCTGCGTGGAGCTAAAAATACAGGACTCCACGTATTTTCTCCAATAACCTCACCTCCTCACAGGTAATTCAGCTGGAGAACAATTTGGAATTGATAATAAAGGACATTTTTCTTCCTACCTTTAACGAGGAGGCAGAATGACTGAGAGATAACTGCCTTGGATTCATACCAAGGAGCTGCATCAGTGTTCCTGGGAGAGTGCCTGGAACTCACAAAATACATCATCTATTTAGCCCAGGCTGGATGAGTTACCAGTTCAGCACTAACTGTGCCTCTCCTTGCTGCTCTCAGAGGGCCCTTCTTCCCCCTGTGGTGGTACTTGAGATGAGCCCTTTCCCCGTTCAGACCTCCATTAACCCTTTAGAGTGCCTCAGTCTGTATCAGAAACCCTCTAAACAGCACATCTCAGAACTTCAGATGTGGAGGAGATGAGCATGGCTGGCCTCCTGCAGTCCTGCCTGACCTCTGGCTCTGGTTTCTTGGTGCCTTTGTAAGATGTTGTTCTGTGCCATCAGCTCCTCGAGTGTCACCCCCACTACATCTCTGCCAGGGACAAATAAATCTAAGGTAGGGAGTGGGGGACAGATGGAGAAAAGGTGATTTTTTTTGGCAGCACTGACGTGGCCCTTTGGCTTTGCTGTGGTTTCAGCACGCTTGGTCAGCTGGAAGAGCTCTGTCAGTGCCTGCAGAAGGTGGCTGCTCACGTGAGACAAGGGCAGCAGGGGTTCCTGGAGTCCTTGTGGGGAGTTCTTTTACATTTTGAATCCCAGTTCTTCAGGATCTTTCTGATGAGAAAATTGCTGCGCCAAGCCTTTGTTTGGGGGCTTCCTGCAGGCTCTGAAAACTGTTTAACTTGGATCCTCCTGGCATCTGACCTGGAACCAGGGGCTGCTTCAGAGCTTCAAGAGTGGTTCCTATGTCTTAAAAACACTGGGGGTGTGTCTGTGCATGCACATTCATCTGGAGGGAGTTTGCTCTCTGTGGGGCAAGTGCTGCTCCTCAGATTTTTGTGCTGCCATTTCAGCCTTGGCCTTTTAGTGGGAGATGTCCCTGCCCGTGGCAGGGTGTGGAACGAGATGATCTTTCAGGTCCTTTCTAACCCATTCTGTGCTTCTGTGATACTTTCTCTGCCTTTGCATGTTAGAACTTGCTTCTCCTCCAGCTGCTTTTTCTGTGCTTGAATGCCTGGTTTGCTCCTCTTGAGTGAAACCCACTTGAAACCTTCATCAGTTGCCTCTGCAGGGCTTTCACCAGCACAGCAACAACTGCCTCTGGGAGGAGCATTTTCAGGAGTGCTGTGGTTGTCCCCAGGGCACTCTGCAGCAGGCTTGTTCACGGAGTCATGGAATCATTAAAGTTGGAAGAGCCCAAGAACGANCTCCTGGGGCTCCAGCCCCTTCCCAGCTCTGTTCCCTGCCCTGGACACGCTCCAGCCCCTCAATGTTTTGGTTTTCTTTTTGTCACAAGGAGCCCAAAATTGAACACAGCACTCAAGGTGCTTCAGCAGTGCCAGCACAGGGGGATGGCAGTGCCCTGGCCCTGTGGCCACGCTTGGGCTGGCCCAGCCCAGGGGCCATTGGCCTTTTTGGCCACCTGGGCACACCTGGGCTCATGTCCAGCCTCTGTCACCAGCACCCCCAGGGCCATTCCCATTGGGCATTTTCCAGCCCCTCTGGCCCAGCCTGGAGTGTTCTGGGGGTTGCTGTGGCCCCAGTGCAGGACCCAGCACTCCCATGCTTCTGTTTATGAACGTGGTTCAGCTGGGTCTTTGGTTGAGACTTTTTGTCACAGTCTAAAGGTTTTAGATGCGTGCTTTATAGAAAAATTAATGACCTGCTTTAAAAATGCAACCACAGGACTTAGCTGTGGTAATCCAGCAGTGTTCACAGAGAAATGCAATAATGCTGTGGTTGAAACCACCATGTCTGGGAGCATGCAGGGATGGCTGGGACTGGGAGCCTTTCTGTGTGGGTTTGAACTGAGGAGGGGACGTGGCTCTGCTGAGTTGTGCAGGATGATTCAATAAACCTCATTTTGTGACCCTGGGTAGGAGCATCTCCATCAGGGCAAACTGATGGTGCTGGAGGCTTGCAGGCTCTTTAACTAATGCACAGGGGTGTTGTGTGGTCTGTAACTGCCCAGGCCTCCCAAAGAAATTGATGTCTTTCTTAAGTGTGGCTCACAGAGGGTCGTTTTTTGTGCATGTGCAGGCTTGATTCACCTAATAAACCCAGCTGTGTGTTGGGCTGTGGTTGTAAATCCCGGAGATCAATGCATTTCCTTTCCATTTAACAGCTCCTGAATGAATGCAGCGCTGCACAAAGGGGATGGTTAATGAGGGTGGTTCAGCAGGGTGTTCCAGGCAGGTGTGCTGGTGAGATGAGCCAGCAATCCCACGGGAGAGGCTCAATCCTGATTTATATCACCCTCTGCCACTAGCTGAACCTTGGCTGACTCTGTACTATGTGCCCAGGACATTTGGGGCCGTTAGGAATTGGTTTTGTCTCTGTTTTCAGGAGGGAAACGTGCTGACCACCCATGTTCCTGGAGCTGAAGTGCCTCCCTCCCTGGCTGGGGAGGAGAGGAGGGCAGGCAGGGCTCCACATGCACCCTCAGTGCTGCTGTGTGCTGGGACAGCCAGCCCCAAAGCTCCCCCTGCCCACAGGAACCTGCCTGCTGACCTCCCCCCGAGCTCTGCCAGCCCCCTGTGTCCTTCCCTGAGCCATGGCCTCGCATCTTCATCCCGGGAAGGAGCAGGGGGAGGGTTTCTCCACCTCCAGCCCTTCCTTGGGCACCTCCAGGGATGGGCACTCCAAACCTCCCTGGGCAGCCCCTGTCAATCCTTGGCAATGCTTTCCATGGGGAAATTCCTGCTGCTGCCCACCCTGAGCCTCCCCTGGCCCAGCCTGGGGCCATTCCCTCTCCTCCTGTCCCTGTGCCCTGGGAGCAGAGCCCGACCCCCCCGGCTGTCCCCTCCTGGCAGGAGCTGTGCAGAGCCACAAGGGCCCCCTGAGCCTCCTTTGCTCCAGGCTCAGCCCCTTCCCAGCTCCCTCAGCTGCTCCTGGGGCTCCAGCCCCTTCCCAGCTCCCTCAGCCCCTCCTGGGGCTCCAGCCCCTTCCCCAGCTCCCTCAGCCCCTCCTGGGGCTCCAGCCCCTTCCCAGCTCCCTCAGCCCCTCCTGGGGCTCCAGCCCCTTCCCAGCTCTGTTCCACATCAGGAGCTGATGTGTGGAACAATCCTTTTCGTGTTAGATCCCAACACTTTGGCTCCTGCTGGCCACACCATCTCCTGATCCTGCTCTTTCTCTGGCTCCTCTGTAGCCTGTGAACCTTCTCAGCTTTCCTCTGGTGACCCTCTCTGCCTGCAGAGGCCCTCAGCCAGGGGCAGGTGCTGGAGAGGTGACCCTGTGCAAGGACACAGCTCCTCTCTGCAGCTGAATTTTCAGAGTCATCCAACCTGAGACTGCTGGGTGTTAGAAAGGACCTTAAAGCTCAGCTTGTTCCAGGCCTCTGCCATGGGCAGGGACACTTTTCCACTATCCCAGGTTGCTCCATGCCCTGTCCAGCCTGGCCTTGGACACTGCCAGGACACTGCATGAACACTTTTGAAAGCCTGGGGAGCAGGAGTCGTGCACAGAGCGTGGCTTGTGCTCTTCCAGGTGGGGCTGGGGCTGGATGGAATTGTTGGGCCTACAGTTTAAATTCTGCCTGGGCTGCCTGATGTTCAGGGACGCTGGACAAGGGATTTTTTTTGTGGCCACACATGGGCTGGGCTGCACCCCCAGGGGTCATTTGGGACCCCCTGTTGCCTGGGGAGTCGATTTGTGCTCAGGAACTGGGGCCAGATGAAGCTGCTGCTGCCCCACAGGGGCTGTGGCACCCCTCCTGGTTTGTTGTGCTCTTGTCGAGGCTGATGTTCCGCTGTTTACCTTAACATAATTACATTAACATAAACAAATGATTTCTATTAAAGGCGCTGCAAGGGAAAAAAAAAATCACTTTTCTTATCCTGTCTCGCGTCCCCACGTTGGTTTCGTTTTTCATTACACACCTTTTAATCTTCACTAATACTCCTGTTTAAAAAAGCACAGGGATCTCACAAGTGCAGCTGATGAGGAATAATGTAACTCATGCTGGAGGAAAAGCAGTGTCAGTCTTTCAGGTACACAGAAAGCAGGATTTGGAAGTGCTTGGTTTGGACAATGTAAGGAAGAGATTCTCAAGGGCAGAACGTTAGATGACATCAAGGAGAATCAAAGGATATGTTTGCCAAAGAATCTGTGTGTGCTGAAGGCCAGATTTTATCAGAAATCAGTGAGATTTATTGTTTTACAGAAGTTGGGCTCGGTTGCATTTGCTTAAATGAAGTCCATCAGTAGAGCTGCTTGGCAGTGTACTGAGATAAAAAGATCCCCAAGTTCCTGCAGGATTACAGTTCTAGCAACCTTTGGAAAAATCAAAGCATTTAACATTGACAGGTGTCTTTGGAAATCTCTGCTTTCACATCACACCTCATTTTTCATCCCTAAAACATCACCAGTTTTAGGGATCCAGTACTAAAATTCCCGGCCTCTGTGCCTGAGGCTTCCTTTTCCTGCAGAGAGCAGGGCCACTTCACTGTACCAAGTCACAGAATCCCAGGCTGGGCCAGGCCTGGAGGGAGCACAGAGGGTCACTGGTGCCACCTCCCTGCTCAGGCAGGGCCAGCCCAGAGCACAGGGCACAGGGCTGTGTCCAGAGGGCTCTGCAATATCCCTGCTGAGGAGACTCCAGCCCCTCCCTGGGCAGCCTGTGGAGGGCTGGGCACTGCCCAGGGCAGAAGTTGTGCCTCCTGTGCAGGGGAATTGCTGGGCTCAGTCCCTGCCCGTGGCTCTGGTGCCACTGCTGGGCCCCCGGAGCAGAGCCTGGGCCCTGCTCTGCCCCTCCCTGCACACAGGGACACCCAGGGCTGAGGGCCCCTCTCAGCTGGGGCTCGTCTCCAGCCTGAACAGCCCCAGCTCCCTCAGCCTTTCCTGGGCATGGAGGTGCTCCAGTCCCTCCTCATCCTCACAGCCTGCACTGGCCCCGCTGCAGGAGCTCCTGTCCCTGCTGTGCTGAGGATCCAGAGCTGGACACAGCACCCCAGGGCTGGGCAGAGGGGCAGGATCACTCCCTGACCTGCTGGGGATGCTCTTCCTGATGCCCCCTGTCCCCAGGATGCTCTGCTGCCCCAGGGACAGCTCAGAGTCCCCCAGGAACTCCCAGCTCCTCCTCAGAGCTGCTCCAGCAGCCCCTCCCAGCCTGTGCCAGTGCCTGGGGTTGTTCCTCCCCAGGTGCACGACCTGCACTTGGCTTTTGCTGAACTTCAGACAGCTCTTCCCTGCCCTTCTCTCCCATCCCATCTAAAGGTTACGGCAATGATAATTAGCAGTAAAAATAGTATCAGAGCTTTCCTTCCTCTCACCCTCCCCTACCTCGGAAGGATCTTTGACAGAGCTGCTCCAAGGCAGAAGCTGGCCTGGCATCCTTCCCCCCAGAGCAGCTGTGGGTTCCAGCAGGGATGTGACAGCCTGCCCCGGGGAGCACAGAAAGGAAAATCAAGGGGAGGCAGGGATTTGGTAAGGCCAACTACAGCAGCCACGAGCTGCTCGGCCCCCTCCCTGCCTTGCAGATGAACGTCAGGCAGCACCCAAGGCAGCTGGCATTCTGTGGGTTTTCACCCTGAATTATTTAAGTGCATTTATGTCTGCTTTTGTACCGAATTACAGCTGCGGCCCCGGGACGGAGAGTGTGGTTTGTACAGAGCACTGAAGCAAAAAGGCAATTTTCCAGCAGCAGTCAGTGATGCTGGTGCCTTTATTTTGTCCTTCTGTCTTACCCCGTGGTACCTTGTTCAAGGCCACGTTTTTTTCATTTGCTGCCCTTCTCATTAAAGCAGCGCTGGTGGTTCCATTTGACCCCGATACATTCTGAGGGTTTTTTCTTGTTTCTTTGGTGTTAATCCTGCTCCTAGGGGTGGGTTTGAGGTTAAACAAATGCTTCATGGCTTTTGTACAAAGTGTCTGTGGTCGCCTTGAACAGACAGGTGGCCTTTTAGGGACTTTGATTCTTTGTTTGCAGTTGAAGTCCAGGGGCAGGTACTGTGTTGAGTGCCATGGGAATGCTCATGTTTTTGAAATGAAACAAAATTAATAGCCAAAAGCAGCTGCTGGACCCGTGCTTCTGGTTCTGGCCCTGCAGAGGATCTCTGGACACTGACTTTGGTGTCAACACAGAAGTCTTGGGGACTTGTAGGATCCAGCCACCACAACTGGCAGGGCTGGAGTCCAAGGTGTGGGCAAAGGTATTTTTAGTTAAGTTAGAGAGGAGAAGCAGGGAGAGAGAATCAGTGGTGACACCTTGGGTCGCACAAGTGCAGCTGATGAGGAATAATGTAACTCATGCTGGAGGGAAAACAGTGTCAGTCTTTCAGGTACACGGAAAGCAGCATTTGGAAGTGCTTGCTTTGGAGTCCAGTGTGGTCTTGGCCCTGAAGCTCACATGAAATCTTGGCCTCCTTTTAGACTGCAAAGCACAAAGAATTTACCACTGCTCCTGGGTTTATCTCCTCACCTCTCCCTTTTTCACCATCTCCCTTTTCCCCCTTGATTTTCCCTTCTCCTCTCATTTTCTATTTTTCCCCTGCTTTTCCCTTTCCCACCCTTTGACCAGAGCAGGAGAAAGTGCAGATGCAGTAAATGCAGATGCAGTGAGCATTTTGTATTTGGGGTAAGCACATTCATCCTGTCCATTCCCCATTCCTGAATTATCCAGCTGCCTCCTTCAAAGTGCAGATTTCAGCCCTGACAGGGGCTCCTGGGACTGTGCTTGTCAGGATTCAGGTTTCTGAGAGTGTCACTGTTGTGCCTTCCCCCAGACTTGCAGTCACTTCAAAAACCCATTACAGGCTGGAGTATCAGGGGTGCAGTTAAACCCCTGCAGCCTCCATCCCTTCAGGACATGAATGGAGTGGGTGAGCTATTTCCAGCCTGGCACCATGGATCACAGAGCTGCAGGTATTCCCCTGCCAGCACCCAGATCCTGGCCTGGATTTGGGAGGGTGCTGAGCACAGAAGTTTCCCCTGATGGCCAGACAATGTTCTGTGTGCGGGTACATTTGGTGGGAGCAGGAGGCAGGGCTGGAATGGAAACACTGTCAGCCCTTACTGAAAGGGAAGGAGGGGGCATCTTTTCCAGCTACAGCTGGCATCAGGTACCAATCCATGGGCCTGTCTTTTAACCAGCCATTGGGTTTCCTTTCTTGCCTCTACAGGTGTCACACTGCTCGTTTCATTGGCCCATAAAAGTGGTTTAAGACTCAAACCCATTTAAGCACATCTTCCATGTTAAGTTCAGTAATTAGGGCATCTCTCTAACGAGGAAAGGCTGAGGGAGCTGGGGCTGTTCAGGCTGGAGAGGAGCCCCAGCTGAGAGGGGCCCTCAGCCCTGGGTGTCCCTGTGTGCAGGGAGGGGCAGAGCAGGGCCCAGGCTCTGCTCCGGGGGCCCAGCAGTGGCACCAGAGCCACGGGCAGGGACTGAGCCCAGCAATTCCCCTGCACAGGAGGCACAACTTCTGCCCTGGGCAGTGCCCAGCCCTCCACAGGCTGCCCAGGGAGGGGCTGGAGTCTCCTCAGCAGGGATATTGCAGAGCCCTCTGGACACAGCCCTGTGCCCTGTGCTCTGGGCTGGCCCTGCCTGAGCAGGGAGGTGGCACCAGTGACCCTCTGTGCTCCCTTCAGGCCTGGCCCAGCCTGGGATTCTGTAACTTGGTACAGGAAAATGGCCCAGCCAGGCAAGGACCAAAGCAGGCTGGGCAGGATGGGCACAGCTCATATTAAATATATTTCAGTGTTTAATGCTGGGTTGGATGGGGTTGGAGCACCATGGGACAGTGGAAGGTGTCCCTGCCATGTCAGGGGGTGGAACAGGATGGGCTTTGAACTCCTTCCCAACCCACACCAGGATGGAAAAGACATCCAGAGCTGTGGGGGTCAGGTGCAGCTGGGATCCCCTGGTAATGGGACACAGTTGGTGTCTGAAACATGTTCTGGGCCCCCACGGTCCCAGATGTCCCAGGAGGAAAGACTGTCACCAGTTAAATCTGCTGTGGGACAAATTGTTCTGCCTCTTTCCACTTGTCTCCACTACTCCTCCTGTGACCTCAGGCAAGAGATCCTCACAGATCTCTCTTCAATTATAGAATCAGGGAATCTCCTGAGCTGAAAGAGACCCACAAGGGTCATCGAAGTCCAACTCCTGACCCTGCACAGACACCCCCAGAATGCCATGAGAGTGTTGTCCAAACACGTACTGAACTCTAGAGAACTTGTGACTTAAGTTAAATATGATTTAACTTACAGTGAAATTGGTGGAAATTGGAGTCTAAATACCCTTAAACACCTGGCTGTAAGTGCTTGCCTGGAAGTTCTCACTCCATATGTAAACAGTGTGTAACATGGCCTAAACCAGAGCTCCCATTTGGCCCAAGGATGAGAAACCTTTTTAATGTCTGTCTTTTATCAGAGCTGGAAACATGCAGAGGTGGTCAGTAAGGGAGAGTCTCTCAGCCCCAGCTGGCTCTGTCTCTGTGTTTTATATGCAGCCAGGCTCTTTGCTGTTTGCACTGAGCTCCAGTCAACGTAACAAACTCATTTGTGCTGCCTCAGTGGGAAGGAAAAATCTGTTGCTTCGAGGACTTAAGCATCTGCAAGTTGCTGTGGCACGTGTGAGCATCATGCACAGGCATAAGATGGAGCAGAGATGAGTGAAGAGCTCCTAGGATGACAAATGTGCTGCTGGAGAGACGTGGGGGCCGTGCTGGGAGTGTGTGACAGGCTGTGATGTGCTCCAGCAATCTGATGGGGCGATGACATGGGAGATAGCTGGGCTGTGTGATGCTGCTGGATCCGCTCCAGCAAACATCCCTGTGGCTGCTCCTTCCCTCAGTCTCTGGGCATTCTTCACCTTTCTTATCTTAATCACCTCTTGCTGCCTGTGAAAGGCACTGCTGCAGTATTATTGGGCTTTTCTTTAGTGCTTGTGATAGCATTGCCCTGGCTGGATCTGTTGGATGGCTGGATTTTTTAAAAGATTGCACAGACGTAGTGAGATGTTGGAAAATGAGCAGGGCTTCCAGGGGAAATCTCATCCCATGAAATCACTAATTTTCCTTCAGATTCTCTCAAAGTGTCATATAGCTGTGTGTGTTTTATAGCAGGAGTGTTCTTCCTTTGCCATTTACTTACATTTCATTTATACTTGCATTGTGAGGCCTGAAGTGTTCGTGCCTCAAAAGGTGAAACCCAGAGACCTGCCACAGATTTATTGCTGGGTAACCTTAAAGTGGGAAGATTGCCAGTGAGCTGTGGAAGGCATATGTTCTCCCTCTGCTTGGAGAGTCTCCTCAGCCTCCCCCTGGCTGTTCTGTGTGCCTGCCTGCTGCTTTTCCATCAAAAGGTGCAGAATCCAAACTCAATGCAGAGAGGAGTTAACAGCACTGTTCCTGCCTTTGCTGGCCAGTGCCTTCACACCTGTAAGTGTTTTATCCCCAAGCCCAAGTCAGGTGCTCAGAAAGAAGCAAGAAATTTGTGGTTCCTCCACTTGTCTTTGTTGCTGCTTCACCTGGCTGCCTTCAGTGCTCACAGAATCCTGGAATATCCTCAGCTGGAAGGGACCCCCAAGGACCATCCAGCCCAACCTGACCATTCCTCTGAGCCTGTTCCTGGCTGTGCCCCTGGTTCCTGGAAATGCTCCTTTCCAGCAGTAGGGGAGACTGAATATGTGTTCCTTGGGGGGGACTTCGAGGGTGTGACTGATGTCATGTTTGGTGGGAATAATCTGGGTTTCTGTTCCACTGCTCTCCTTGGGGAGTGACACGTGTGACCAGAGTGTTTCCGTGAGGGGCTGCACTCCCACATGCACAGCTTCCCCAGAGCTTTGGCTTTTGAGAGAGGAATTCTCCAAACTCCCTGTTGTTTCAGGCCTAAGCAGTCTTAGTGAGTCTCCAATCTAGAAGTGATTTGGGCAATTTCTTCATATTTCTGTAGTGTGTCTGACACTCACAAAGGACTCGTAAAGGGTCATGGATCACTCCCCCTTCCAGGTGGGAATTCCTGCTCTACCTTTAGCTTAAACAATTGGGGATTAAAAATAACCTCAGCCCAAGGAAATGAAGGATCCCAGGCTGCTGGGTGGGATTCAGGGTTATCCATCCAGAGCTATCATCCAGCCCTGATGGAAAGGAAGGGCCCACCGGGCTCCTTCTCAGCCAGCCCCGTGTGCTGGGTAATACTGAGCTCAGAGCTTGGAGAGATTTAATCCATAAGATTCCAAAGAGCTTTGGGCTCTTCCAGCTCAGCTGGCTGCACCCAAATGTCAGCTTTGGCACCTAACCCTGGGCACAGCATCCTGAGGGATTTGATTTCCCTCCTTCCTCTGGTGACAGGAGGTGTGACTGATGTCATGTTTGGTGAAGTGTTACCCCCCTGCCCACCCCCCTGGCTGCTGTGCTGGCTCAGTTTCTGGGGAGCTTTTGGGGGGGATAGGCTTTGGGGATAGGGTAAAAGATTCAAAAGAGGCTCTTACCTCAGGGGAATGGTCCAAGGCTTTATTTCTTGAAGGGAGTCCTGGGGGCAAAGAGGGCGAAGAAGGAAGAGCAGGGGTTTTTATCTGGTCTCTGTCTCAGGATGGATAGCTGGCACAGAGCCATAGGTCAGAGATAAGGGGAAGGTAGTGATGTGGGTGGAACTCCATGACTCCCAGTTGTGTGTTGAATGTTCTGCAGATGGTTAAAAGTGTTAAAGACTCCTAATCAT
>VWYO01019765.1:680-19963 GCA_013400275.1 Rhadina sibilatrix | reverse complement strand
ACTCAGGCCTCCTCCTTGGCTGTGACTGAGGGAGCAGCAGCAGAGGGGTGGGCAATCCCTTGAGCTTTCCCCTTTTAATAAACGTGTTTAAGGAGTTAATAACATCTCCTGCCCTATTTATAACACTAGTGTTAAACTAAAGGTTACAGTCTTTGGAGAGGTTTCTGGGGAAAAAACCATTTCCCCAGAGGAATACAGCAGTTACCCCAGTGGGGCTTTGCAGAGCACGTGGCCTGGAAGAGTGGCGTGCTGGAAGGAGGTTGGAGGTGGCTTTATGGAGCTGCTAGTGGTGGTTTGGGCCGTGAGGTATTTGGGAGGTGCTGCCAACACATGGATTTTGTTTAAGTTTCACAGGAGAGGAAATCATGTGGATGAAAACACGATGTGCTTATTTTAGGCAGGGCAGCAGTGGTCACGTTACTCTGAGTAGGGGATCAAACCTGAGAAGAAAAGTTACTGGTTTTTGTTTTTTTTTCCTGGCCATTAAATTTGATTCCCTGAAAACTTTTACCAGAATCACATTTTTGTTCTGTTACTAATAGCAGGAAATAGGACTTAGTACTTGATTACTAAGTCTAGGATATAGACTTATCCTTACGATGGGATTAGACCTTGTGTAATGATTTTCAGCTGTTTATTATTTCATTTGACTAATGCATGGCCTAACCCAGAATTCAAAGCCAAGCTGAAGAAATGCCAGAAATATGCACAGCAGGATTTTGGTGATTTGGGGTTTTTTTGCTTCTTAGGGTGTAGGGGTTTTTTGTTTTGTTGTTTTTTTGGGGGTGTTTTGTTTTGTTTTTGTTTGGTTTTTTGTTGGTTGGCTGGTTTTTTGTTTTGTTTTTGGATTTTTGTTTTTTTTTTAACATAAAGAGCAAGTTACTTTCTGCAGACAATTACAGGCATGTAACACATGGGGAATTATGGGATGAGGGCCACAATGGCCCTGTTTTCCTTTCAGGGTCCATATGGGAAGTGTTTCTGCTGCTGCTCTGTGGACAGATAATTCCTGTGCAGCACGAACACCACGGTGCTGAGGGGCTGGCACGACCAGCACACAGCCCCAGTGTGTGGGATTTCATTGCCTCTGTAGGGTAAGAGGTTGCTGGAAATGCTGGGGGTTGTAGGCACTAAGGTGGAGAACAAGAGGAAGTTTTATTTTCAGCACACAGTCCAGTCAGCTCACTCGAGGAGGTTCCATGAGCTCTCAGACAGTGTTATAAATGCAGATTTTGGAGTTGGCTTTTGGCAAATATTAAGATGAATGCTGTATGTATAATGTAAGAATATAATGTAAAGTAAATCTCTTGCTTTGGACAGACAGGTGTCTGCCAGGGAAAGCTGGAGTTTCCCTTGGAATGGAGAATGCAAACCCCTCAAACCCCTGCCAAATTATAATTTTGCAATCAAGGGCTTTCAGGCAAAGATTTGGGAATAGGAATAACAGTTCTTTACTGGGAATATTAACAATACAAATGTAGTAGGAAACAAAANCAGCAGATGAGATAGAATATAGAATACATATTTTTGGTTCCATAACCCAAGACAGAAGGTTGTGCTGTATTTCTTTTTTATTTGTGGAATTTTAAAATGTGATGAAGGTATATTCTTTAATTGTAACATACTAGACTGGGGTTTTTTTTTCTGGTATCTAAAACCGACCAGAGGGTGGGAGATGCCATCCCACATTCCTGCAAGAAGATTGCTGATAAAGAACAATTGAACCTTTAATGGCCAAGAAGGATTTATGAGACCTGACCAGACCAAGAGGAGTCCTGCACAGATAAGAATTGCATACTGGAGGGGTTTTTGAAACTGACAAAGAAAACATATGTTTGAATCACGCATTAGTGTCTTTTGAATGTTCAACGCAAAGATCCTAAAAATAAATGATCTTAAAGGGGGAGGTGTGCTGGCTGGCTTGGTGTCAGCACCCTCGGCAGGTTGAGAAGCTTTGTTTTTCTGCCTCCTAATTGTCTCTTTTTATTTTATTTTTATTTAACTTATCAATTTTTATGAAAAGTGAATGTCGTTTTTCACAGACAGCGACACCAAGAAAGGGCCCGTGCTGCCCCTCGGGTGCTCCTGGAAGTGCCCTGCTGGTGATCCACAGAATGATCCCAGCTGGAAAAGGCTCCAGGACCAAGTCCAGCCTTTGGCTGATGCCCAGCAGCCCCGAGTGCCTGGTGCAGTTGGATCTGCCAGGCTGCTGTGTCCCAGGAGCAGGCAGCAGATGGGATTTGCTCCTGGAGGAGGAGCAGCTCCTCTCCCCAGCCCGGGCAGGGGAGGGATGTTCATTTTATAACACGCTGGCAGTGTTTAAAAATAAGTCAGCGGAGCAGCAGCCAGCATTGGCTGCAGACCAGAGTTTTGACATTGCGAAAGATAAAAGCAGATTTGGTGAAGTTCTGTTCAGTCCCTGCAGTCCCTGCCGTGCCATAATCCCAGTCTCAGGCACAGGGGAGTTTGTGGGGCTCCTCTGCTTTGCTTTGGCAGGAGCACACAGAGCTGTGAAAAACGACGTTTCACCTTTTTATATTAATGTGTAAGTTTAATAAAAATAAAATAGAACAAAAATAGACAATAAGGAGACAAAAGAAGGTGGCTTCTCAGCTGAGGGTGCAAAGCAACAAACCGCCCATTCCAAATTTCTTGGTATTTAAAAGTCTTGGTGTTACATGTTTAAATAAGCTAATGCATGATTCAAATATTCATTTTGGTTTCAAGACCAAAGTGTAAGTATACAGTTTATCTGTAGGACTCCATGCAGTCTGGATGTATGTTGTAAATCTGTCTTCCAAAGATTTAGACCCTCAAAAGGCTCAATTGTTCCTTATCAGAAATCTTTAGTTCAGGAATTCCAGACGTCCCTTCTGTCTCCTATCTAGTTGAGGAGTTAAAAAAAAAAAACAAACAACCCCCCCATCTCTACTTTGTTACAATCTGAAAATATACCTCCATTACATTTTTAAATTCCACAAATAAAAGAAAATACAGTCCAACCTTCTTACATTATATGTATAACATTCATGTCAATATTTGTGAAGAGCCAACGCCAAAATCTGCATTTATAACAGAGCCCTCAGGCCAGGTTCACCTCCCTCCTTAAGGGTGATAAAGTTGTGCTGATGAACAGAGTCTTATCCCAGAGTTTTGCAGTCACCTTAAATATATTCATTTACTGCTGTTGTCATTAGTTATTTGTACCTAGGTGGTGTTTAGGAAACCCAGTCATGTATCAAGATCTCATTGAGTACAAATGAACGATAAAATAACACGGTGCTTCACAGACCTTACAGTTAACGACTTAACTAATTACTCTAATTAATCAGCGCAAAATTGGGGAATTTGCCCTGGGACCTCTTGAAAAATTAGTAAACATATATTGTCCTTTTTTTCTGTCAGATATTCTCATCCTGAGGTTTTTATCCCTGCTCTGGGTTGCAGAGGAACAGCAGTGCTGGGAGATCAAAGCACAGCCAAAAATGTCCATTTAGCCTTAATTTATGCAGAATATTTTCCAGTGTCCACTCCCCTCCCAGGCCTGTCCTTGGGCTGGCAAAGAGGTTGTCCTTTTGGGGGGTTTGGGGGGTTTGGGGTGTAGCAATTTGGGCTGTTTCACAAGCCTTGGTCTGAAAACATTTAATCCTTCAGGCTGATCTAGTTGAAATGAGCAGCACATCCCTTTCCAAGCATGTATTGAAAATATGACAAATTATTTGGCCTAGAGGATGTGATACTGTCCTTCTGCATGTATCCTCCTGAGGATCTGACCTTTAGAAAGGATGTTTCGTTGTTGTTTTTTTTTTAGCAAGATAATTTCTAGTACCACAAACTCCTGCCAGCACCAGTTTGGAGCTGAAACCTTGAGCAGCACAAATACTTCTATTACTTTTGTGCTGTATCTTTGTGTGTTCTATTTATCCTGCCCTTCCCCCTGCAAAACAGAGGAAAAAACCTGGTTCCAGCTGCTCCTTATCTGCCCACTATGGAAATTAGAGAAGTGACGATGGACACAAATGGATAACGGGGGTGATGAGCCACAGAGAAAACTTTTCCTGGCTCAGAAATGAGAGTCAGTAACTGCTCCCCTCCAAAAGCCCTGACCTGCAGCAGACTGGTCAGTTTTAGATAAGAGGGATCTGGCTTAGGGCTGGCTGAAGTGAGGGGAAGGACTCCCAGGAGGTCAGACTGCTCCAAAGCCATTTTAGCACCTCGGGTTCAGGAGCTCAGTGCTTGTTTTAATCCCTAAAAGAAGGTGTGGAGAGGAATTGCTGAGGCTTCGGTGCCTTCGGGTGCTGTCCCCATGCACCCAGGGCCCTCAGCTGTGGGTCCTGAGGCTCAGAACTTACTTTTTAACTCATGCAAATTAACTAAATTGAACTAAACTAATGGCTGGCTTTGAAGTTCCTGCAGAGCTCAGCAGTGCATCAGGGTCAGGCTCTTCCTGCCTTTCCTCCGGGGAAGCCTCTCACAGACCTAGAAAGTGAAACTCCAAATTGCAGATCACAAAGTCCTGCAGTCTTTGGTCCAAGCCTGAATTGTGGTTGATGCCAAAATCAGCACCAACCCCTGAGCATGTTCAGCTTGGTAGTTTGGGTTTGGGGTTTCTTGTGATGACGTTTCCATCAATAAGTTGAAAACTGAGGGCAAGTGTGTCAGGAAGAATAAATCCAGAGCATCCTGGCATTCCACTTAACCATGGATCCGTGGAATTAAAGGGTTTTGGCACCCAGGGTTGTCTGCTGGGAGGCTGAAGTGAAAAGGGTCAGTTTTGAGGAGAAGAGGGGTGCATGCTGCCATTAGATGCTGTAATAGCCAGAAACACCAACATTCTCTCTCTGGGAGGAAAAAGGCACCCGAGCAGGTCGGTAGCACTGGGGGATGTTCCTGAGGACCTGGAGCTGGGGTAGGGGTGGGATGGCTGAGGGAGGAGGGGTGGATGGTGGTACAGAAAGTGTAGGAGAAGGGGAGGGAAGGAAAAGGAAGGAAAAGGAAAGGCTGGCTGGTGCACAGGGCAGGATTTGGGGATGGGCTGTGTGAAAAATGATGTTTCACCTTTTTATATTTATAAGTTTAATAAAATAAAATAGAATAAAAATAGACAATTAAGGAGACAGAATAAGGGAGCTCTCAGCTGAGGGTGCAAAGCAACACACACACTATTCCAGATTTCTTGGTATTTGAAAGTCTTGGTGTTACATATTCAAAAAGAGACTGATGCATATTTAAACATCTGTTTGGCTTATCAGTTTTAAGGGTCCTCAAGTATTGTAGCTTCTTTATCTGTTCTTGGCATCTGGGTGTCAAGGTAGATATCATAAATCTTTCTTGGCCATAAAGGTTTATTGTTCTTTATCTTTCACAGGGATTCCAGGGGACTCTTCTGGCTTCTATCTAGTTAGAGGTTACAAAAAACCCACAACCCCCATCTCTGCTTTGTTACAATCTGAAAATACACCTTCATTAAGTTTTTAAATTTCACAAACAAAAGGAAATACAGTACAACCTTCTTACACTATATGTATTACATTCATTTCAATATTTGCCAAAAGCCCACTCCAAAATATGCATTTATAACAGGCTGGAAGCCACTTGCCTGTGGGAGATGCAGGAGGGCTGCGAGCACAGGGTTATCACAGCAGTGACTGTGGGAAAGGGGAAGCAGGATGTGAATTTCTGGTGTGGTGGGAAGCTTTACACTGAACAAGAGGCACTGAAGAGCAAGTGCAAACCTGCAGTCACATTCCACTGCGAAAACGTGCGCTGGAAACTCAAGATTTAAGAGCAAAAGTTGCCTTTCCTCACTTCCTGCTCAACATTTGTAATTCTCTTTGAATTACAGATCCAAGTTGCTCTCAGCTGTTGTCCAAAGATGGGATATCCTTAATCCCTAAACGTGGAGAAGTGGATGGAATGTTTGTGGTTCTTCTCTTGACCACCATCTCAAGCAGGAGCAGTTTTGCTCAGAAGTGAACAATTTCCCCAAGGACAGAGCAGTCCCTGCAGACTGGGGGTGTGTGGAAGGTTTGGCCGTGGCAAGAGGGAAGAAAAAAGTGGCAGATCTTGGGAAGATGTCCTTGGGAAAGGGTGGGGGAAAAGAAATGATCCCCTTCAGGCCTCGAGTGAGTCAGGGGAGTGTGTGACCCTGTCCCCACAGAGGAAAGTGTCCCCAGTTTAGGTCCTCAGCTCCTGTTGTCTGTCCCAAGCTCCCAGTGAGGTCAAATTTTCATTCTCTGCTTGGATTTGTTCTCACCCTGAGGATTTTAAGCACGATCTTCCTCTTCTTAGGGCATTTTTTCCTCAGCAGCTGCAGGGCCTGCTTGAGCAGGGAGGGGATGGGGCTCAGGGTCTGGCAGCTCGATGTCCACTGAGGCTGCATTTTCCAGAGAGCAGCAGATTCCCTGCTAAACCTGACCTGCCAGGGCAGGGAGCTGCTAAATGAGGTCGCTGGCTTTGGGTACTGTACAACAACACTTTTTGTTCCCCTTCTAACTCCTTCAGTTTGCTGCAGGGCGAGGAGGGCCAGCTTGGGCAGGTGGGTGCTAATTGTGTTCCCCAGGGAGGTGGAAAAGGGAGGGGAGGATGTAACTCACTCAGAGCTGTTGCAAGATACTTCCCAAATTGTTTAAGATTATCAGTTTGGGAATTAATTAAAATATGGCCTAAACAATTTGGGTTTCTCCCTGCCTGTCTAGGACAAGCAATGGGAAGGCATTCAGTTGTTTTGGTTTTTTTTTTTTAAGTATCAACACAAAAAGAGCAGTCACTGCCTGTGAGCTGGGGAGCTGCAGGGTAACTCATGAGCACAGTTTTTAGGGGGAATTAATTAGTATCCATGGGGATCTGAGGGGAGTCTTGGGCCTGACCTTGGCTGCCCCAGGGCAGGTCAGAGGATGGGCAGTGCTGGGGACAGGAGGGGACTGAGGGCAGCTGGGACTGAAGTGGTCAGGGGAGGTGGTGTGGAAGGAGACTGGAACTGAAGGGGTGGAAATCAGATGGAGGCAGGATGGAAGGACAGAAGGGGGAAGTGTGTGTTGGAGGGCTGGGAGGGTGGAGATGAGGATTGTGCTGGCCTGGGAAGTCGTGGTGCTGGGTGGCAAACACAGGGCAGCTCCTGCAGACCAGAGCTTTTGGCAAAGGCCACGTTTTGCGAGTCCTCTTTGCTTTCTGGTCCCCAAGGGAAAAAGGAAGTGGCAAGTGTGACTGTCCTGACCCTGGTGGCACTCCCCAGGACATATGGGGATCTCTTCCACCAGGCAGGAGGCTGAGGGAGCCCCATGGGGGCACCACACACCTGGGTGTGCATGATCCACCTCTGGGGCTTCTTCTCACTGAACACCTTGCTCTCCAAAAATGGCTCCAGACACTCCTCTTTGGCTAAAAATGGGATCCTGTGAAGTTCTGTAGTGGCTGAGGCCCTCTGGATTTACCTGGTCCCTCCAGATCAGCCACAGAGCCGGGGCTTGACTCTCGGGGCGAAGTGGGCAAAGCACAGTGGCCAGTGCTCAGGTGTCACCTGTCACTTGGTGTGGTCACTCCAGAGGGAGAGAGAGGCCTCTGGAGGAAACCCCCCTGCCGTGGCAGCTTCTCTGATTTCCTTTCTCTGATTTCCTAAGAAATCAGGTTCTGTCTGTAAACACTAATGCTCAGTAAGTCACCTTGGAGAGGTCACTTTCTGTGTTTCACATCCAGATAAGGAGTGAGGTGTGTTTTCCCCTGAGTTCTCCAGGAGCCCCAAGCACAATGGGAAGGAGACCCTATTGTACTGTGTACCCTGCTGCACCAAGTGTTCTGCAAAAGGATCAAGGACAGTCCTACTCCAGGGTAGCTGAAACTCCCACTCCTATATTTAGCTGCCTCTCAGGAGTGCTTTGAGCGTTAATTATGTTTTTAAAGCACTTAGTGCCTATCATCAGAAGCTCTCTATAGAAACACGGAGTTAAACAGTCACAGATCTGGGGCCTCTCAGGAACTGTTCCCAGTGCTGAGCAGTGCAGCCATTCACAGATGGGCATGGATGGTGCAGAGTGAGCTCCAGGCTCGCTCCTCCAGGCAAAGCAGTTCAGCTCATGCTTTCCTTGAGCACTTGAGTGGTTTCAGCCATCTGGGGTTGGTAGCAGAGTACTTGAATGCACACAAAGCTCTTCCTCTCCCACACAGAGACTGAGTCACACTGGGACAACCCCAGGTTTTTGTCCAGGAGGTGTCTGTTGTGCTCCTGTGCTCATAAAGCAGCCCGGATCCATGGCTGCTGTGTTTGCCAGGAGAGTGCAGATGTGTGCAGGAATAAAGGCACTGCAGTGGAGAATATTTCTCTCCGATGGCCAAATTAGCTCCTTTCTTTCTGGCTTATCTGTGTCACCCCTACGGCCCATTGGCAGAGCACAAACAGATGGAAGGAGCTGGAAGAGCACAAGCACTCTCTGGGGTGCCCTGTGTGTCTGAGAGTACTGAGAGCACACCCCAAAAGCAGCAGGAAATGGGCTTGGGCACCGAGTGAGGATGGTGGCTGAGCACAGAAGTTCAGTGCACCAAGCAAACCCCTGCCAAATGGACTTTCTTGACCTTAAAAAGTAATTAGTGAGTTCACAGCTCAGTAAAATGCAGTTAGTTGGGATGAGGCTTGTACAGACTTGCTAAGGGTGCACTTGTAAAGCCAGAGTTTCTCTCTCTGCAGCCACGTTCACATCATAATGGCATCTTTTTTGGGGAGGGAAAGCCAGTTTTGGGCAATGTCACCCTTCTCTAATCTGTTAGTCTTTAAAGAATGGGCACATTCGAGGTAGCTCAGGGAGGGATTATTTGGATCAAAGGGCACCTTTGGAGAAATTTGGGAGCGTTCTGAGGGCCCCTGTGCAATGTGGTGCTTCTCAGGGTGCTGTCCCACAGACCCTTTTTGTGCACAGCCTGTCTCAGAGGCCTGGAATTCTGCTTTTATCACCACCCATGGCTTCCTCCCTTTCCCAGAAGTGGGAAACAGGGAGGCCTCTGTAAGGTTTTATAGCCTGGTTGGTGTTTTGGTGACCTTCTGCAGTTTCTGCCTCCCCCAGGGCTCTGCGAGGAGGCTCACATGGTTGTGTAACCTCCCAGGTACCCACAAAACCCAGCCCAAAAGCTGAGCAGCCCCTTTTGTCCTGGTGATGTGTGCACTTACACTGTGGTATTTCTTCACTTCTTATCTTGCCAAATGGCAGGGATTTCCCCCCCTTTCCAACAGGCCAATCTATCCAGAGAGGAAATGTTTCCAGAAGGAAAACAGGAGTATGCATTAGAGGAAACCACAAACACTAACAGCTGCTATAGAGACACGATCTGGAAATAACAGATTCCTTGTGAAAATAAAAAAGATAAATATTACTTATAACCTTTGAATGGGGTTCAAAAACTGTTTGCTTGTGTTTTTGTGGGTTCTGTTCTTTTCCTGCTTCCATACTCGTTCCTGGGGTTCTGCTCCTCTCCCTGGGGTAGCCCCATCACACTGCAGGTGCCACTCAGTCACAGCTTCTCTGGGACAAGGTAGATTTAAGAAATCCTTGTTTTCCCCCCTTTGACTGTGTGGTTTTGGGCTGGCAGTTTGAAGTTTGACGTCTCTGTGCCCAAGAAATGGGTCTGCCTGGAAGCAAATGGGTTGTGATGGAGGGGGGAATGGACTGTGTTACCCATAGAACTGAAAATTTGCACTGGAGGATAAAAGCAGCGATGAAAGCTGAACAAAAGGTTTGCCTGAGCCTGGAGTGGTGGTGGGAGTGACTGCCTGGGGATGAGCAGTTTGCAGTTTGGCCTCAGAAGTCACTGCCTGAGCACAAATGTGAGGGTTTGATGTTTTGCTGCTGAGGATGGAAGAGTTTGGGAGTTTATTAAAATGCCTGTTCTAAAGACGTTTTCCAGACTCTTCCATCCTCAGCAGCAAAAGAATCTGGGTTGAAAAGGACATGTGAAGATCATCTTGTTCCAATGGTCACTCAAAGCCCCATCCAGCCTGCCCTTGAAGACTCCCAGTAATGGGATGTCTGTGATTTTCCTGGGCAGAGAGCTGCTGCTGCTGCCACGGTCCCTGAGCAGCCTGGCACACAGGAGCGTGTCCTGCCAGAGCGATGTCCTGGCAGCTCAGAGAGCAGAGCAAGATAAGCTCTCTCTTGCTTGAATTGCAGCCTGCCTCCTAAAAATAAAGCTGGAGGTAATTGCTTAATTCATCACCCAAATGGGCCCTTGGCTGAGCAGTGTAAATATGCAAGGTTGCTCTTGCCCTTGCTCCCTGCAGCCGTGCCACAGGCACCCAGCCAGGCCCGTGCCCGGGAGCAGCCTGGGGGCTTCAGCAAAGAGCCCCAAGTGCAGGGCTTGCCCTCGGGTGTGGAGAATCAATACCCCACCAGGGCCATGGGCCAGGGACCTTGTCTGTCTTTGGAACAGTGACAGGCCCTAAATTGCTCTTTGAAGTTGCTGGAATGGTGTCAGACCCGTAAGGTCAGGTTTTACTGGGTGTAAACCTGTAAGTTTTACTGGGTTACACTTGTATGGCCTTGGTAGCTGCTCAGACAGACTCCTCTTAGGACACCTGATCAGCTCTTAGCTCACTGTGTGTTCCCTGCCAGCAGGTGGGTGGCTGGGCAGAGCTTTCAGTGTGGCTCTTCCCCCAGGCTGCTGTCAGGGTGAGGAGAGGCTGACGCATCCTCCCCTCACAGAGCAGCCACCTGCCCAGAGCCCCTCTGGTCCTGCAGGCCCCTGGTGTCAGAGGAGGGGGAGATGGCCCATCAGGCCTGGAGAGAGGAGCCTGGGAGCATTTTTTCTGCAGGGTGTGATGGTGGTGGGGGTGAAGGTCCTGGAACTAAACTGAGCCCGGGCTGCTGATGGCAGTGTCCCACCAAGGGGTGTTTCACCCTGCAGATCTGGTTCTGCTGCCTTGGATGAAGCTGCTGTCCTGCTGGGCTGGGCTGGGCTGGGCTGGGCTGGGCTGAGCTGGGCTGAGCTGGGCTGGGCTGTGCTGGGCTGGGCTGAGCTGTGCTGGGCTCTGCTCTGCTGGGCATCTGTCCTCTCCCTGCCTGGGTCTCCTCACTGGCTGTGCTGGGGATGCCCTGGCCCAGAGCAGCTGTGGCTGCCCCTGGATCCCTGGCAGTGCCCAAGGCCAGGCTGGACACTGGGGATTGGAGCAGCCTGGGACAGGGGAAGTTGTCTCTGCCATGGCAGGGGGTGGGGATGAGATGAACTTTAAGGTCCCTTCCAACCTAAAGCAGTCTGGAATTCTATGCTGGGTGCTCTTCACAGGGTCCCTTCCCCTCTCTGAGGGTCTCCTGTGCAGCCTCCCTGCTGCTGGTGCTTTGTGCAGGTGTGTGCCACTGGAGCAGACCAGGGCATTCCTCTGGACTGTTCTGACCAGCTCCTGCAAACACCTCGCTGTGTGTTGGTGGGGAAATGTTTGTGCCTGAGTCCCAGGACTGCTGAATCCTTGAAAGCAGCCCTTCCTTAGGCAGGGCTTACTAAAGCCAGTTCTGGGGAGTTCTCTGACCTCTCCAACACAGGTGTGGTGCAACTGGAGTCAGCTCTCTCACCAAATTACCTTAGTGATGGTTTTCACCCTGATTTTTCCTTTTTGTTACGCACTGTGATCTGCTCCTTTTTGCCTCTTTTTCCACCCTTTTCACCAGGATTTCCAGAATGTGACAGACCCCTGTGTTAGTCAGAGGTGTAAATGTGTGTTTGTGTCCTAACATGCAGGTGAGATTGCTGCAAGAAACCCTTTCCTTTACCTCCTTTGCAAATCCCCTTCATCCCTCCCTGCTCCTGGCTCCCAGACTGTTATCCAGAATTCCCAGGCAGCTGCTGCTGCTGTGAATGTGACCCAGCATGAAAGGCAGTGGGGTGTAACTGGTCATTTTGGGACAAATCTGTAACAGCTGTAAGGGCTTGGCTTCTTGTCCTAGGTTACAATGTCAAATTGTGCCCGAGGTCTGTTGGAGCCAAGGTGGGGCAGTGTTTTCCTTATCTCCTGTTAAGGAGGCTAACAATGCCTGGCCACATGACTCATGGATAACTTCCTAGGGAGTTGTCTCTGTCTAATGGGCCATCAAGGACCCACTGCATGACTCACAGAATGAGATCATCCCATGGTGAGATGCTCTGCCCAGGGGGAGGAGCCAAGCATTCCCACCTGGATATAATCCAGGGTTTGAGACATCACAAGCAGCTTTTATCCATATCATCCCATTGTGAGATGCTCCGCCCAGGGGGAGGAGCCAGGCATTCCCACCTGGATATAGTCTAGGGTTTGGGACCTCACCAGCAGCTTTTATCCACTGGACTCCCAGAGGAGACAAGACCTACCAGACGTTTCTACAGGAATCACTGCTTTGACAAGAACATCTCATCTGGACTGACACTACCACCCTGACTAACAGGGTGTCAGGTTGTATTCTGACTCTGTCAGTGTTTTTGGTTTTTTTTGTACTATTACTTTTATTTTATTTTACTTTCTTTTATTTCTTTTCTTCTTTTTAAACTGTGTTTCTACTTGGAGTTTTTCACTGGTTTTGCTTTCAAACCAGCACACTTCTTGAGTGGCATTTCCCCCTTTGAGAGGGGCAGCCCAGCAGCAGAACTGCTCCTGGGGTGGGGGTGGCTGTTCCTGCAGGGCAGGGCATTGCTCTCATTGTTAAATTGCCAGGAATGCTTCAGGTGTGTCTGGGTTTTCCCTGGGCTAGGAATCACCTTCAGTCTCATCTTCTGTGTCTGAACAAGGTCTCTGTGCCTGAGACTCCCATGACAGCAGTGCCTGTTCTCCCTGCTGAGCTGCAAAGAGCTTTCTTTAGCCTGTGGGTTTCTGCTCTGCACCAGCTCCTGCTGCCAAGCTCTGCCTTTCTCAACAAGTTATTTTGTCAATGTGAGCAGAGGGGGTAAGTGCCAGTGTTTCTGGGCTTCCCTCAGGGAGGACAGAGCAATGTCCAAGCTCTTTCACCAGTCCCAGGTGTTGGAACCAAATAAATGATTCCTCAGAGCTGAACAGCCTTGGCCTGGGGAGGGAGTTGTGGTTTGTGCCAGGGGCAGATCTTGATTGGGGAATTCTCAACTGGAAGCAGAACTTGGTAGAGTAACAGGCTAAACAGGCTTTGACATTGTCCTGATAACTGCATTGTCCTTGCTCTGGGTGCTGATCCTCCCTCTGGCTCTGAAAGTAATTTCCCTCTGTTTCCACTTCTGTATTGATAAGAAAACTTCACTTTTGAATCCCTGTGTGCTTGGACATGGAAGTGGAGATTTGTGTTTAAACATTCCCAAGGGGACCTCAGAGCTGTGCAGAGCCTGTGCTCCCTGCTCCATCTTTTCCCAGGTGTGCAAAGTGGGAGGAAATTGTGATTGTCTGACTGTTCCCATAGTGATGTAAGGACAGCTGGCCTTCCAACCTTCTTCTACAGCTCATCAGCTAATCTGAGCTTAAATCAGAGAATCCCAGGGTGGTTGTGTTGGAAGGGACCTTAAAGCTCATCTGATTCCCCCCTGCTATGGTCAGGGACACCTTCCCCCAGACCAGGGTGCTCCAGCCTGGCATTAAAGAGGTTATATTATTAAATGTATTTTAAAATGAGCTGTGCCCATCCTGGGTTTGGTCCTTGCCTGACTGGGCTGCAAGAAAATGTGTTCAATTCCCTCACCCCTACCTGTCACAATTGTTTAAGTGAAATCTTAATGCTCCGTTGGACAAATTCATTTCAGCCAGAATTATTCACATAACTTTTCATAGGCAGGAGCTTTTTCAGAGCTGCAATATGTCGGAGTACAGGTGAAATACGCTCTATTTTCAGTTTGTATCTGCTAAAAATCCCTGCTTGCCAAGCCTGGGCCCATTCATCTGCTGCTTTTTCTGAGTTCTCATTTGTCATTTAGTGTGAAGGCAGAGGGTGGGAGGTTTTGTGACCCTCCCCACTTCTGAAAGTCACCATGCTCATGGTAATCTCTGCAGTAAACCAACACTTCATTTGCATGGTGAAGGACACCAGGCAGCCCTGTGCACTGGGGGAGATGTCCTGATATGCTAAAATCCAGCTCCTGGAAAAGGACTGTCCAGTGGAGGGGGAAGCTCTGACCTTTTAGCTGCAGCATCTGAATTGGGGGATAAACTTTTGATAAGTGGTCAGCCCTGGGGAAAAATAAATTTAGCATGTAGAGTGAATAGAATTGTATAGGGTTCAGTGGAACATTGGATTTTCACTGGGCTCTAGTATTTAAGCTAATTTTTAAACTCTCTATATACTTTTTTTTCCCCAGGAGAAAGTGAACTCTCATCTTCTGATGCCTTTACAGCTACTTTTAGTTTCCCCTGCAGGAGTATGAGGATGCTTTGGGGGGAGACAGTGACAGCAAAGGAAGCTGACAGGGCCACTTGTGTTTGTGTTCCCTGCACAGTTCCCACGTCCCTGTGGCAGCACAGGGCCCCACATCACACAGGTGTAGCCCACAGCCAGAGGAATGGGAGTTATTTACCCTGATAACAACAGGTCTGAGCAAATCTGGCTCAAATTGGGTAAAAGCTGCTGCAAGGAGAGAAAATCTCATGCCCCAGGTTCTGCCAAGGCTGCAGAGGAAAATCTGTGCCTGTTCTTCTGCCAGTCCCCCTCATTGCTAATGAACCCTCCCTTTGACAGCCTGTGCCTGCAGTGATCAGCAGGACAGCACCAAAAACTTCAGCAGTTCCCATAAATTCCAGCATTCCCTGGGACATTCTGCCCTTTGTAGCAGTTGTGGTTTCTCACCCTGCCCTGAGAGCCTCTCTGCTCTGCCCCCTCTCTGTGACTCCCCTGCAGGTCACACACTCCCACCCTGGGCCATTTTCTTCCTTGCTTTGGCTTTTTCCCCAGGTCAGAGATTCCTTGTTGGCCTTCAGCTCTCTGGCTGACTTAGGCCAGGGACAAACATCCCTGTGAGAGCTCTTGGGGCTGAAAACCCCACTGTGCCTCCTCGCTGGCTAAGAGCTGTGCTTTGCAGAGACATCTGCTTTAACCTTGCTCTGTGGGTCCTGTGTTTTGCAGTCCCATTGCAGCCTTACTTGTTCCTTTTGGGGAAGAGAGGCTTCAAGTTCCTCTTCCCTGTTGGAATGTGGCTTCCACCCTGAGCTCTGTGTGTTCTGTACCTTGTGCTGCAGGAGATACAGATGTGGAAAGATGAAGCTAAAAAAAAACCTCGCTTTTCCAGAAATCTTTCCTGTATTAGAATCTCAGAATTGTTTAGGTTGGAAGGGACTTTGGATGGGATCTTATCCTCCCCCAGCCGTGGCAGGGACACCTCCCACTGTCCCAGGTGCTCCCAGCCCCAGTGTCCAGCCTGGCCTTGGGCACTGCCAGGGATCCAGGGGCAGCCACAGCTGCTCTGGGCACCCTGTGCCAGCCCTGCCCACCCTCCCAGGGAACAATTCCTGCCCAATCTCCCACCCAGCCCTGCCCTGGGCACTGGGAAGCCATTCCCTGTGTCCTGTCCCTCCAGCCCTTGTCCCCAGTCCCTCTCCAGCCCCCTGTGACCCCCTTTAGTCACTGCCAGGTTGATGTTGTTTTCCCTCCTCACCCCCAGTGTTGAGCTCAGCACCCATTTCTCAGAAATGTCTTTTCATTTCAGGGCTTTTCCTCCTTCCCCAGCCCTCACATCACAAATTTCCTCAGTGAGGGTTGTGTGGGAGGGTTAATGTTTTCCTTCATCCAGGTTGACATGGAGCAAAAAGCTTTTCCTCCCCTCCTCCAGCTCCCGGGGAGCCCCTGGAAATGAAGGCTGCAAATCACATTAGATTGTATTTCTCTAAAGGTTTTCTCTGTCCTAGAAAACTCCTGCCTCCTCCTGAAATACACTCAGCTTAAGAAGAGACTAATATATTTACTCTAACTGTGCTCAGTCTAGGAATAATTTTGCTGTAGAGATTAAATTTTTATATCATCTTGAAGAAAACCAACTCCTGCCAGTCCCCAGGGATCCCCTGTCTGGCTGTTGCAGCAGGAGGGGCTCAGATCTTGGCAGCTCCAAGTGGTGTCTTGCTTCTTCTTTTCCCTTCTACTCCTGCAGTACAATAGCAATATATTCCATTGGTTCCAAAGTTCAGAAATTTTAGGAGATTCTGAAAAAGGTTTCCTCTTTTGGCTTTGGGTGAGTGTAGCTTTGGGATGAGTGAAGCTTGTGGCCGCTCAGAGCTCTGATCTGCACCAACACCTCATCTCCATGCAGCCCCTTCCCATCTCCTGAGCCTGCAGAATTCCCGAGGGACGGAATTCGCTCCAAAGATGAAGATACTTCTGTGGGGATTAGTGCTGTTTATCACTACAGGTAGGCTGGAGCAGGCATCAGGAGAGACTTCCTGGCAGAGGTTCAGCACTTGTGCTTTGTGCCTGCCCAGAATGAGAAAGGATTTGCTCTGTGACTCGGGAACAGTCCTGACTCTGCTTTCCTCCTGTTCTCGGAGGAAACGATTCGATGGCACCATGCTCTTGCCCTTGCCACCTCTGTGTGCCACTTCTGGCCCTTCTAGGCCAATTCCAAGCAGGCTCCATGGAATCCCAGAGTATCCTGAGCAGCCAGGTGGGCTGGGCTTGGGGTAATTCCTGAAGTCACAGCANAGCTTCATCACTCTCTTCCTGCCCAGCATCTCTACAGTTCAAATCTTGCTTTTAATTCCATCTCTTTTGTAGGTTTTACACTCTTAGAATCTTTCACTAATAAACTATCTCTGCAGGGTCCTCCTGCTTCCTCCTCTCCAACAACTCACACACTGAGATGTCCAAGGCAAAAAAGGGGCAGTTTATTCACAAACCTTGGCATTTATAGAATTCCAGCAGTGACCATGGATTGGAGGAAGAAAATTGTCCTCTCCAACCACACTGGTCAAACCCAACAGTCCATCAGCAGCCTCCTCCATGTGAGAGGAATGTAAACATGAAAGGACAGTTACAGTAACTATGGGTTGTTGATGTGAAAATCCATGAGAGACTCCATGACAAAAAGTGAAAAAAACAGGGCAACACCCCAAGTTCACAGGAAGGTGCCCAAGGATGTGGTGGAGAAAAGCCAGTGAATGGACTGACTGCACCAGGATGTGCTGCCACCATTTGTTTTCAGTTCTGCCCCTCCTGAGGCACCTTTCCAGCCAGCTGGGAACAAATTCCTTCCTCTTCTGTTTGGACATGAATTATCTTCCTTGCCCAAACTCTTGCTTTGAGTGCCACACAGCGTAAGTGACACTGCTGAGCCCTCCCAACAGCCTGGGCTGGAGAGGAAATGTTGAAGCAGCACAGAGACAGGCAGGGGATGCTGCCTGGCACATCCCAGCTGGGAATGTTCCTCTCCACGACTCTCCCTGCTCCTGCTGCTCTCCTGCAAGGGAGAAGGATACTGGGCTCATGCTGGTGCCCTGCCCAACACAAGTGGATCCATTGGATGGATTCCTCTGGTTAAATGATGTTGCTTTATAAGCATTTAAAGCAGTAGAAAGACAAAATATGCAGAAATAAACGGAGTGAGCAGGGAGATACACGTGCTGGGATCTGTCCTCCCCCCAGGCTGGTGGTTGGTGGTGTTTTGAACACTGAGGGAGATTCCTCACCTTGGATTCCAGGCCCTTCACTGAGGTGCCTGGGAGCACAATTCCTTTACCTGAGCCAGAGAGAAGAACCTCTGGAGACTGGCAGGGATCTTGTGGGGGATGGATTAGCCTTGGAGGGATCGCCCTTCCCCGCTGGCTTCAGGTGTGGAGCTCTGGGACAAGCACTGCTTGGTGTCTGAGTTAATTATCTGTTACTAGTTATGGGTGAAAACCTGAGCTTGTGATTTTTAAAACCTGCTGCTAACAGAGGCAGGTGCTGGGGTGTCCATGGTTCCCACATCCCACTGACTGTCCTCCATCCATGGAGCCTCTTCCCCCCTCAGGAAGTCCTCACTTCCCTCCTTACAGGTGTGTGGCTTCTAAGCACCAAAAGCACTGGGGCAGGGAGAAATGTGTTCAAATGAATCAGGAAAAGCAAAATCAAGCTTTAAAAGCAAACTGGGAGATGCTGAGGGTTCCCGGAGTGGAAGCATTTGGGGTTGGGAAGTTCACAGAGTGACCTGCTGAGCTTCTGCAGCCCACCAAGTGCCACCTTTCCAGCCCTCCTGAGTAATCCCCTGGCTCCTGCTCAGCCTGGGGCTGGGAAAGGGCAGCCTGGGTGTGTGGGCACAGCCTGGGGCTCCTGGCAGCTGATTTGTTGTTACTGTCCTCAGACAAAAATCTCATCAAGCCCAGTGTGGTCAGAGGGAAGCTCTCCCATGTTGAGAGCTTCCTCATCAGAAGGAATAACAACAACTACTAATAATAATAGTAATTCTTCAAACTGTGCTTTACATTCCCACCTGATTTTGTCCTTTCTCTCAATGCTACTTTTTAAGGAAAAAAAGTATTTAAATCTGTGGGGAGGCAGGAATGTTTTGTCCAGGACAGTGGAAGTCAGTGGTAGGTTTGGGAGCTGGACCAACCTCAAGGTTATTGTCCCTTGAGAAGCTTTAGAGGTGACAAAAACCTGTCCTGTTCTCAGGGCTCTGCCATTGAAACAATGAACATACCCTGGTGCCCTTTGTTATAAAAAAAAAACCAAACAGACAAAAAAAGCAAACCAAAATCCACCATTATTATTTTTATGTTTCCGACAAAAAGAGAGCGAATCTCCGCTAATGAAAAATATTGAAATTCCAGATGTCCTGTCTCATAAATAATAACATGAGCATGGACTTGGCTTCCCACAGCCACCACCAAATCATCCTTGGAGCTCTTTACGTGCAGCTCATTTTGAACTTTGCCTATTTCCTTCAGCTATGCAGATATAAATAAATAATTCCCCTTGATAAAGGTCTGGGAGCGCTGTACTTTAAAAGATAAGAAAGCTTTGAGGGGGAAATTGTTTTTAAATCCCTACCATTTGTATGCTGTTCACTGTTCACACTGAGCAGAAATTCATTCAGCTGGCACTTAACCAAGGCTGTTTTATTCCTGCTCTGTGTTCAACCTATCCTTCTCCTGGGGACATCTAACCTTCCATGTAATTACCTCTCTGAGAGCGGGAAGGAGGCCTGAATAACCTCCTCACCAACTGAATAAATACACAGATCCTGGGACAGGTTATCAGGGGCACGCCAGGGGCAGGGCTGGCAGGAGCAGTGTGCCCGAGCCATGAGGAATTGCAAGACTTGAGTTATTTTTATGCCAGCATTGGGCCAAAGAAGGAGGACATGGAATGTTTGCAGAAAACCAACCCAAAACAGCCAGGAACCCAGAACACCCAGGATTT
>VWYO01019762.1:2907-28603 GCA_013400275.1 Rhadina sibilatrix | reverse complement strand
AAGGAAGAAAGAAAGATGCTTAAGCTCTGTAGAAAAAGATCTCCATTTACTGCAGAAAAAAAAAAATCCTCACTGTATGGACATAAGCTGAGCAAGCAGTGAATTCTTCAACTATGTACTTCTTTGGTTTAGTTTTCATTAATATTCCCCATCTGACAGTGGTTTCATTTACGGGTGTGCAAGGGAAAACTGAATTGTAAGATTTATTTAGTTGAGAAGAGGAAGCTTATAAAGGTCAGCTCATGTAAAGGGGAGACATTACCACATAGTTTCACATGCTGCTCACTATGAATATCATACAGTAAATAAGTAGTAATTCCTAGCTTTTATATAGTACTTTTCAGTTACACGTAAAACAAACCTAACACTTGAAATTGCAGTGCTAACTTCAAGTGCATAAAAGCAAGTAATCTTAACAAAGCCAAGCTTTGCTCACAAACCACAGAGCAATTGATTTATGTTGCAGAGCTTCCATGGCCATTATAAACTAATTTTTCATTCAAAAGGTTAAGAAACAAGTTTCTCCAGCTACTTATCTTCTAAGGTGGGTGGGAAGGAAAAAAAAAAAAAGAGAGAGAGAGAGAAAGAGAAATAAACAGCTATCTAAATAGCTAAAATCCTAACCAGCATCCTAAAAATATATTTTCTGTCTCTACTGGGCTAAGAATAGTTAAGATACTTGTACTGAACTGGAACTTGTTTAAAAACCTGACAAAATTTAGTGAGTTATCCTGGAACATTAAATCACCAAGCTCCTCTCAACATTTACCCTTTTTTCAACTTGGAAATATTGTTTTTTTACTTCCTTTCAACATGTCCTTTTGACCTCCCTTCCTTTTTGCAATAATACTCATATATTTTAATAGAATGGTCTATTATTTCATCCTGTCCCATAGAATAGAGTAAAAAGCTCTATAAAACCTTTATAAATTAAGTAGGTTGTGGCTTTTGGAACACAAATATTTTTAAAGCTTTACGATATCATGTGCATATCTGCTAACTCCCCTTGTTCATCCACCTTGTGGATTTGTCTGTTCTTTACAGGCAGCACTTTCTCCTGTCCTTGTGATTCCCAGATGTGAAAATCTTCCATAAATCCTCCTCAAGAAGCCTGTGTTAATATTTTCACCCTCGGTGATCTTTATTCTTGACATTCGCACTTTAAAAGTACCTTCATCTTTCTACATGACAGCAATGAAGAAGTGAACTTTTTCCAAATGAAAAATTACCTTAGAAAGCTTACCCTTTCCTTATAAACATCTAATCCATGCATGTTAAAAAGAATCCTTTTGTTTACTTGATATAAAACCATGAGCCACTATAAAAACAGAGAAAGAAGTCATATAATATTTTGTTTCAGGTAGAAAAGTAATTTTCCTAAAAGTGAAAATGTCTAAATTCTCCATAATGGTAAATGATTATCATGGAGTAGCAAATAACAGGCAACACCAATTTATACCAGCTGATTTGTTCTTGCTTGACATGTGATTCAAATCTGTCTTTATCCCTAAAGATCAGCAATTTTCTGAGAAACATGGTAATAGTGAAAGGTTGCAGCAAAGTAAAATGATTTTTTTTCACCTCTTATCAAATGTTTTGTAGGATACTTTCCACTGCAAACACCTAGGTCAAAGTTTGGAATCACATTAAAAGATATTATAAAGCTCTAACTCACATAAAAGAGCTTAGATGCTACAAGAATAAACATATGGAAACTTTTTGAAAGCCTGAGTTAAAAATCATCCACTGAAGCTGCAGTAGTTACTGCTTGGTAATGTAAGAGAAGTAAAAAAAAAAGTCAGATAAGCCTGGGGTCAGCACCCCAGTGTTTGAGGGACAATGTACTAGTGAGGTCCTTCAATCTGCTGTCTCACCAGGGGTAGAGGATGGAGATCCACATGGCAGCAAAGACACAGGGATTATTGATGAGTTAGAAACCATGGAACCACCTGAGAATATGAATTAGGGCTTCCTCCTGCAAAAAGCTGTTGGGATTTGGTTGTCTAGAGTTTAATGATGGTGATGATGGTGTTGAATTTTTATGGGTAAGGATCAGGTGAAAGGCCAGCAGGACAGATGTTGTGATGGGAGTCTGTTATAGACCATTCAGCCAGGGTGAGGAGGCACACGGAATATTCTACAAGCAGCTGGGAAGAGTCCCACTCATAGGGGACTTCAGCTTACTGGATATCTGCTGGAAATATAATACAGCAGAGAGAAAACAATTTAGGAGATCCCTGGAGGGTGTGGAAGAGAACTTCCTGATGCAGCTGGTAAGTGAGCTAACAGTGAAATCACTCTATGGGACTTGCTGTCCTACTATATTTTCAGATCCTCTCTTTGGGGCATGTTTATATGTGAAGTATACATTTCAGTGCCAGACAAGAGTTTTTAATTTGCCCCTGTTTAAAATATTTCTACATGTATAATCTGCAAACTAGTCACAACAGACCATAGGAACAAGTGATTGAAGACATGAGGGTAAATGAAACATAGGTGTTTATCTGCAGTGGTTTCTAGGATTAGATTAGCCAGTCTCTTATGCAATGTCCTACACCGTGTTAAAATCCTAATTCCCCAAATGTCCAAATATTTACATAGAAAGGTTCAATTAGTTCTGAAAGTGCAGCACAGATACACCTAGGGTAGAAATCATGAACCACATATGCATTCAGTTAGGGTCAAAATTTGTATGATGTAAGAGTTGTACTTCCCATGCCTCTGGAAGTATTGTACAAGTGACAGCCTGCATTTATCATGAGGTGCAAAGAGAGGCATTACCCAAAATTTTAGAGTTATGACTGTTTTAAAAAAATAGAGGTCCCACCTATCAAGACAGATAGCTGAACATCACTTGGATCTTCAGTGATACAATTAAAATGTTTAACTTTTTTTTATGACAGGGCACAGATCATGTCACCAAAAATAAGAAGTAAATTCTCTTTAGCAGGAGAAGCATAGAAGACAAATGGTGAACAAACAGCACTGTGAACAAAGAGGGACTCCTGTTTAAGATCTGATGTGAGTGACTGTGACAGCTTGCAGAGCTTTTTGCTGCCTGAGAGAGACAAGCTGTCTGAGGCACCTCTGGAGGACACAAGGGGATCACTGGGGAAGGGTTCCTGTGCCCTGGCTTTGCTCTCACACTCCTCATTTGCTTCTGGCCAGTGGATGGCAGGCAGGCAGCACCCTGGGATAACAGGCCTTTGGTTTGACTCAGTGGGTGCTTCTATTGCCTTCCCTTCCTGAAGATCTGACTGATGTGTTGGGGTCCAAGGTGATAAAAAACGGGTTCAGAATGACTGCCCTCAAGATATGAGGGCAGGAAGAGTGAGTGCACCAGTCTAGATAGGGTAATCTCCCATGCCTGAAAACCTACCAGGAGAAGTGCTTGGAGAAAACGGAAATTGGAGGAGGAATAAGCCCACACATTTCATTATGGACAAATTATGACAAATTATTCCTTTTGTGACAGGATAAAAAGTCGAAATTATACAGGAGAAACAGTAGCTGTCACATCATCCTGACTTCAGTAAGATTTTTGACATCTTGTCCTGTAAAATTAATAAAAGCAAGCAAGAAATCTGTCAGTATGAGGGGGCACAACCGTTGGAGAGGTGGACTCAGGAGTGCTGCATACAGAGGAACTTGTGTAATTGAAAGAAAGGAAAATGGGCAGGTCATGCAGTTTCACTTGTGTTGCAAGCTAACAAATGAAAGCTCTGCTCAGAAAACCTCAGGCAATATGGAACAGAAGGAATGAAATGTTTTTTGGAAGGGAAAAGCAGACCACAAAATAATATCGAAAAGCTTTTTCATGCATTTGCCACAGAATCCTCCCTTTGCTGTGCACCTCCCTTGCATGTCCTATTACGCCACATTTCTGTAAAGTTTTTCAGCACACTGGACATTTTGAAGAGAACATCAATAAAATATGCACTAGTTATGGTTTAGGCACACGTGTTCACAGTTTAGGGCAGAGGGATGGACTAGATATTGTCAAAAATCCTTTACAACTCAGTTTTTTGACAAAATTAATTCCCAAATTGTATTATATGCTCAACTGGAGGACGCTCTATATAAATGCTAGAACATATAAACAAGAAATCACAATGATGACCTGAAAAACAGCTTTTCTCTTTCTTAAGTGGGGAAGTAGTTATTTTTAAATTATCAGATAAAATATATTAATATTTCTAGTACTTTTAAAACCTCAAGTTACACTACCCATCCCTCAGGAATCGCACAGTGGCCATTTATGTTCCTGAAGCAGCCTTGGGAAGTTTACCAGTTTCATATATTCACCCGGCTTCTGAGAAATGTACAAATTAGCCCAAATCCCTCATTTTAAACTAAACTTCCTACTTCAGCCGGAGCACAGAGGATTTGATTTAAAGTTGCTGAATATAGCTTTTGCTAATTGGGGTGACTGGCAATGAAAAAGGTAATGAAAAAGCAAGCCCTTGTGGTTTAGGATAATATGAACTCCCACCATCATCAGTTTCAATTCACTTTTTTGTACATTCAATGCAAAGACTAAGTCCTTTCCCCTTGCCAGAGATGAAATGGATCTCTTGCTCCTCTGCAATGCCAGAAGACTGTGTTTATCAGATTCTTAGGTCTAAGCTTCTATTGAGGGGTGTATGAGAGTAGGTTAGAATTGATTTCATGCAGTCACCCAGAAGTGAAACAAGTGAAGTATGCAATTTTATGGACCAGCTCCGTGTAATGTGAATCTTGGAAATCACAGTCTCTACCAGTATAAATACATGGAAGGGTTTGCAAGAAAGTGTTATATCAGCAGGAATTCAATTCTATCCCTCCCCTAAGCCACACAACATTGATTTTTAAAGATAGGAAGCTAGCTTCAATGGGAGCTTGCACAAAAATAGATGCTCTCTGGTAAACAGTAGGAGTCACTTCAGGAGGAACCCTGTGGTTAGAAAAAGCAAACTACAAGATGTTGCCTGTAATGTAGGTATCTGGGAAGTGACAAGAAATACCACAGTCATTCAGATCTGAAATTCTGGACAGATTTTATTACTAATTTCTCAGGGGACATCACATCCATGCTCTTGTGGAGCATGCCTACACTGACCACTCACCCATGTCTTGAAAGTTCACTATTTACTGTCTTCATTACACAGGATTTATAGACTAGCATTACTATATGTAGTTGCACTCTCACAAACTGAAATCTTTTTGAGACAATGTATTTCCCTGAGTTTAAATTTGATTTAATTCCTTGATTTGCTTTCCTTCCTAAGGGCCATCTATCAGTACTTGAATTCTTATCTGTCCTCTACAGTCTCTGTAGCTTTTTCATGGTACTAAAGTCTCAACTTTTTTCCAGTGAAAAAATATCTTTGTCTCTATTGATTAACATTCACTACATAGGGGTTTTATTTATATTTGAAATATTTCTGGGTGTTACTCTTTGGTTATATTTGACTAAGTACTGTACAAGTACACAAGACAAAAAAAAGCAAAGCAACTGTGGGTGCTTTGAGTCTCAACTCTTCAATAATGCTTTTTACAAAAAATCTGCTTTATTTTCTCCCACATTTTCAGCTCTGCAGAGAATACAATAATCTGTCGATCATCTTTCATCTATTGTTTTAGTACATACTTTGATCCAACCATGGTGGAAAAAGATTTTCGTTTATTGTGTTTCTTTAGTCTGGCCAATGTTGCAGCAGCGATGCAGGGCTGCTGCTGCTTTACACTCTGTGCTAGGACACAGTCCAGAAGTTTGCCTTTGGTTTTTCCATATTTGGAACAATCTGGAGCAGATTTTAAAGGCCATTGAAGAGTAACAAGAACATCAAGTCATATATGAAGGATAGCTAGATATGCCAGTATTTGGAAACGCAGTTTGCACCTGCAAGCCAGCCCCATCTTGGACATTCATGGAGACAGTTCACAGAAGCTGCTCACTGGACAGGTAGAGTTCAGTGGCCTGATACTGGAAATCCTGTCCACAAACACTTTGGCTTTTTTGGGATACATGAAGTACACACAGGTAAATCATCAGGGAAACAAAGAATGGAAATGAGCTGCACATTTCTCCCGCTCCTTGCTACTGCATGATTTCCTACAATGAATTTTAGTCACCTAGGCCAGACAGTCAGGAGGCAGAGGATGGGAGAGATCAGAGTGAGCAGGGGAGGTTAAAAATAGGGAATCTCCATTCCTATGCATGTTGAACATTTCTGTGTCCTTTGTGGCCCCAGCGAAAGCAAAGGCACAGCATCCAGAGGAAGCTGCTGCTCCCGAAAAACAGGTGCTCTGGGGAGAGTTAAGAAGTAAAAGATGGGGAAAATCTTTTTTGGTCTGAGGACGTTAAACTATTGCAATGCAATGAAAAAATGAGGAATTATTGACGGTAAATTATGACGGCACACAGCTGGACTGTGAGCCGCACCAAGAGGAGGAGGGGTTTGGCTGCAGAGAGCGGACGCCAGCCAATCCCTGGTGACAACGCAAGCAGGCAGCTATTGATTGGCCAGTGAGCTGGGCGGTAACCAATAACAGCCAATCAGGTTGAGCACAGAGCCCTTTGACCAGCCAATGTAAGAGAAGTGCGCGCCATTACAGCTCTCCCTGCCGCGTGGGATCCAATGGCGTTGTCTCTCCGCCTCCCCCCGCCGCAACAGTGAATTTCAAACCACCAGCTCTTCATCAACTTGACAAAGTTTTGCCAGCTCCCAGAGCATTCACCCTTTCTGTGAATTGTGTGAATAGTCTTCATAGCGTGCCATATGTTAAGATTACCTACAGAAAGCAAATTGATTTTTTTTTCACGTAAAGGAGTGATACTGTGGGGTGACGTGGGAGTTCAATATTCTACAAGTGTCATAATATACTTTCATATATTCTCTTTATATACCCTAGAAGTCTGAAAGCAATGTGACAAAACTAAAGACAACTTTGAATTTAGTATGACTCCTAGTTTAAACTAGTTGGAGAAATCCCTTTCCTTCCTTTTGAACAAAGTCTCTTAAATTTTTAGGGTTTAGAATACATTCTGCCCATGTGATAGCTAAATATCTTTAGCTGTTATTTCTGTTTATACAGAAATCAGTTTTCAAGAAGTGTTTTATACTTTTGTCACAAAAGCTCTGATCATTAAAGAGAGTTGCATTAGAGCATAAAGAAACTATAAAACTAATATAAGACAAGAAATTTGATACAAATGTCATGGTTATTTTACTTTAGTATTTAAGAAGAAAAAAAAGGAAATCATCTTGATGGAATGAACATCATTACTCAGTTGCATTTCTCTTTCATTTATCTAGTTTATTAATCTCTCTCATGTTATTCTTTCTAGTAGGACTTATTTGCTAGGACATATGGCTTAGGACCAATTTTTCCTGTGTTCCTTAAAACTTCAACTACAAATGGCAAAGTGAGCCACAAGGCTGGCTGCTAACCTCAGAGAAACTGTCTGCATGGACTGAGACGGAGAGATTTTGGGAAAATGTTTGAACAAATTGTTAGCTGAGAGGAAAGGAATCCACCCTCCCTCTCCCAAGAGAGGCAGTTTATTATTGTAATGCAAAATTCTGACTCTTGAACTCACTGTTCTGGAATTTCTGTTGAGAAACACTTAGAAAATGCTTGTCTATTAAAAAAAAAAAAATGACTGACAAATGTTTTGGACACTGTGCTTTATACTGTATAAAGATGGTGCTTTCAGGGGAGGATTCTGAGCTACAGATCCTGTTAGGAGGCAGCCAAGGGCATTTAAATGCTCAAAAGACTCTTGCCAGCCCTGCTACTTGGCTTATTAAGGCATTGCTCTGTTCAGCATGCAACCCAACAGGGAAATGGGCCTGCTTCCCCAAGGCACTGCTGTGGGCTCCAGCTACCCAGTGCAGAAGGTGTCCAGTCATCTGAGGTCAAGTAGCACAGCACCTAATTCCAAAGAAGCACTTGAGTTCTCTTCCTGTGAGAACTATCTTGGAATGTAAGGATTAGACTCATCAATGGTTTTGTGGATTTGGCACGTAGTTCCCTGCATCAGAGAGTGTGAACTGCAAGAGCTTTGGGATCTGGCTGCTCCTCTCAAGTCTGACTAACACAGAGAGAAATAACACAAGTATAATTCGAGAGAACCTCTAAAGTGAAGGGATTCCTTTTGGGATGTTAGCCAGCTTTTTTAAATTTATATAATTATTTTATATGTAGAATTTTCTTGTCATGCAATTTTAAGAGCAACTTTCTTAGGAAAACTTGTATGCTGAAATACTGCAAATATTTTGTCTAAATAGAGTAGTACGTGTTCACCCGGCACTTAAGATTACATGCTCCTAACACAACTCAAACTAAGAGCTGAACATTTCTCTGTGTTAACTTTTAACAGATTCAGAAACATATTTCTACATATTTTATGCATTAAATGCCTTTCCCTTTGTTCTGCTTTTTCTGATTTAGCAACTGATTTGGTTTTGCTTGGAAACACTGTCTCTTTAAATAGGAATAGCTCATTCTTAGTGGCAATAGTTGAGAAATTATAACATGCCAGAAATATTGTGCATGCTTCTGAAAGGCATAATACTAATGTCTCTCCAGATGTGCCTAGAAATTAAATAGCGGTTTTGCAATGCCAGTTTTTAATAAGCAATCTGAAGAGTCTATAATTTAGGAAGCATTACAATTTATTATGAAAAAAAGAGAGACAGATTATAGCCCTATATGAGCCATGATGCAGAAGTTGCCTCAATTTTCAGAGGGTGCCACATTCCCACCTAGTAACATGTTCTATTACAGGAATAACTACTCCATGGAATTATTTCAGTCTGAATATTGGTGTGTGGTTACAGCACTGGTGCAGAACAGATACCAGATTCAGTTATGTGTATGAACATGACAATTTCCAGAAATGCATCTTTTTACCTTATCTGAAAGACAGATTGATGTGAGTCCCTCACCATACAAACTCCCCTCGGTCATGTCCTTCTCAGTAGTAAGGCACTCTGCTGATGGCCCCCATCACTAGAATCAAGGCTCACCTTTGCTGAACCACCATGGAGTAATGGTGCAAATTGACTGGATGACTGGGAAGTGACTGGGATGGATGACTGGGATGTAACTTCTCAGAGCAGAAGGCTGTTTCCCCTGGAACTATCTCCTCTGGCTGCCACATTGGCAATGTGCTTTTTATAACCACCCTGTCACCTAGAGGAAAAAAACCAACAGTTTTTTCATTTTCCTGTGCTGCAACTCACAGGGTAGTTAATTGACAGTGTAGTAGTTCAGCCCTGAAGCAAAAATTCAAAGACAGCAGGAATATTATAAAAACAAAAAAAGTATTTTGGCAGAGATACATTTTAAATTGCAATTATTCTCTTCTGCATGTGCCTGTATATTTGGGTTCAGGTTTGCTAAAAGTTTTGGAATTCATTTAAAGAAAATCAAAATCATTATAGAGCATTATGTCTTATCAGAGCTGATAACTTACCAGTGAAGGTCTCAATTTCAAGACCTTTTATTCAAATGACTGATACTAAGACAGTAGGTAAGAAGAGTGTAGTGCACTCCCTTCTTTAAGCATTCAGAAATTTAGCAAAGGAAGTTGGATTTGGGCTGAGTCAGCTGGGGCCATCCTACAGGGGTCTATGTTTGCTAGAACTACTGGTTTTTGCATACCCACAGGATCACACAGACTGCTCTGGAAAAGCCTTCCTCCCCCTCATTTCTTCACCCCTGCTCCTGTAGCAATACTTCCTTCTCCTGGTGTTCAGCAACAGAATCAACACCAATTCCAAAGGATTTCCATGAGAATATGGGCAGACTTTTAGGAGTAAAGAAAACACAAACTTCTTGTTGAGTGTCACGCAGTTGCACAAAACATTTGGGTAATGTTGCTTCAAATCAGGATGGTCACGTTTGAGTTTCCAGTTTTCCTGCTTTATTTCCAAAATGACAGTCATGCATCTGTTTTCACTTTACTGTTTGCATTCACGTTCTTTATCACTGCACTTAAAAGACTGAGTTAAAATTTAGTTGCTCCTTAGTGAGAATAATTGCCAGCAACTTGCCAAACAACCCGTGTCCACTATAAATGAAACCCACATAAATTAGAAAGGCTTATTTTGCTTGTAAGAGAATATGAGAATAATTTATACTATAAATAAACACCTTGATATGGCTAGTAGCAAGTAGAAGATTATAAAATGTCTCCTGTGTAATTAGGGAGCATATTTTTGTGTAATTAAGAAAATGAATGAGAGTTAAATTTTGAGGAAGTACTGGTGGTATTGCCACCCTACTGTAATATAACATATACTGACACTTGCATTACTTTTATATACAACTAATGTAGTTTTTTAGGAATAGTTTTTATCTTAAGCTAGAAATATATTTTAAACTTCAGAAATGTCAGCAAACACAGTGCTCTAGAAAAGAACAAACCCAGAGAGATAATTTAAAAAATCTACTCTATATACAATGATTCCATTTTGCTGTGTTCAAAGGAAATTGTTGGGAAAGTGATTTAAAAAAAAAAAAAAGTAAGCAAGTTTTTCTTTCCCTATTCTCACATAATTAGTTAATACCTCAGTCTTTGTGTGCTTGTTTTTGTCTGTTTGCTTATGAATTTCTCCTAGTTTAGAAAAATCTGTCAAATTCAGCATAGCAAAAACATCACAGCAAAGAGAAAAGCAAATGGAAAACACTCCATTTTCTTTCAGATTTAAAGAGTGACAAATACGAGACACCTTGGGATCCAAGTCCAAGTACGTACATGTACACTTGATATCAATTACTCTCATTCTTTGAACTGGAGTGAGCTCAAGAAACACATATTTATGACCACTCTTGTCTGAAAATAAGTGCTCTTATGGTAAGAATGTCAATAAATGGATATGTTCCTTTGGTTTAAATATTTATCCAAGGTGAGGTTTTTCCTGCAATGCTGGTACTTCTCTTCATAACCTGTCACTAGCTGTTGAAAGTCTCTGTTCTTATTTTCGCTTTCAAATCCTGCCCAGGTTTCTAACAGCTGCCAGGTGAAGCAGATTTCACCTGTCATGTCTGTACACCTGCTTAAAAAGTGACATTCACAGCCTGCATTGAGGCAAAGTACCAGGAGCTCAAGAAGCTACTTTTCTGGAGGCACAGATAAGGTAGCATGTGGAAGCCAAGAGTTCCTGACAAGCACAAAATTGTGAGATCTGCTTTTCCTTTTTTTTTTTTCCTTGCAGTGGCAGTTACTGCAAATCTGAACCTATGCAGGAGGTAATTAATGTGGTGGCATTTCATTCTGGTGCCTTCTCTGCAGAATGGATCCTGGACCCAAATGTTGGACCACAGGACCACAGGGTGCTAAGAAATAGCAGCGAGCTGTCCAACACAATTTGTCATGCAGCCACCTGTAACAACTCTCTGGACACATTCAGTCCCAGGCCCTGTTTCTCTCACTTGCATAACAGCTGTTAAAGATACAGAAGTCTTATTTATGTTCATAAATAGATTTTTGGAATTTTTCTTAATAGAACACACCAGCACAGTGAACTAATTGGTATTGTTTTATAAGTAGTGTTCCTGAAAAGAAACATTATTTCACTAAGAAACAAGAAGGAAATGCCCAGCTCCAGAATCTCATCTTTTTCAGTAAGGAGCCAGAGTAATTTCTAAAACCCTGTCATTTAGTTGCAGAATATTTTTACCATGTCAGTGTGACATACAGAGAATAACAAGCAGCACCCAGAACAGAACAGCTAAGGCTATAAAGAAGATTGCAGAGATCAAAATTGTTTTCACTGTTGCCTCTTGAATGCATGAACCTTACGCAGATAAATGATCCTTCTTGGAAACCCAACAATACTCTTGGGGAGCTGCCAATCCTCATCTTCAAGACATTCAAGTTTATCTAAAGGAACAAAAGGGTTTTTTATGATGAAGTGTCTAGGCAGGACTTCAGCATTACAGCTGCCATTCCCAGTGATTATATTATAGACACTAAACTTCCACTTTTCTTAACAGCCAAAAATCCACAACTTTGGATTCCTACAATTTGCAGATTATTCTTTTCAGCTCCTTTATAAGGATCTTCTTCTGCTGGCCTATGCCACCTCTGCCCTGTTCCACAGCAAGCCAGAAAGAGAAGACTTGGAGAAGCTATCTTTTGTCCTCACAACCTTCTTCCATAGCTTCTTGGTGCTGTCCTGAGAGGAACACTGCATTTTCCCTCCTGAGGCAGCTGCCCCAGTAAAAAAAACACTGTTCTGGTTGCAAAGAGGAGGAGGAGTCACGGGACCAAGTTACAGAGTCTGCTTCAAGGTCTGGAAACTCTGCCAAGCCTTGGCCAGGAGGTTGCACTTCAGCCACAGGGTGCAGCAACGAGGGCACAAAGCACGAGCCTTCTTCCCTTTAGAGAATGCTAAACCAGAATGTCCAGGAAAGTCCATGCTTCAGATAGCAATCAGTCAGCTGCCTTTCCTTTGGCAGTCACTTCCCTGCCTCCTAAATTGCAGGCATATGTATTTCTCTATAGGGGTTTTTATGTGTTGTTTTGTTTAGGTTTTTTTTTCCCCAAGCCTGAAAGTCGCTTGGAAGTGGTGGTAGGAAATTCCTATGGTCTGCTCTTTGAGACGAGAATAATTTCCACCTTATTCGGTACAAATTTATTTATATAACAACTGAAAGCAAAACGGAATGGAGGAGGGGGTGGAGCGTTTGCTGCTGTCACTTGTGAAAACCTTATCCCAACTTCTGTGTCATGTTGACTTGCTGCTCAGCACTCCGAGACTTGTGAGTATTTCATAACTTTTGACATCCTCGTTTTTCCTTTTTTTTTAATTTGTATTAAAAAGATGAGGGAATTTAGATCTTAGCTTGAAATTATTAAATGCTTTTAAAAACTGTCTAATAAGATTTCTTATAAAAAGCATAGTTTAAGTATTGTATTTTACCTTGCACTTGGCACCTGTTTCTCTGTTTCTGCTGTTTCTGCAGAGAAATCAGCAAACAGAGAAAACTGGTGTTTGCCTGAAAATTTGTCATTGTTTGCTAACAAATTCACTCAGCAAAAAATGAGAAAACAAAGCTACTGCTCAGAGCCTGGTTAACATAGAAAGGACAGGCAAAAAAACAAAAAACAAAAACAAAAAAAAAAACAAAAACAAAAAAACAAACAAACAAACAAAAAAAACTGGGAGAAAAGTTATTTACCTCTTAGTATATACAGTTGAAAGAGCATTAAATGCTGGCAAAGAACAAAAAATCTGCAGTCAGTGGAATCCTACTAAAAACAGTGACAGAGTTTCTGTAAATGATAGCAATGCAATTAGGAAGTTTTAATCAGTAGTAAACAAGAGTACATATGCACTGATGAGTCTTGTTAAAAATAACACTTTCTACCTAGTCATAGAATCATAGTTTCATTTAGGTTGGAAAAGAGGGAAAAGATCCGAGGGACAGAAACTTCTCACGGGTTGTATTGTCAAAATCTGCAAAATTATGTCTGTGTAAGTCTAATAGGAAATTCTCCTTCCTGTGCACAACCACTGTCTTGCAGTTCCTTCTGTGTAAAGAAGATATTTTTAGGCAGCTTTCTTTTAAGAGAGTCTAATAGTGCGGAACAAACTCCTGGTGATAATTACCACAGCGTGTTTGGCTGTACTTTCCAAGCAGTAAGTAGTGCAGCGCTTCCTTTGTCTCTCGGGATTGTGTTTATTTCTGTTTATAGTTACATGTTTGTTTGGCATGTGCCAGTTAAGTGGGCAGGTATCACTTGGTTATATACATATGTACCTTGGAAGGAGATATTTATAGATCAACATAGTCTAAACAAATAATATTTATAGCTCAATAGAGGTGTTAAATTTGGGAGTCTGTTCTAAGCTTAGATTTTATAGCTGTGCCTTGCTCTGTAGCCTCACCAGAGGCAGCAGTGGGCACCTCCTGGTACAGGGACCAGTGCTCTGGGAATGGGGATATCCAGGGTGAGAGGGACACAGGCTGTGGGAATTACACCTTATGCCAGAGCTTGGATATCCAACGGTGTGCGAGAGAAAATCTGCTGGAATTGCACCACGAGACAGGCCCTGCATGACACAGGGGATTCCTGGTCCTCTCTCTGCCTGGCAGAGCACACTGACTTAAGGGATAGAGGAATGTCAACAGGCTCCTGCATGTCTCACCTGTGACTGCTCCAGCGCCCCAGGTGACCTGGCATGAGTGGAAGGCTCTGCAACTGGAATGGAGCAATAATGAGGAGGATGGACCATCTGGCTTTGCGGTGCCAGTGAAGTTAATTCAGCCTGTGCCCTGTGTCAAAATCGCTTCCATAAAGAGAAAAAGATAGATGGATGTCTGAAGGGGACAGAAAGCCCCCTATGAAGAAGAAGGTCTTGAAGAAGACCAGAAATGGTCTTCTTCAAGAAGTCTGCATCCTTTCTGGGGCCTGGGTTAAAGATTCTGATGTGAAAGTGTCCTCCTGTGGCACAGCCCTTGGGTTATTATCCATTTTCTGTTTTTTAGGTAGGCAGTGTTGAAGTTGCAACAAGAAGTTCAAGGGCAGTTAAGAGACTCCAGGGCCTTGGGATGGCTGTTAAGGGATCAGGAGCACAACTGTTGCTCTCCTCTATCCATCCAGTTGCAGAGAAGGAACGGTACAATCCAGCAGATACCTGGCTCCAAGCCTGGTGTCACCCACAGAATTTAGGGATTTTGATCATGAATCAGCCTACTTCAGACCTGCTGGCAATGGATGGAGTAGGCCTGTCCCATAGGAGGAAAAGGATCTTTGCACAGAAGTTAGCAGGGCTTATCAAAACAACTTTAAACTAAAATGGGGACAGGGATAAAACCAGGCAGGCTCACTAGAGGCAAACTTGAAGGTAGCCCACCAGTTTTTGAGTGACTATGTGCTAACAAGTTCTTTCTATCTGCCACTGGAGGTAGGGGATGGAGATCCATATGGCAACAAAGACACAAGGGTCAGTGATGTTTTAGAAACCATGGAAGCACCTGAGAATGGTCATGTAGGAATTAGAGCTTCTCTCCAAGGAGGTGGTGGAATCAACATCTCAACGGAAGTGCCTTTACCCCAGTGCACACAACATGAGCAAACAGGAGATTAAGCATGAAGAAAATTAGGAGGGCCAAAGCCCAACTGCAGCTTTATCTGGCTACTGCCCTAAAAGACACAAAAGAATATTTCTGTGAATACATCAGTAACAAGACCAGACCTGTCAGCCTGCTGGGGAAGGTGACAGAGCAGATCATCTCTTGTGCTATCCTGTCTCAAGTACCGGGCAACCAGAGGATCAGGCCCAGTCAGCAAGGGCATAAGGCAGGTCCTGCTTGTCTTATCTGATTCCCCTCCACAGCATTCTTCTGGAGAAACTGGATGGTCGTGGGTCGGACTGGGGTACTCTTTGCTGGGTGAAAAACCGTCTGGTTACCCAAGCCTAGAGAGGTGGTGAATGGAATTAAATACAGCTGGCAGCCAGTCACCAGTGGGGATCTCCAGGGCTCAGTGCTGGGGCCAGCCCTGTTCAGTGTCTTTATCAATGATCTGGTGTCAAGTGCACCCTCAGTATGCAGATAACAAATTGGGTGGGAGTGCTGACCTCCTGGAGGGTAGGAAGGCTCTGCAGGGACCTGGACAGGCTGGATCGAGGGACCAAGGACAACTGTTCAACTGTGTTTGGTTGAACAAGGTCAAGTGCCAAAGTTCAACCCCATGCAACACTACAGACTTGGGGCAGAATGGCTGGAAAATTGCCTGGTTGAGAAGGACCCGGGGGTACTGGTTGACAGCAGCTGAACCTGAGCCAGCTGTGCCCAGGTGGCCAAGAAGGCCAGAGGCATCCTGGCCTGGATCAGCAATAATGTGGCCTGTAGGAGCAGGGCAGTGATTGTCCCCCTGTACTGGGCACTGGTGAGGCCACACCTTGAGTGCCGTGTCCTGTTCTGGGCCCCTCACTACAAGAAAGGCACTGAGGGGCTGGAGCCTGTCCAGAGAAGGGCAACGGAGCTGGGGAAGGGTCTGGAGCACAAGTCCTATAAGGAGCATCTGAGGGAGCTGGGGGTGTTTAGTTTGGAGAAAAGGAGGCTTGGGCATGACCCTAGCACTCTCTATAAGTCCCTGAAATGAGGTTGTAGCCAGGTGGAGATTGAATTTTTTCCCCAGGCAACAAGTGATAAGACAAGATGAAATAGCCTCAAGTTGTGCCAGGGATGGTTCAGATTGCATAATATAAAAAGTTTCTTCACTAAAAGAGTGCTCCAGCATTGGAACAGGCTGTCCAGGGAAGTGGTAGTTACCAACACTGAAGATTATTAAAGGACTCATAGGTGTGTTGCTCAGGCTAATGACTCAATGATCTTAAAGGTCTTTTCCAACCTAAACAATTCTATGTCATTATGAATGCATTGTCTTGCTGTCATTATGAATGTTTGAATTCTCTGGGAAAAATAAGATTATGGGAAAATAGATCTATTCTAAGGCTGCCTAAGGAAAATAAGATACTCTGGGAAAAAAAAAAAAAATCCATTCTAAGGCTGCCTAAGAGTTCACTGAAAATAAAGAGGGGTCACAGGGGATAGAGGTACAGGCTGATGTGGAGTGGTTGGGCAGTATATATAATACAATGCTAGATTTTTTCTTATGAGTGAAAAGTTCATCCTCAGCTTGCAGTGTCTTTCACGCCGTGGACAGTGATACATTTGACACAAACCTGACAGTGTCAGGTTCAGGGTTCTGTCAGAACAATGTTTCTGTTTTCTGTTCTCAGAGAGTACAGCTTGTGCAACCAGCACAGCGGGGAGAAAGGCAGTCTGGAACAGGTGACTGAGACATCCCATTCTATCCAAACCGTGGGGTTTGTGACCCAGAGTGGGTCTCTGCTCTGCAGGCCAGCACAGTGCTGCTGCTTGCAGGGATCAGGGAAATACAGCAGCCCATAATCAGTTTTTGGAACAAACTTGTTAGTTTGCACAGAAGTACAGATTTTATTCCTCTTGTTTTTTTACATGACTCAGTCTTGTTGCTGTATTTTCTATTTTGACACTGCACCATCACTAGGAGTTAAACCCCAGGAGAGTGAATACTCATCCATTCCTGTTTTGGATTTTTATGAGGCTTTTCTATGCACTTAAACACTCATAATGGAAGATAGTGACTTTAAAGGTTATTTTAACTACAGGACTGTAATTCACCGCCAATTCTCATTATTATAATGCATTCCCAATTCTCTACATCAAATTATAGTGCTAGGAAAAACAAGATCATCCCAAACATGTCCATTTGCGCTCCATGCATGCTAAATTTTTTCTAATTTTCAAAAGCATTTTTATAGTAACTGCTTAGAAATGGAGGGAGGAAATCCCCATTCTCAGTTACTTATTATCAGCTACTGATTTCTCAGAGAAATGTGTATGAAGCAAAATCTCATTTTCTATAAACAGTTACAAAATTTAAAGACATTTTCTCACTCAGCTGAGGTGTCTGATTCTCATTTTACATTTTACATTTGATAGAACAGAAATTCATTCCAAGAATGAATGCTGACATATTAACCAACAAGGTGACAAGAGTTTGTCTCTGTGAAGAGCAAACTCTAGTGGAAAGCACTATTAATAGCTCCTCATGGGAATGTATGCTCAGAACTCCTTTTTGAGCTGATGTTTAATGGGAGAGAACCATGTTGGAGGCCCCTGATACCTACACAGTCAGATTACTCTTTCACAGAGGAGAGGACTTCTGGTTTCATATCATTGATCCCATATCAATTTACCTTCTCACTGCCTCTGTGCCAAACAGAGAAGGTTCCTGCACACTGAAGGTTCCTCCGCTCTTGCTGGTCCAGTGCTGTTCCCAAGATGGATCCTGTGATCTCATGCTCAGAATGAACCTGAAGGTGGGACCAGAAGAGAAAGACATTTCATTCGAGCTGCCTGTACTATATCAGTGTAAACAGAAATCCCATTTGACCAGGGCTGAGTGTCATCTTTGAGATAATATCTTGCACAACTCTAAGACTCTCTGGTCTAGGATTTCCTCCACATCCTTTAACTGATCTGGGAGCTGTTCTCCACCATCTGTCAAGATTTATGGGTGTGTAGGACTAGATCTTTATATCATATGTGAACACAAAGAATTTAGGTACCTTGGCAGCTAATAGAAGCTTTCTGTCTTCCATTCATAAATTAATGTACTACTGTAAAATAAGGAAACAGGTTCCTATTTATTTATTTATTATTTCCCTTAGAGTTTAGTGAGGAATGGCAGAAATATTTGGAAGCCATCAGGAGATGTACTATATAGTTAAGCTGTTGTCCCTTCTGATAAATTATTGTAAGCAGGTAACTGGATACCTGCGTCATTACAAATGATCATACAGTATTTCATGCTATAACAGATAAGGTGTGTCATCTGTTAGTGGTGGCATAGAGTGATTATTCAGACATTGTTGATACAGCTGGTCTACATTACAACTGAACAGTTTAATAGTTTACCAATTAACTCTAATGTCGATTCTTAAATATTCTTTACCAAGAAATGGTGGATGGGGTTTTTTTTGCTCACTGAGGAACTGCTTTTAAAAGACTAAAAATACGTGTAGACTAAAAGGGTTGCACTCTGCAGTAGGTAAAAAAAGTCTTATACCAAAGTTGCTAATCCAGCCAACTCATGACTGAAATTTATCAAATATATTAGGATATGTTTTTGTAAGTTAAAATATAAGAGAAAAAAATTTACTGGTTGCAATTTATTTTTGAGTAGATGGACCAACATATTCTAAACTGCTAGTCAGAAACAGTTCCCACTGCACCTTTCCCTGGCCACAGACTCCACCACAAGGCTGTGAATGTCAAGTGTTAATTTTCTTCCCTAGAGTTTAAGCTATAAAGAAGGACAGTGTGGGAAACTTTACTGTCTCTGCTGGAGAAAGGACTTGATCTCATTGACTATGTCGTGGTACCCTCTGCCATAGACTGTGTTTGTGAAGATACAAATTGCACAATACAGTTGTTGAGCTAAAAATCTTGTAAACAACATATACAGCAGAAGGCCCATTTCATTGTGAAAGAACAAGAGTGGCAAGGTTCACTTCACATATCTTAAAACCCATTTTAACTGTTAATATGTTGTTAAATATATTTAACATATATATTAATGTTAATATAAAACATATAATATAAACATACTATTAACATTGCTTCTTTTTGGTTGATAAGCAACATGATAGAAAGCTGGGCATGAATTCTGTGGCCTCTTTTGATGCTGTGTTGGCTAATTAAGAATTATGGCACTTCTACCAGTGGGGTCTGCATACATTCTGGCAAGTGACCAAACTGCTGTCTATCTTGTAAGGGGAAGTGGGACCCTTACCTGCCCTTCCAGAACTAAGGAGAGGTTTTGCAGAGACTCTATGGAAATCTATGTGCCTGACTTCTGAAAGCTGCAGCTGGTTACTGCCACCAACCTACTTGCAAGAGAAAAAGCTACCAATATGAGCACACTTGCTCAAAAATAACAAATTGTATCTGTTTGTGTAAGCCATACAGTCAAGTTGCTTCAGGCTGAATGTCAAACTAACCCCAGACTGAATTCTATGAAAATGACAGGGACAGAAGAGGCATACCTGTTAGAACAAAGGGTGTGTAGAGTGCTTATGAAGACACAGGAGTGTGAGTCACAGTGGCTCTCAAAGGCTCAAGTACTGTAACCTTTGGCAGAAAAACAACGAGTAGTTTGTTTCCGTGGCAGTGTACTTTGGCAATTGTCTAGCTCCTAGAGGTTTTCTTTATGCTGGGTCTTGAACGAGTAAATAGGTCAATGGTTGTTCCACATTCCTGAATTTGATTAATGCTGATACTGTGATTAGGTGTACTGGGGAGAGGCTGGGCAGCAGAGGAGGGGAGAGGAGGGTGCACTGGGATTGCCCTGGTGCCTGCCCTCAGCCTGGGGATTCCAAGGGTAAACCTGTCCTGCCGTGACCAATGCTGGATGCTGGTGATGGCCAAAGTCATCAGACTGGGGTTCACATATGCTGCCTCACTGCTTACAGCTTTCTTTCACTCATTTTATTTAATTTTCAATAATTTTTATTGAATAAAAAAAGCTCTACAGCCTTAGCTACACTATCTTATAGTAATTACTTTCATGGGCACAGGAAATGTGATTTTTACCCTGGCTAGAATATATATATATGTGTGTGTAGGCATGTATGTATATATGTCACTTACTAGTATATTATCCATTTTCTTCTTGATCATGGATTAATTAATTTTTCTCAAAGAGGAAAAGAGGAGTTTCACTCTAAAAATGCAAAAATATTGGAAGAACCTAAATATTTTGGGCCCAGTATGTGATATCTGGTGATGAATTTTTGTTTTTGTTTTAAGTGGTTGTTTATCATCCTCTAGGATTGTCTGTGTTCACTTTAGCCCCCAATGTGTTCTGGTGCAGCTGTGAGGACTCATAGTCATTTTGAACTAAGCTCTGCAAGGGCACATTTTTCTTCAAGCTGTAACTTCTACCCTGGAGAAACCAGAGCTAGCATCTGAGCTAGCTGACTGTAGCAACTAGAAATATTTGCTTGGGGAGCATGAAGCATCCCATCCTAGGAGCAGGTATGCAAAGCAACTAAAAGAGAGGATTTCTTGTAAGAAATTATTGCTGCTTGTGAAAAATCTGTGTTAAGAAGCTTACCTAAATCACAGGAAGATGGTGAGATCCAGCTGTCTTTGTCATTGAACACTGTTTGTTTTGTTTTGTTTTTTTATGATCTTGTGTCTCATTTTCTACACATCTTTTTTTTCAAACTAAGATATTTATACAGGGGTTTGGTTTGGTTTTATTCCAGGAGCTTGGTCCACTTGGTGAAAACAATCTGTTTGGTTCACAAATGCTGTATGAGAAAAAGGAAATCATTACATCATACCCTGATTAAAGATTTAATACCTTTTTATAATTATGAATTCATGGGAAGGCAGTGAGCATAGGGTTGAGTTTGAAGTTCTTGAGTAGAATATGCTTTAGTGATCATAAATCCTTCTACTTCTGCTACCCTCGTTCTCCTTCCTTTCACCTCCACCATGTCTTAATTCTTTTTCCCTGTGTTCTCCATCCAGTCATACAACTCAAATTCCACTGCTGTGCACCAGCAGCATCACTGATTTCTGTTCCTAAGCCTTCACAACACTGTTCATGTAGGAAGCCTGTTTTATATATATGTACACACACACAAAAAGTTCTGCTTGCCTTGGAAGCTCTGAGATGGAATATGTCAGTGAAGAGACTGCTGGAAAATCTCTTCTGCAATTATGTAAACAAAATAAGCCACTCAGGAGTTGGCCAAGTTTATGCAGGTTTTCTAGGCTGCCAAACTTGAAAGCACTACAAAAAAGAACAGCTTTAATTAAATACTTATAAATATTTTCTTTATACAAAAGAAATGCATATTTTCTGCTGATCTGTTTTTGGAAATGAGTGAATTACTCTTAAGGGGACTTAAAAGAAAATCACCAGCCTGAGTAAATAATTCAGTGTAGGAAATTCCAGCTCCAACAAGTTCATTTTGATCAAAATAAAGGTAACTGAAACTGAGTCTTATTGTTTGAGACCCAGCTGCTGAAGGGCTACAAAACTGGCAATAGTACCTTTACATATTGCAGAAACAAGACTATGTTCTCAGCCCAAATCCCTGAAATTCTCTGTGCTTAATTTTCTAAGAAGACAATGCTTATGCAATCACACATCTGTGTGTGTTTTCATATTTCCAACCACGTTTCTTTTAATTCAAGGCCTAATTTCATTGTAAGGTTCACATTTGGAAGAGGCACACGCAGGACTCTTCCTCAAGCCTCCCACCTGGGAGGTTCTAAATCTAAAGCTGGGCTAACTTTGACATCACAGCCAGTTGCTCCAGGTTTGGTTGATTTTTCAATACCTCTGAGGATGGAGCTTCTACAACTTCTGTAGGGAGTCTCCTTCATGAACTTTTTTTTTTTTGCAGGTTGAGACTGCTTTTATAAAAAATACTAATATTAATGTGCAAATAAACTGTTTTGTCAACATGCTTTCATTTTCTGCTGTATCTCTTTGAGGTCTAGCTATGAGTACAAAACCCATTGCTTGAACAAAAATTTGCTTGTTTCTCCGACCACAACACTTGCAAGATATGAACACAAATCTGGGGAAAAAAATCTATAAAAGAGAGGTGAAACCTTCCAATTGTATTTTATTGTGTCATCTGGAGGAAGGTAATAAAAAGGGCAATGAGCTTGTTAAGATAGTCACCATGATTGTCATGAGAAATCACAAAAAATTATCCATTGCTAACAATATGCATTTTCCAGGGGAACTCCCTTTATCCTACAGCATTCAAAGATGGGATTCAATTATACAAATAAAAATAACCTTTTCAAAAAGTCTGTCTTGTGTTTTCCAGTAATTTAGAATACATAACAGGGGTCTTGCAGAAGTTACTCGTGAAATTTCAGAGGCTTCCTGATTGGAATAATCTTGAAGGATAGGCTGAAAGCCACTCAGGAAGTTATTGTGGCTTTATACTTACATTTTTTTCCCCCACATGTAGGTCTCAAAATGTAGTTTCCTGATCCAGATGCTGTGCTTCTCTTCTGAGTAATGGTCCAACAGGCAGGATGTTGGGGACTGCACGGCCAGCACAAAATTCTGCTGGAGCATTGAGCAGGCTTCAGAGTCGGGTAAGGATCACTGAAAAAACAATACATTTTTGGAAATTTAAGCAAAGCTTTGAATGTTATTTCACAACCCAATATGAAAAGTAGGCAATAGAACAAATTTAAGGCTCGGAAACATACCCTGTATTTTAGATGAAATCCCTACACTCTATAATTTTTACATTGGTTTTTCTTCTCCTTGTTTAGTTGTACCAAATTACATTGTTAATAGATCAGGGTTTGGGTTTTTTTTTCACATTCATATTTTTCGGTTGATTTGTGGCACAATAAGTGCTTGCCAACTTTTCTGCTTGGACCTAATCCCTTTGTCTGGCTGATATTTCACAACATGTGAGACCAAAACCTCTGATCATCAAGAGTGTTTACTATAGGGGGGGAATCCTTTAAAGTGTCCAGCCTCTGTAGCACTCTTCAGAGCTCCCCACACATCTAGATGATTCAGTAGTAGTTGCATTTCCGGTAGGCAGTGTGACCAGGTGAGCTTTTTATAACCCCAAAGTCATTAGCATTTGGTGTTGCCCCAAAACAAGTTGTGTAATAGGCAGATCCACGCACAGACCTGAGGTATTTGTCTTATTTACAGTTCTGCCCAGAAATGGAAGCTGGATGGCACCTCCACAAAGCCAGACCAGTGACTATCAAAACTCTTCACTATTTATAAAATTTTATCAAACAAAGGCATTAATATTCACTGGCTACAAGTCAAAGAGTTCTCTTATTCACACTAGTTCTTCTATTAGTTGATGAATCTTACGTTAGTTAGTCCTATGCTCAGTCTTTTTCATCTTTTCTGCTGGCTTTCCAGTTGTTTTTCTGCAGAAGTCCCAGAACCAATTAATCACCTCAAATTTGAATTAATTATTGGTTACCCAATAGTCTGGTATGATTTTGTGCAAAGTGCCAGTGATTGCATCAGTCTTACCTTTTATTAAAAGCAAGAAAATATAGACCTCCTGATTTTGGAGAAAAATTTGGAACTCGCATGTCACCAATGAAGGCTATGGAAAGTTGGAAACAGGTCATGGGTCACTGTCTTGAGCATGCCAGTTCTTCCACAATGATTGCCAGTAGTACATGTAAATAACCCAAGGTTATTTACTCTTCTAAGGCTGTGAAAAAAAATCAAATATGTGACAAGCAAATTTATTTACACTGAGAATTTCAAATACACATTCAGCCAGTGTTGTTTTGACTACAGGATTTCCTCAACAGCTCTTAAAAGAATATAAAAAGCCATTATTCCTGTAGCAAGATGCAGACACAGGATTGTATGAGTATCAGAAAACAAGTTTGTTTTGCCCTCCAGTCATACTTATGTTGCCTCTATTATGACTTACCTATTTAAATGCCTTCATCCTTCATGATAACTTAAAAGAAGTCTCATGTTCTGGAAGCAATTCTGTTTGCTCCCAAGGCCAGGGAGCATTTTCAAATACAACTGTACCACTACGCCTTTTAAAGCTGTATGTAAGTTTGGTATTTTTGCTATTATGTTATCATCTCCTAAATTAATAATTTTATGCTGTTTCTCGTATTTATACACAGTGAATGATGTAGCTTTGAAGGTACAAACAAAAAGACAACATCCTTCTCAATAAAGCTTAGTATCTAAAAACAGGTGTAGCATACACCCAGGTGTAACATATGCAACGCCTATGTTGTGCCCCTTAAAAGAATTAAAAGTGCAGATAAATTGAAATTATAAATCATAGTAGAATAATCTACTGTTAGGAAAAAAGCTGAGAGATTCCAACCACTAAGAATAAATATATTTTTTGTGTACTCTGTGATTGTTTTGTACAGATTTTTTTCCTTTAAATCTTTAATAATCTTTAAGGACTTGAACTGTATGATGCTTTTCTAGATGAGCTATCTTTTCACTTGTTTTTAACAGAGATTGTTTATATAAAATAGTCTTAAAAATTACTGCATAAAAGCTAACTGAAGCGCGTTGTGATAATGTCAGAAGTTTCAGAACAATTTCTAGGGATCAGCTCCAAGAGGCATCACTCTCTGCAGAAGAGACAGGTAGTTACAACATTACTAGAAATTTAGGAACCAAGATTCACAGCCAGTTAGTTTCCCAGAAATCATATCAGCTTTCCATTACCAAAATGACTGAGTAACAGAAACTCTGTCTGTTGGCCACTTTGTTATGAGTTATCTTCATACACCTGAAGAAAAGAGGCCATAAACAAAAAGTTAGAAAGTAACTGGTCCTTGAGAACTTGACAGGGAAGCAGTCAAAGAAGATATTAATCTATAGGCTCACAAATAACCCCTTACTCAAGGCACCAAAGAAGCTCCTGTTCAGTGCAAGTCTGTGAGCTGTGATGCCCTTTGGTGGTTCTAGAAGGTCAATGTTAAGGAGATTGCTGAATGAAAGTTTTCCCCCGACACTTTTCTTTAGTATAAACCTCTAAACTAACAAAAAAATGAGAACAAAATTAAAAAGGAGTGAGGGGATGTACGTTTCATCTGATGTCTTGATTCTAAGAGCCGTTAGTGCAAGCAGGATTTTTCTCCTATCTGTGTTCCAATTACTTCAGTCCTCTGACATCCTTGGCCAAAGCTGGAATCAGACCTTTTTTTGCAATGAATGAAGATGTGTTCTGTCTTGAAGTTTTCCAGATGGTAGTAGGAACAGGGGGAAAACCGTGAAACAACCATTCCAAAACTTATGAAAAATACAATTTTCATGCTTGTCAACAAGGAGAAAATGATGTAATATTTTCTGTTCACTAGCTCCCAGGTGAGGATAGCAAATAAAGTCTCTTCTGTGGGTCATTTTACAGTCTCTTGAGATCCTCCTGCCTGTTTTGTCTGGTGACTGAATCACAGGCAGGGTAGTGGAGTGACATCATAGCAGTGTCCAGCACAAATTTGTGAATCACTGTTCTTTCACAACATTCAGTGGTTACCCAAGCCAAGAAATAATACTTTCCTCAATGAAGTTTTTCTGGGAAAAGTTTATTCAAAGGTGTGGGGTTTTTTGTTTGTTTTTTTTGGT
>VWYO01019761.1:15937-27756 GCA_013400275.1 Rhadina sibilatrix | reverse complement strand
ACCCCCAAATAAACCCCCAAATGCCTGATCAACACCCTCAGGAGCCGTGTCCTGTCCTGCCTGCTTGTGTGCTGCCATGAGCTGCCACATGCTGCCAAGAGAATCCTCCCTGAAAGCTCTGGTCAGGCTCCTGTACCTCACCTCCCTTCCAGGACCCAGAGAGACTTGGTGCCTCTCCTCCTGCAGCTGCTGGCCGGGCAGGAGGAGAAGCAGGAGAAAGCAACAGAGGGGGATGCTGGCGAGTGAGCCCCAGGCTCAGAGCTGCCTGAACTGTGAGAACTCTCCCTGCCCTGTCAGTGTCTCCCAAACCATCCCTGTCAGCCGTGGGCACCTTTCAAAGAGCTTGCCCCATCCTATTAAAATCCAAATGCTGGCAGAAGTTAACGTCAGATGAGCAGCTGGCAAAATGCTGTTTTTACAATGTCCCCGTGACACGAGGCAGCCTCCTCTCTTCTTGGCTCTCTTATTTCTCCCGAGGTCACACTCACAAGGAGATGGATGGGGCTGGAGCCTCAGCTGAGCCTCAGGACAACGCAGCTTATGAGCTGGTTTTCTCTGGTGTATTGATGGAGAGAGGTGATTATATAAAATTGAATTTTAAGCTGAATTTGGCATTCCGGACTAATGGAGCCGCGGGAGAAAAGCGTAACAAAACAAAATTATTTTCTGGTCACCACCACAGCCTCTTCAGGAAGTACTAAACAGGGAAAGCTCCAATGCAAGAGGACCTTTGTAGTTGTCTAAAGAATTAAATTAAATAGCCAAACTCCTTTCTGACAATGAGGCATGAAGCCCATGCTGTCCATGGGATCAGGTTTACTGTGGAAGGTCTTCACTCAAAGCTTTGCTTTACTTCTGAGCTGAAACCTGAGCAAGACCTCTGCTTGCTGGGGACCTTCTGGGGCACACAGAACACAGTTAAAATTCTATGATCCAAAGTGCCAAACCTGGCAGGCAGGGCCACTGCCAGCTAGGGCAGGGTAATTTTACATCCTGGGCCACCAATATTGGTATTTTGGACTCTGTACTCCAACTCCCTCCTGTTGCTGCTCTTCCCAGCCCTGGGCTCCCGTCAGCAGTGAGGATGTGTGGGCTGTCACTGCAGCCACACAGGTGGCTGAAGCTGGAAAAGCTCCTCAGCTGCACCTCGGGGGCACTACAGAAATATCTGCTCATTTGAAATTCCCCTGCAAGCCCCTTTGGCTCGGATTCCTCCACAGCAATTACAGCTCGTTTGCTGCAATGTGACCTCAGACATCTGTGGGAGGAACTGGACTCGTCAGAGCCGGGGGAAAATGACAGGCTCACATTTTCCCTGGAAGCTCCCTCAAATCACCTCAGCCGAAGCAGGGGCTGGATATCCTTCAGTGGAGGGGTGGAGGTGAGGATTTGCTCACTCCCGTGCAAGGAGCAAGTGGAAGGGACAGCTTGGATAATGACAGAGATGGCTTCAGGAAGGGAAGGAGCTGTGGGAGCGTGTCCCCAGGCACGAGGCAGGGCACTGAGCTGCTTGCTCTCGGGCAGATTTCATTCCCAGACAGAGCCATGAGGACTTCTGTGCTCCTGTGAGAGCCTTCTTGACTGTCACCAGGCGTCTGCAGGGTGGCCACGACCTGTGACACCACAGCTGGGGCACTCTCTGAGCTTCTCTGGCTGAGGAGTTTATTTGTGTTTCAGTCACGAAAGGAGTGGGAGGGGAGAAGAGGCACTCACATTTGCTATCCCTGAACATCTTGTTTGGCTTTGCTACCTCTGGATTATCCCTCTCACCTGAAATTCGAACAGGAACTGAAAACTGACCTGCTGGGCACTTCTGGAAGCCCCTTAGGGGAAGGCAGTCACTTCCCCAGCTTCACACCCAGCCAAAGGAAGCTGGTGGGCTTTGCTACCTCTGGATTATCCCTCTCACCTGAAATTCGAGCACGAAGTGCTGGGCACTTCTGGGAGCCCCTTAGGGGAAGGCAGTCACTTCCCCAGCTTCACACCCAGCCCAAGGAAGCTGGTGTGAATCCACAGCTCCAAATGAGCTGCCCATTAGCCATTCATTAAATTGCAGATCTTCAAACACGGGGCTGGCACCTTAAGACTGCAGGAGTGAAAACCTGAGCCTGCGCTGGCTGATTCCAGATCTTGTCAGGGATGTTTGGGCCATGTTTTAATGAGCTGTGAGCTTCCACGGGGAGGGCTGAGATCAGCCCAGGACACAGGTGTAGCAAAGGAGTTCAGCTGGAAATGAGGAATTACAAGGCCCTCGGGAGCTGGGGGGACACGGTGGCAGCAGCAGGAGGAGGGCTGAGCCCTGGGTGGCACTGACTTGCTATGCCAGTCACAGGGGGTGCACAGGGACTGCTGCTCAGGGAAGGTTTGTTTGCAGCACCTCCAGAGAATGACAACGAAGGCTCTGCAGTGCATGGGGTAATTAAGAGGCACTGTCCTGTTACTGCCAACCCTCAGTTACATCCCACCAGGGAGATGTTCTGCGTAAAACCAGGCTTTAGGCAGGCAAAGGCACAACACAGAGCAACAGACTGAGCTGGAGAGGACTGATGGATGAGGCAGGCATCAAACCCCAGCCCCCGAGCACTCTCACCACATCCTCGTGGGTCCCTATTCCTTCTCTGCAACTCCCACCATCTCCTCCTGGGTCTTCACTCCCTCTGAGCACTCTCACCATCTCTTCCTGGATCCCCATTCCTTCTCTGCACTCTCACCATCGCTTCCTGTGTCCCTATTCCTATTCTAGCACTCTCACCATCTCTTCCTGTGTCCCCACTGNTTCACTCCCTCTGAGCACTCTCACCATCTCTTCCTGGATCCCCATTCCTTCTCTGCACTCTCACCATCGCTTCCTGTGTCCCTATTCCTATTCTGCACTCTCACCATCTCCTCCTGGGTCCCCACTGCCCCTGAGCACTCTCACCATCTCCTCCTGGGTCCCCAGTGCCCCTGGGCACTCTCACCATCTCCTCCTGGGTCCCCACTGCCCCTGAGCACTCTCACCATCTCCTCCTGTGTCCCCAGTGCCCCTGGGCACTCTCACCATCTCCTCCTGGGTCCCCAGTGCCCCTGGGCACTCTCACCATCTCCTCCTGGGTCCCCAGGGCTCCCTGTCCCGTGCTGCAGTCCCGGGGCTGCAGCTCCAGCACCGTGCGCAGGAGCCGCTCCGAGCGCTGCGTCAGGAACCCGATCTCGGCGTTGGGGTGGAGGCCGTACAGGTAGGGAGACTCTGGAGGCAGGGCATCGTCTATGTACTGCACAGAGAGGTTCAGGAGCACGTTAGGAACAGCCCAGGGTGCCCTGCCTGCAGAGCTTCAGTGCTGGAATCATCCCCCCCAGCAGGTCAGCCCGGGCTGAGCCTGTGGCTGAAACCGCGGGGAAGTGATGGAGGAAGGAGAGTACAAATGTTTACAGAGCTGCTTCTGCTCCTGCTGGGAAAATTCTGTAATTGCTGGAGTTTGGCCTGGCTCCGTGTCTCAGGCTGGACCTTCTCTAGCAATTATCTGCTGTGCATTTCAGCGTCAGCATCCTGAAATCTCTTGTGGGAATTGAGCTTCCAGTAGTTAAGTTTTATGAACAAAACCAGCCTGATGCGCCTCTCTCTGCTACTGCATTTGTGTACAAAGAACAGATGAGATCAGTAAGTAGATCAACAAGACCCTTCAGTGATTCTCATCAAAACTGATGATAAAAGGAGCTTGAAAGGGCCATTTTAGCAAACAGTATGTGGATGTAATTTTCCAGGAGCCCCACTTAAGTCTCAAGCACCAATACAGTTGCTCTATTCATGCATGAACAGAATGAGCCCATGATGAAGTAGCAAATTACCATTAGACTTGGTTCATCCAGGGGAATGCTGAAACATCCACAGGAGCACGGCACAATAGGAAAGAAGAGGAAGAGTGCAGAAACACTGCAGCCCCGTCCCTGCCTCCTGAGGCAGATTATGGGGCAGTTACAGAAGACATTCCATTCACATGTCTAAATAATGCCAGCAAACGAAGAGCTTACCTGGTGGTAGCCATTATAATCCATGTTCCCTGGGAGGGGAAAGCCAGGAGCAAGGCAGAGCTCTCCCTCCAGCATTTCTGGCTTAATGAACTCCTCCAGGTAGGTTCTGCAGAGCCTCCTGTCCCAGTCATCCGTGATGTGACCTCCGTACATGATCTCACCCACGAGGTAGCGCAGGTCGTCGTAGGGGACCTGGGCATGGAGCAGGGCTGAACCCAACACTGCCCTGCACACTCAGGGCTCCCACCTCAGCAAGCAAACATCAGGCAGGAGTTAAATCCTGCCCCAGGACAGCTGGAGCACAGCACAGTGCAGATCCCCACTGAGCACGGGGGTTTCCCATCTCCTCCCAAAACCGCCCTGAACTGTGAATTTCTAAACCCAAGGACACCCAAGGAAATGGCACCTCAGGACAGCTTCAGGCCACCCTGGTGGCTCAGAGCCACCAGACAGCCCCCCTCTGTGGTGCCCCCACCTTCGAGCTGGCCTCCAGGTAGTTGTAGAGCACGTTGACAGAGATGGTGAGGTCCCCGGTGCTGAAGGGGTAGGAGCGGTTCCAGCCCTGGGGGCCGAACTTGCGCCGCTCCGCCACCACCGCGTGGAAATAGCAGAGGGCAAAGAGGATGCTCCGGAACTCCTTCTCCTGGCTGCACATCTCCAGGGTGTCCTGCAACACAGGACAGCTGCCCTCAGCCTCAGCAACTCCCAGGGAGCCCAAGCACAACGGAATTTGGGCAGGGGCGAACCACAGAGTCACGGAGGCCCAGGCTGGGAAGCACCCCCTGTAATGGTTTTGTGTTCGTCGAATTTTCTGCTTGCTAAATTTAGTGCAGTGGCTTGAGTGTCTGCTAGAACTTTGCTGTGAGATAGGATTATGAGAGAAGGAAAGCAGGTTTTAATCTTAAAGGGTACAAAGATAGATTTAATGATATATACTAAAAGAAGAAAATGAGAATGAAGATGAAACTTTTAAAACACGGCAGAGCAAGACCAGCTTTGTTGCCTGTTCTAAAACAAGAAAAAAAAAGACAGTTTCCCAAAATCCTCTAATATTTAACCCTGTGTGTTCACAGACAAGAATAATTCTTCTATTAACTATAGTACCTCTCAATTTCAAAGCCAGTCACTAGTCAGTTTAACTTCTTTAAAAAAAAAATCACTTCCTCAATATCAAACTACCACACTCCCAAATCATCAAGTCCATCCTTCAACCAAATATCCCCACGCCCAATTAATTGTGAACCATATTTTTTGAGTAATTACAGGGATGAGTCTCCACCACTTCCCTGGGCAGCCTGTTCCAGAGCTTAACCAACCTCCCAGCTTAGAAATTTTTCCAAACCTCCAACCTGAACCTCCCCTGCTGATGCTTGTTGCCACTGCCCCATTGTTACCCAGGAGAAGAGGCTGATCAAATTGTCCCCTGGTTCATTTTTGCATCACACACACACACACGTGTGCCTGTTTTTCAAAGTCAGTGGCTTTGCATTGCAGATTTATTGGCAAACTCCAGCAAATGTTTTCTGACTTGATATTATTTACTGTTCCCAGCTCTGAGTGGCTTTGCACGGGAGCACACACAGGGAAGGAAGGACACCTGCACCCACTCAACGCCCCGTCACCTGCATGTGCTCAACATGCAGAAAGATGGGGAGGGAGGCACAGAATCACAGGATTCTCTGCTGGAAGGGACCTTAAAAGTCCATTTTTTTTTTTTCCCAGCCCCTCTGCCATGGGCAGGGACACTTTCCACTGTCCCAGGCTGCTCCATAAAAAAATGCCATGTTAGACCTTTAATCCTCTGAGAGCACGGCAGAGCTCAGGGTCTGTGCAGAAAAGGGGGGAATCTGTTACTCTAAAGGCTGCAAGACATTGACCAAGTGCATGTGATAACCAAGAACATCCCAAAACCTGTTTTCCCCTGGATTAGGCAGCACTCTAAGCTCCTTTTGTCAGCATTGTGATGAAGAACTGCTTCAAATGCGTGCAGAACACCTTTCTCATTTTAGGAAACATCTCCAGAACAAGCCAGCTCGCTCTCCTTCGGCCTCTCTTCAGTTGCCAATTCTTCTTCAGCTACAAAGCAGAACAATATCCCCTGCACAGAATAAAGGGCCTACTTTGCAGCCTTCAGCTGAAAGCTAAATTTGAACATCTCTTCTGTACAAAGCAGGGAAATGAGGTGTAAAAGGGACCCCACCCACTCGCTTCAGGATTTCTGATAAGCGATGTTTCATAATCCTCTGGCAATTTAGAAAATGCTAATTACTATTGATTGAAACGAGCAGAGGCAGGATGAAAATGTTACTTGGGGTGAAGGTTCTCCCCTCCCTTGTCCTCCAGGACATTTTGTGCAGTTCAAGATGATGAATGACAGTGGGGTAAGAATGGAATAATCTTCCCTGACCACTGGCGTTAATCCTTGCAATGGTGCCTCCCCCCACACCTGCTCAGCAATGTTCCCTCCTGCTCTTGGCATTCTCTCCACACCAACATCTGCCTGCAAAACCAGCTGTGAGCTGCCCCATGATCCAGTGGCCAGCCACTCTCACATAGCCTGATTTAAATCCTGGCAAAGCAACTCCTGCCTGCAGGCAGCTTCCAGCTCTGATTTGCAGCACTCCTGATGTCAGCAAGGTCTTGAGCTGAGTGGCCTTTGGGCACACAGCACCAATCTCTGCGTGCTGCTCTGGAGAGGGCCCTGGGAGGTGAGCAGATCAGCAGCTCTGAACCTCTAACCCTGGTTAAACAGCAGCAGCAAAGTGAGGTTTAACCTGCTCACCTCCCACAGCTGTGGGGGGTTTGATGGCAGGTGTCACCCAGCAGCCCAAAACAGAGGGACTCAGAAAGAGAAATCAACTGAAACACGGCCAAGTCCCCCAAAGCTGCAGTCAGAAGTTTGATTCTGTACTGAAGGAGCCTTTCTGAGCTGCTGGAGTCACCATCCCTGGATGTGTTTAAAAAAAGACTGCACGTAGCACTTGGTGCCATGGTTTAGTTGATGAGAAGGTGTTAGGTTAGGTCCTAGGTTGGACGTGATGATCTCAGAGGTGTTTTCCAGCCTGGTTGATCCTGTGATTCTGTGATCACACAATGGGAGAGAAAATGATTGAACTCCCCAGAAGTCTGGTGTTCTGTGCCCTGCTGCAAGACAGAGGCTTCTCAGCATCACCTGAACCCTTCCTTGGGAAAAGCAGTGCTTGGAAAGAGATCTGTGCCCGGCTTGTGGGGAAGAGCAGAGGGGGGTGCTGGGCCCAGAGGCTGCGTGATGCAAGGGGAGTGGTGGGAAATCAAAGCATGGAAAATCCTCAGAACCTCATGCATGCAGGCCCAAATACAGCAGAGATCAGAGGGTTCGACCTGAGACCTTGGAAAAGGCTTCCAAATTTAGAGACCATAAGTGAGAATGTCAGTTTGTAGTTCAAGCAGAGGCATACTAAGCTAAGTAGTGGAAAGTTTTAGAGTCTGAAGTTTAAGATATAGAAGTAGTTAGAAAGGTAATAAGAAGTTTTAAAGTGCCGTTCTGTAGGATTGTGTGTCACTTTATGATCGGATGAAATTGTTTGAATTGTGGCTGGATGTGTGGTGCAGTTTAATTAGCCATTGCTGTGAAAGTTAATCTGCGTGGCAGTAGTTGATTGGCTAATTAACCTTTAAGAGACCTTGTAACCTCTGGTCTTGGGACCACTGATGACCACTGGCCACGAACTCCTGCTGAATGCAGTGAAGACATTCTCACCCCTCCACGAGGCTGGGGCAACAAATCACATTTTAAGGTTCTCCCAGTGGCCCCACCATTAAAATCCTGACGGGCGTCGGGGAGGCAACGTCCATCCTGCTCCACGGAGGCTCCAGCACCTCCAGCTGCCCCACCACGTGCCCAACCACGCTCCTACCTGGCTGAAGTTGTCCAGGGCCTTGTGCAGGTTGGCGTGCATGCCGGTGGGGGCCTCGCTGGTGATTTTGATGGAGTTCTCCAGGATGCCCTGGGGGATGAGGTGGCTCTCCGGGCACGGCGCCGGCTCCGCGCTGACGAAGACGCGGAAATCCCGGTGGCTGCCCTCGCTGAGCTGCTCCAGCTTCTTCTCCAGGCAGCCCAGCCACTTGGCCACCAGGTGGATGTTCTGGCAGGGACCAAGGGACAAGGCTTGGTCAGGAAATCCCCATTGCCCCCCCCCTGCAGTGGGTTTCAGTTGGCCAATTTCTGTGTCTGAGTCGCCAATTAACGTGGCGGTTTTTTAATTTATGGAATAATTTATAGAATTATTTACTTGTGCTGAGCAGGCACCAAATCCATCCCACTGATGGATGCCCTGTGGAATTTGGGACCTGTCCCGGGAGTGCCTGTGTGCAGCTCCCAGCCCCAAAGATCCACGTGCACCAAGAACATCTGAAAATCCAAAATAATCACTATAAATCAGCAGCAGAGCAGCAGGTCACAGCTGGGCTGGTTGGGCTCTCAGTGCTGGAATTCTCCTCATTTCAGCAATAACCATTTCAATAACCAGCTGAGGTTATTCCTGGGGAGAAAAAAAAATGTTACTCCTGGGGAGAAAAAAATGTTAATCCTTGGGAGGAAAACTGGTATTCCTGGGGAGGAAAACTGTTATTCCTGGGGAAGAAAACTGTTATTCCTGGGGAGCAGAGTTTTTATTTCTGGGGAGCAGAGTTGTTATTCCTTGGGAGCAGATTTGTTATTCCTCCCCCCAGCCCCACCGAGCTCAAATAAAAACATTTGTACATTTTAATCAGAATTACATTGAGGACCCTCTAGAGCACTTCCTGGGCAAACAAGTCAAGCAGGTGATTTCACAAAGCCCTCTAACACAAAAAGATTTATTTATTCATGCAACTAGCTGGACACATCCCTCGGAAGATTAAGCAGAATCGTGGGGAGATGGTGAAATGGATGAAGTCAAGCCTCAGTTTTTCCCCTAGAGTCCTATACAGCATTACAGTTTCCAGGCAAGAAAACAGCTTTTTGTTGTATTAGGAATGGGATTTGTGGGCTAAACTGCCCTTGTTTCAAAGGCAGGTGTGCAATCCAAACTGGCAGTGTTCACAGGCACTTGGGATGGTGATTTATCCCACCCCGAGAAAGGACAAGGAACTTGCTAAGCCCAAATTAAAAGCAGCCGCCAGGAAGATAAACTGCTTGGAGGTGGCAAAGAAATTACATAAAGGAACCATATTCGAGGCTGAGAATAAATATATATCACCTATAAATGGGGCCAGAAAGGAGCTCTCATGGTTAAACAGCAGAGTAATGGAGATTATTAGGAGCAAAATTACATTCCTCAGAAAGTGGAAGTTTTGTCCTAACGAGAAAAAAACAGAAAAGAGCACGAAATCCAGCCATGGAAAAGTCAAAAAGTACTACAAGGAGCAATTTTTTGAAAACCATAAAAGCTAATAATAAAGCCCTTTCCAGAAAGCAGGAAGCAAGCAGAGAGTCTATAAAAGTGTAGCATGATCCAGGTCTGCCTAACGAGCCAGGCCAGCCCAAAGCAGCCCAAATCTGCAGGAATATTCCCTGCAGAGCCTGGGGAGGCTCTCACTGTTACAGCCTGGTGGAATCACTGGAACCCTGAGGCTGGAGATGATCACCCTGGATGGAGATCATCCATCCCACCCTCCTGCTCCAGGCAGGCTCAGCCAGGGCAGGTTTTAAGCTGTATCCAGTTGGGATTTTGGATATCTGCAAGGCTGAAGTCTCCACAAGCTGTCTGGGCTTTGTGTGTGTGCCAGTGTTCAACCACACTCACAGTAAAAAAACAAACAAAACAAACAAACAAATTAAAAAATAGTATAAGATAGTGAAATGAAATGAATGTTTAAGGGAAATTTGGATCTCAATTTGAACCCTTTGCTTCTTGCTTTCAGCACCACTATGAAGATTTTGAGTCCCTCTTCTGCACTTCCCCTGCCAGGAGGGATTTAAAGGCACCAAAGAAACCCCTGTGAGCCAAACCCCAGCTTTTGGAGGTTGAAGAAGCCCAGCCTCTCCTCGTGGAACAGACCCCTCAATCTCTTTACTCTTGCAAAGGCTCTCAAGCTGAGGCAGCAGAGGAAGAGCTGCTTAGAGGAGTCCATCAGGTAATAAACAGTGAGAGGTCTCTGGGAGCAGATGGACTCACCCCAAAAGGACCCCAGAGGTGGAAGGTGTGCAGCACAGCTCGGGAGGCAGCAGCCAGCCTGGCAGGGGCTCCAGCAGGACAGGGGTCACTCCCCAACAGCATCAGCCAGAAAAAAACACCAGCACTCTCCAAGTTCCGACCCATTTCAGAGAGCTGAACTGAGGGTACCACAGGCTGAGCTGCTGTGTGGGTGTGGGTTGGGGTGGAGTTGCTGATTTTGTCCCCTGGAGCTGCCCCAGGCTGGGGTTGAGCAGTGCTGGTCACTGGAGGGGTCAGTCCCTGCTGAGCAGGGTGGACACGGCCAAGGACCAGGCTGGGGGGACAAGGAGCTGTCCCCAGGGATGTCCCAGACTGTGGAATGCTGCTCAGCACGGAGCAGGAGGAGGCAGGAATGTTGGAGGGGAGGGTGTTTGCCTTCCCCTGTCACCGGGGGTGGCTGAGCCCCTGCCTGCCCGGGGAAATGGGCAATGAATTCCTTTCTTTGCTTCCTTGCCTGGCCGGCTTGGGCTTCCCCTGTTAAACTCTTCTGGATCTCAACCCGTGAGTTTTCTCACTTTTAACCCCACATTCTGCCCCATCCCACCCCCGGGCAGCGAGGGAGCAGCAGCTTTCAGTTCCCACCTGGGGTTAAACACAGCAGCTCAGCCCCATGAACTCCTTTTTGGGGGCTGGAGAGGAGATTTCCCCAGACACCCCCCACACCAGCACCAGGCACTGCCCTGCACGGAGCAGGAATTGCCTCTGTGGGGTCCCTGTATATCCCCAGGTGTGGATTCTCATCAACACCAACTCTTTACTCTTCCCCAAAGCAGTACTGCTGCAGGCAAAACCAAAGGTCTCACAGGCTACCAACCAGTTAAAACACAGCTAACAGGGGGAAGGAGGCTACTGATGGAGTTTTAACTGCTCACCACATCAAAAACCATCGGAAAGAGCAAAATGATTGGTGAGCTGACAAAACCACTCATGAGACAAAGCCATTGCAAGTCCTGCAAATGAAGCCTGGTAGTGAAGAACTGCGGGAGGATGCCATCATTCTCAGTGACTGGCAATGACACTGCAGAAGGAATTCAGTGGTGATAGATGCAAAGTAATGCACTCAGGAAAACAACCCCAGCTACAGATACACACGCTGATGGCTTCGAAATTAACTATTATCACTCGGGGGAAGAGATGTGAGAGCCCTCAGAGTTATTTCCTGCAAATAACAGTTGGATGCTTTGACAATGCCAGAGCAATCACACGCCAGCCAAGGGACAGAGAGCAAAGCTGCAGAGGTCAGTTTGCCACTCCATCAATCCATGGTGGGCCTTCACCCTGTAACCAGCACCCAGCTCCCACCCCCCTGGAATCCAAAAAAGGGCTGAGCTCCCACAGAAGGAGGCAGCCCATCAGCAGGGACTCACCTGTTCGGAGAGGGCAGAGGCTGGGGTGGAGGGAGGGAGCCAAGGGTGAGCAGAGCAGGCAGCAGGAAAAGGGGCAGTGCATTTTCATATGGCACAGAACTAAAACTAAAACTGCCTTTTCATGTGATACAGAACTAAAACTGCATTTTCATATGGCACAGAACTAAAACTGCATTTTCATATGATACAGAACTAAAACTGCATTTTCATATGGCACAGAACTAAAACTGCATTTTCATATGATACAGAACTAAAACTGCCTTTTCAT
>VWYO01019761.1:0-11206 GCA_013400275.1 Rhadina sibilatrix | reverse complement strand
AAAAAAAAAAACCCAAAAAAAAAAGCCCCAAAAAAAGATTGTATTTCCATTTAAATGGAATTTCCTGCATTTCAGGCTGTCCCCATCCCCTCCTTGTTCTGTCACTGGGAGAGTCTGGCCTTTACTCCCCACCATCCAGGGTGATGGAAACATCTCTGCCCAAGGCTGAACCATGCCCAGCACTGCACAGAGCCCCACCAGAGCACCTCCAGCTGTTCCTGCCCCCCCAGAGCCACAGCCAGCTCTGCCTGCATTCCCCCCTCTCTTCAAAGCCCTCCAAACCTCTCAACTGTTGCTAGGGAGACCCAGAGGCTGAACCTGCTGCCGAGTGGGTTTTTGTGGAGCTCAAAGATCAAGCTCAGCTCTTCAGTGCCAGCGAGGGGAGCAGAGCAGCTGCTGGGCTGGAGCTGGGCTCTCCCTGCAGCCCTCAGGGCACAAAGCCTCCTTTAAAGAGCTGCACTTTTGCCTCGGGGGCTCCTTTTTTTGCAGCTGGACCGTTTGTATTTGTAGAGAAGCATCTGGGCTGTGGGCTTCACTCTCTCCTGGTGTGCCACCAGCCTGTACCAGAGCTCAGCAGAGCTGGAGCCACCAGGCAGGGACAGCAGTGGTGCTGAAGGGGCAGGGAGCTGCTGGCCAGGCTCTGCCAGGGGGAGGGGGATGATCTTCCCGTGGGAATGAAGGATTGGGTGGCTTTCTGCTGTTCTCTCTCAGAAAATGAGTCATTTATGAAAATCTCCGTCTTCAGAGCGAGCTGAGGAACTTTTCCCAGGGCAGACACAAATGCTTTTGTCTTTATTTTGCCTTTTCAGAAGGCAACAGCACTGAGAGGAAATGGCCCCAGTGATCCTGCTCCTGCAATCCAATAAAACCCTCCCAGCTGCCTCCATAGCCTGGAACTCCCCCAAACCCAGTTCCCTCCGTGCTCCAAGTGACTCTCACAGCGTCTGCTCCCAATCAAGGGCCACTAACGAGCCACGGGTGTAAAAGCCACCCAGATGAGCCCCTCAAGTCCTGTGTGACAAGTCCTGCTCCACATGAGCCGAGCTGTTGGTCAGGGGCTGGCAAAATCCAGAGGCAAAGCTGACAGCTGTTAGCTTTTTCTGTCAGCTGTTTTTGTCTGCTCAAAAACAAATGGCAAGCCTGGGTATAACTGTGCTGTGGGTGGGACACAGCCTTCCAAACAACGAGTTTAATTAATCTGGGTAAAATCACCCTGAGATCTGCTCTGTCCTCTCCTTTGTTGTCGATGCAATGATCCACAAATCCTGTGCCACTTCTGTAAATTGAGTCATCTGGGTCGTTCCAGGCCTTGTACAAACACTGCTGGAACTGCTCCTGAGGCATTTGTCACCACAACCTCGCAGCAAGGATTCTGCCAGATCAACCACATGGCAAATTATTGCTCTGATCCACCCCTGGGTGAAACCCTCTGTGGGCCCCCCTCCTCCCTGGGATGAGCTTGGGTACTGATTGTGCCAAAGGTCAGATTTTCAGGCTTGAGAAGGTTCTTTGTCCAAACCCCAGGTTGTCCAGAGGGTGGAAGTCTGCTGAGCCTGGGGGAATTCTGCTAGAGCAGGAGTTCTTGCCTGTTAATGCAGGGACACACCCTTAGCCCCTCAGGCTGCTCTTCCTCCTGTCCCAGGGAGCCCCAGCCCTTGGGAGGAATTGGGAATTACGAAGAGAGGTGCAGAGAGACAGGTTCTGGAGCTGAGCAGCCTGGCCAGTCTGGGTGACAGTGCACTCCATTTTTTTTTTTTTCTTTTGTCACTCCACCAAATGCTGGAACTGGAGCTGCCTGCTCCAAACCCCCGCTGGAGGTGCCCAGAGAGCCAAGTGCCACCAGGGCACCTCCTGCTCCTCCTGGGGCCCTCAGTGCTGATTGCTCAGGATGAGAAACAAAGGCAGAAGGAGCTCTCTGGGAGCTGTGCTGAGCCCCTCTGGCCCACATCCCAAACTCAGCACAGCACAGGAATATTTGCACGTGTGAAGTGTTCCCAGCTCTGTGACCCTGCCAGAGGCAAGCCCAGGGCTCTGAGTGACCCCGAGCCAGCAGTGGCACCTGCAGTCCTGTCCCCAGGGCCACTGGGGGACTGCTGAGCCTGCCCCAGGCAGCAGAGCCCCCTCACCCAACCCAGCTGGATCGAGCTCCTCCCTGAGCTCAGGGGGAGCCTGCCCTGGGCCACCAGAGAGAGTCACACCTGCACGACCAGCCAGCCCAACCATCCACGCTGTTCCTCCACAGAAACCTCCTTTCTGCAGCTCTTCCCTGTGTTCAATCACAGAATCATCAAACCACGGGATGGTTGGGGTTGGAAAGGACCTTGAAGATCATCCAGTGCCACCTCTGCCATGGCAGGGACACCTTCCACCTTCCATCCAGCCTGGCCTTGGGCACTGCCAGGGATCCAGGGGCAGCCAGAGCTGCTCTGGGCCCCCCTGTGCCAGGGCCTGCCCACCCTCCCAGAGAGGATTTATTCTGATTTAGCCTTCAGTGTCTGTCTAACCTCCTGCTGATTGCTCTGACCACCAGAGAAGATGGGAATGGATGTAATAAAAAAACCCCTCCAGGCCCCCAGTGCTTGTCTGTGAGCACTGACACAGCACATGGAGACTGACACTGCTGACAGATCCTTTACAGCAGCACACCAGCGCTGCAGAAAATAACTTTTCACTCTGCATTACTGAATGGCTCAAAAAGCTGAGTATTTCCTTCTGCACCACCTCAAAGGCAGACGCCAGGATTGCAGCCCTCTGTATATTAAAAGCTCTAGAGAAGCTCAGCATTGTTTACCTCAGAGGGAGCTTGCAAAAATAAAAATAAAAATAAAATAAAAATAAAAAAAATTAAGATCAGAATATCAAGGATATTTAATTTCAATTCCTAACCAGGCCCGCGGGCTCACATCAGGACTCAGAGCTTTGTCTTAATCTGATTTTATGCAAACAATTCAGTGATAATAAAAGTTTATATAACCCACATCAAGGAAATCAGAGGGGTTCCCAAAACCTGTAATGAGAGCTGACATCACCGAGTGCACATCAGCAAACCCAAACCCTCACCAAACGAGTGGCTCCAGAGGGCACTTGGCAGAGACACAGCTCCCTGCACACCCCAGAATGCTCTGGGCCATCCTGGGGGCTGTGGTGGGAGCTGGCAGCATTGCCCTGCTTTGGGATGCCCACAGGAGCTGGCTGGCCCCACTGCAGGGTCTCCTCCCTGAGTGGCCCCTCCGTGCTCTTTGAGGTGCAGGGGGAGTTTGGGGCAGAAGATGAGTCCAGGGGCTCTCAGAACAGAGCTCTTCTGCTGGAACCCTGGGCACTGAGGAGTCCAGGCTCTCTGTGCTGCCAGGCACTGACCCCCCCAAGCAAACCCTGCATGCCACCTGAGGCCGTGGAACAGCTCCCAAAATCGAGTGACAGCGCTGGGATTTGTGGGGGTGGGGTTTGGATGGAAGTCTGTGACAGCACAGGGTGGAAAAAATAGAATTTAAGGGTTTGGAATATAATAATATATATAAAGCAAGATGGAGGTTTTAGGGTGGAGGCTGAGTCCTTTTCTTTTTCATCTTTTTCTCCACGGGTCTGGGTGGTGTTTTGTAATTGGAGAGAAAAATCCATGCTGCGGGCCAGGGGTGGTTGGGTGTCGGGTTAAAAGCAAAAACAATTTAGGTGCCATTTCTTAATTGGACAGATTATCCTTAAAAGGCCTTACAGAGAGAGAAGACAGACAGCTCCATTTTTACTTTGTTAGCTTGAAGTGCTGTAGAACCCACGGCTTGTGAGACCGTGACACGGAGCAGAATGAACAAACACCTGAGTCCAAACAAGAAAACCCCATCTCACACATTAAATCCCAGCTCTGACAAAAAGAAGGTAAAGCACAAGACAGTGGTGCCCCAAGTGAGGCTGGAACTCCCCACTCCAGCTCACGAGACACAACACTCTTCCTTCACTCACAGAAAGGCACAGAGAGGTGCAGAGCAGCCTCCCCTGGGAGCTCCCTGCACACCCCAAAAACAGCCCCAGCAGGAGAAACCCAAACTGACAGAGCTGGGGACAGCTGGCTGCTTGGGGCACGCAGGTGACACCGTGTCCCCTGGCAGGCAGGGCAGCCTGTCCTCGTGGAGGGGACACCGAGCTGGGAGAAGGGCAGGGCTGGCCCCTACCTGAAGGATGACCCAGTGACCCTCCTTTGCAGCCAGATCCAGGGCTTGTTCAGCCACCACCTCTTGGCCTTGTCCCAGGGAAACGTTGTGCAGGTTCCTGTGGTTGAAGGTGTAGCCCAGCTTCTTCCCTGGGGGGAAACAAGGAGCAGCTCAGCAGCCTGGCAGGGCTGGGCACAGGCAGAGCTCCCTCGTGCCAAACCCTCACACCTGAGCTGTCACACTCCTGATGGCAGTGATGCCTTCAGTTTGATCTTCCCTGCATTTCAGGCTCTGTGCTGCCCCGGGGTGCAGCTCTCAGCCTCACNTCTCTCACCCACTCCTTGCCCAAGTTCTCAAGCAGCAGCAGCTTCTCCCAAACTCTTTTAATTACAGTGCAGCATCCACACAAAGGTTCCTTATTACCAAGTGCTTCTCATTTAAAGAACATTATTCCCCTGCAACCTGGTGTAAAAACACATTTTACAGTGATAAGAAATTAAAATCTTTTCCTGCTGATTAACCAGGCTTCGCACACCCACGGTGGGTGGGGGAAAAGCCCCTGCAGTGCAGGCTGGGGGCAGCAGCCTGGTTTGGAGAGGGCAGCTGGAATGAAATCCCTGCCAGCTTCCTCAGGTGAGGCCTCCCAGGTGTCCTGGAGAGCAGTGACTCCTCCAGGTTTCTCATGGAGCATCTCTGGATTTGCCTTCCCGGGGCAGGCCCCAGTGGAGTCAGCCAAGCCCTCGGGAAGGGGAGGTTTGGGATCCCTCCAGGGCTCACTGAGATCCCTCTGCAGTGCTGGGAAGTGGAGATAACACCTGATACTCATTTATGATTAATCACCTGCCTCGGGGCAGGGCCCTGGCTCTGTGATTCACCCCCATCCCCTCTGGAGTGGATCTTGAAGGAGCCCCAAAGCTCTGCATCCCCTGCTCTGGAGGGAGGGGGGCAGCTCTCTGTGTCCCTTCTGATGATCCTTCAGCCTCCCCTGGTCTCTCTGGAGCATCCCAGTGGCTCAGATCATTTCTGTGCTCCTGGCTGCAAACCTCCAGGGCGGGTTTGGAATCTCACCCACAGCAGCAGAGCACACACTGCTGCTGCTCCTCTCACAGCAGGACCAGCTCTCCCTGCTGGGTGCTCCTCAGGAGAAAAAAAACAACCCAATTTGTGCTGCCGTGAGGGAACAGCCCAGCAAACATCCCCAGGATGGGCTGGGCTCAGCCAGGGAGTCAGGACTCACCCCTGGGGACTGCCCACACTTATCTCTGCCTGCAGGTTTGCCTCCCTGCAGATGGTGCAGCCTGAATTCCCAATTCCTGCTAGAAGCAGGCAAGGTTTAGAGAGAAACAAGGAAAAGATTTGTCTTGCAAGGCTTAGGAAGGGTCTCGTGGTACAAGGCTGGGAACAGATGGCTGTGAGGAGAACAAACCTCCCAACTCCAGCTCTCTGCTGAGCCTCACCACAGCCTCCCCTGGGATACAGCTCTCCACACATTCTAGTTTCCAGCTCTCTTTCCCACCATCCCTGGCTGCTGCCAGTTTGGAAAGCTGCTGATCTCCTCCTCTGCCTTCAAAATCCACCACCTGGAGAGGGCACGGGGCAAATCACAGAGCCAGGGCACTGCCCCGAGGCAGGTAATTAACAATAAATGAATCTCAGTGGTCATTTCCAGTGCAGGGGGATTTCAGGGGCAATGCCAGCCCTGCTCCCTCCTTGCTGGCTGCAGAAGGGAGGGGATGGGCACTCAGGGAGGGCACAGAGCCCTTCCAGCCCACCAGTGTTTGCTGCTAGGGCGCCAAGAAAAGGTCCCATGGGTGGGCAGCATCTGCAAGGAGCTGACTCCCATTCCCAGGAATTATCCTGCACTTCAATAAAACCCAATGAAGGACAGAGAAAATATCAACAACGAGCTGAGCCCAACCCTGGTGAGGCAGCTGGAAGGCCAGTGCAGCTGCTCCGTGGCAATGATTTGATTTCCTCACTTCTCTTTTTGCTTTTCCTTGCTGTAACTTTTCTGGCTTGGCTGACCCCCAGGTGCTCAGCTACGCTCATCTTTACAGTTCCAATTAAACCACTCGTGGGGTGGTTTTAGTGCTTCATTTCCCAGACAAGGGAAAAAGAGAGAGAGAGGCAGGATCCTCCAAAAGGAAGGCAGGGACATCACAGGAGCTCCCTTTGGGGGTGCCCCTTCAGTTTCCAGTAATGACACCTGGTTTGGGGGGCAGAAAGAGCCTGAAATGCAGAGCTAAGCCCAGTAATTCCCCAGAAGGAGCTGCCTGTGGCTGAGGCTGCACCAAGTCCAACAGCTCTGACAGCTGCTCCTGGCAACGCTGGTAAAGGCTCACTCAAACATTATTTTGGGTGCATTGTGGAGAGGAAAAAGAAATGCACAAATCACTGTTCTCCTGCCCCGCTCTGTGCCAACCTGGGTGATATTTTGTCCTGTCCAACCCCAAAGGCATCAGACTCCTCTGCTCCAGAGGGAGGTTCAGGCTGAAAATGAGAATTCTTCCACAGTGGAGCCAAGGCCCTGAGTAAATCCTACACAGGGGCAGCTTTGGAGCACAGCAGTGGCTGCAGCCTTCGGTGCACAAGGGCATCAGTGCCTTCTCCAGGGAGGCACCTCACAGAAGGCCCTTTGTGTCTGGAGCCAGCTGGGCAGCTCCACCAGCTGACCATGCACATGGCAATCAGCTCAGGAAGGCTGGGGAAGGAAAGCTGGAAACCTTGCCACAAAGCAGCAATCTGTTACGGGGGAGCTGCTGCCTATTTTCAGTTATCAGGAAATCACAGAAGGAGCAGGTTGGAAGGGACCTCAAGGGTCCTCTGGTTCAACCTTTCTTGGCAAACAAGCATCTGGCAGCACGGGAGATCTCTGTGATGTAAATTCCAGGTTGTGCACAAACCCAGCCCAGAACCCAGGCAGTGCAGGGAAGAGACAAAGTTTAATTTTAAACTTCAGATGGAAATCCAAAAAAAAAAAACCCCAAAAAACTTTTTAAGGGAAATGATAAAACTGAACCAAAACCCCGTCGCATCCTCTGACAATTATCTGTTTTTAACGTATTGCTTCATTATCTACAAAGAGATGAGAAAAAAACCGAAAAAACAAAACTCAAACAAACAAAAAAACCCCAAAAACCAAATGAAACAGGCATGTTGTGCTGAGATAATAATGCAGCAGATAAGTAGCCATGCTGTGGGTGTGCCTGGAGACAGGATTATTTATTTTACCATGTTTCTCCACATCCTTCAGGGGGTCCACTCCTGGGGACAGGATAAAAAACATCGGGGTTGCAGGCCCCGATTCCTCAAAGGTGGTTGCAAAATCCAGGGATCTCCCCACCACGTATTTGCTGCCCAGCTTCTCTTCTACAAAATCTCTGCCAGAGAGAAAAAAACAAAACAAAACAAAACAAAAGACTTCGGCCAGTTTGTTCAGAAAATGCAGATTCCCCTGCAAAGAATCAATTAATGATGATGGAATCCCAGGGTTTGAAGGGTTATGAAGTGTGGCCATTATCAAGCACCACTGTGTTCACCACTGAACCATGCCCTCAAGTGTCCCTTTCAGAGGTCTTCTGAGCACTTCCAGGGATGGTGCCAGGGGTTTGACAGCCCTTCAACTGGAGAAGCTTTCCCTAATATTCCATCTAAACCTCTCCTGGTGCAGCTTGAGTCTGTTTCCTCTAGTCCTGTCCCTTTTTCCCTGGGAGCAGAGCCTGACCTCCTCGGCTGGCCCCTCCTGCCAGGGGGTTGTGCAGAGCCACAAGGTCCCCCTGGAAGTTCTCCAGGCTGAGCCCCTTTCCCAGCTCCCTCAGCCTCTCCTCATACGACTTGTCCTGCAATTTGGATGATTCAGATGATTTAGAAGCTGAAATTGGGAAAATGAGCAGGAAAGGATTGCAGAGAGGATCTGTAGGCTGGGCTTCCAGGGCTGGCCCTCAGGAGCAACGCCTGGCGCTCTGTACAGGGCTGGGATGCCACAGGAGGCACCAGCTCCTCACAAACAGAGGGAAGCAGGAAGGGAGAGCAGTGGGAGCTGCATTCAGAAGTAAAAACACGAGCACTGGCTTGATTCTGACTCAGGGATCTCAGGAGAGAAGAAATAAATTGAAGTAGGAGGATACAAGGGCCAGCAGCCTCGCAGAGGAAGCAGCAATCCACACAGAAAGTCCAGATGATTTACTCAATTGCTTTGATCTGGGAGGCTGAAAGGGAAGAGCTCCAAGAATGTCTGGAGCATGGAGCCTTTAGCACGAGAGTGACAAGGAGAAACACAAAGGAGTGAGGAGGGAAAGGCTCAGCTCCACAGCAGCTGCTGGAATGTTCTGGCTGGATCCCCCCAGGGCGAGCTCCTGACATCACTGCTTTACAGAAAGAGAGGCACTGAACACTGATTCAAAGGTAGGAGTGTTATGTTCAAACCCCAGGAATGCTGCTGGAGCTCAGATGGATTACTCAGGCCTTTTGAAGGCAGCCAAATTCTTTCTAAGAGAGCTGAGAACCTCCTTCAAGGGCTGGTGAAAGGCAGCTGGAGTAGAAATGCCTAAGGGATTGCAAAAAGAAGGAAAAAAAAAAAAAAAAAGCTTCCACATTTTTGGTACCTCTTTCAAGCAGATTTTTCTGTTCAGAGCTAAGGTTTGCTAAATTGCTGCTGGAAAGGCTCAGGCCACAAAATTTAACCAAGTCCATCAGATCCAAGGTCACAACACTCTTGTTTCACCTCACATCTCAGCTCTTTCAAACAATGCCTGGGGGACTCAGAAACACAAGGTGCTACAGAAGCCTTTTGCTGCTGTTCTTCAATGAGATTGAAGGATGAAATGGATATTTACAGGGGAAAATCCTTCCTCAGGAAATTGCAGTTGCTGGTGCACTGCTGGCCCTGGAGCTCTGAGGAGTGAGTCAGGGTAAGAGGGGCTGGTGACTCCTTAGGAATCCTAGGGAATGAGCCAGACTGGGCAAACCTCCTCAGGGATCTGCCAGGAATCTGCCTCTCCACAATCCTTTCATGCTCATTTTCCCAATTTCAGTTTCTAAATCATCTGAATCACCCAACTTCCCTGCAGAGGGTTGGATCACCTTAAATCCCAAAGAAATCCTACACCATCATCGTGGAGGTGGGACACAAAGGGATCCCAGCTTTCTGAACAGCAGCTGGGAATGAGGCTGGGATATTCCAGGGCATCTAAAATCCCCCTGCCCACCTGTGGCTGGGCTAAAATATTATTCCTGAAATGCAGCCAGGGACTCAGGGCCCCCAGAGATGACAGGAAGGCTTGGACTGGCCATGATGTCCACGATCACCAGTGAGGTGTTCAATGCTGGCACACTGAGGTATTGATAACTCAGTTGTTTTTTCAAGAAGGGTCCCCAAAATCCTGGGGAAGGCTCAGCAAGCTGTTACTGTTTGCACTTCCAGATAAGAAACAAAGCAAAACAACACAAAAGCCCCTTTAAATACTCCTGTGCAAGCAGAAGAGCTTGACGTGCCCACATCCTAAAAATATCCAGCCAAGCTTTTGAACTTGGATTCCCTTTTCATAAAAGAGAGACAGGAAAGGGGCTGAGATTTGATGTTCCAGTTACTTCTGAGCCGTGTGAGTGAGAAAGAAATGAATTATAGCTGCATAAATGAAATATGCACCTAAAATTTCAAGAGCTTATTTTGCTCAAGCTGAACAACAACAGGAAAACCAATATTTTCAGCTGAAGAGACACATGGAGAATCCAGCCATAAGAGTAAGAAATGAAAAAAAAAAAAAGAAAAAAGAAAGAAAAAAGAAAGATGGAGTAGTATCAGTAATTTGAAAAACTATAGTATTGATTCTAATAAAAATTAGTAACAGTGACCACAGGGAGACTCCCTTCAGTCTCGTCTGTGTTTTTCTGTGAACCCTGAAGCACAAAGACACTGAATAAAACAAACACCCTGCTGTCTGCATGTCAGGTGGAGCAGGAGGATAAACTCCAGGAGGAACAGGAGCATGGGAGACATCACAGGAATGTCAAAACATTGGCCACAGAAGGGACAGCCAAGTCCTCATGGAGTGAAAGACGTTTTTAGTTGGTGCTGGAACGAGGAGGCTGCTTTTGCAAAACTTGGGGAAGTTTAGCCTTGCCCAGTTACCTTCACTACATAATTTACAGCTACAACTTCCAGAACCAGCAGCACATAAATTTTGCATTTTACAGGAAAAAAGGAAAAAAAAAAAAAAAAAAAAAGAGAGAAAACCTCTGTAAGACTTTCCTTTACTTCTACTCTTTACTCTGATGTCTAAGAAGAAGCCCAGACTGATGCAGTAACTAAGATGGGTGTTGCTGCACCCAGCCTGCAGCAGATGTGTAACACCTGTATGGGGATGCTCATTTCAGACTTGGCAGGTGTGCCCCCTCACCCAGTGCTGGTTACACTGCTCCATCCCTGGGGGGTGACACCTTTGATCCCACCAAGCAAGAAATTCCACTTAAATCCAAGGTGTTGATTGCCTTGCAGAGTTCAGAGATCAACGAACCACCCAGGTTTGGGCTGGAAGGGACCTTAAAGATCATCCCATCCCACCCCTGCCCTGGCAGGGACACCTCCCACTGCCCCAGGCTGCTCCCAGCCCCAGTGTCCAGCCTGGCCTTGGGCACTGCCAGGGATCCAGGGGCAGCCACAGCTGCTCTGGCAATTCCATTCCTCACAGCTTCATTCAAGACCCCTTGCTAGGAAACCACACTGCAGAGCTGACATCCTCAGACTGCACTGACATTCCCAAACCCGAGCACATCCCTGAATTCCTCCTGCTCCCCCCAGAGCCCAGCCCCAGGGCTGCCCCCGGGCCCCACCTGAGGGCGCAGGGGACGCGGTCGGGCCGCAGGGCTCTCAGGATGCACAGGCGCTGCAGGGCTGACTTGTTCTTCCAGTCCTGGGGGAACCTCTCCTTCTCGGGACACTCCGACTCAACAAACTTCTTCCACCTCTTTGCAGAGCCTTCAATGTCCCGATCCAGGTTTCTGAACTCTTCCATGGATGAGAGAGCCTGGAGAAAGTCAAGGTGATGCCTGAAGTTTGATCT
>VWYO01019759.1:1392-18553 GCA_013400275.1 Rhadina sibilatrix | reverse complement strand
TTTTTTTTTTTTTTTTAATTATGGCATGCTCAAAGTATTGATTTATATTTACTGTAATTAAGACTGAGTTTGCAAAATTTTCCCAACCAGTAAAAACAAGTCGAAGTATCTGTAAAACAGCAGGGTAAGAATTTTGGACTAGAAGGCATCAATATCATACTTATCAAAATGTAATTGCTTGGCCTCCAAATGATGCTCTTGAAAGCAGAATATTAAAAGACAATCTCAAGTGGCAGTCTTAATAGCCCTTTAAATTTCAATTAGTAAAGGACTTGAAATGCAAGTCTAATAATGCAATATAGCAAAACAAAATGCAAATTCCTAGCAGCTCTCTCAGTCTCTCCAAACGTCATAAATACATGTGCATTTTAAGCTGGTCTTCCAATCCTTTCTCCTTTGCTCTCCACTAAATCTACAGTAAAACAAAGTCAGCATGCTCCAAAAGACGCAAACCTGGGTATCTTGCAAAACAAAAAGACAGGAAAAAAAAAAATCCAGGAAAAATTTTTAGAACTGGTTTTTAGATTTTTAGAAACTATACATGTTTACATCTCCATACTGATTTCCTCAACATTTTATTTTACAAAATTGAACTCTATTGTTCAAATGATATTGAGCAAGACATTCATAAAAATGCTATAAAATGTAGAAGCTGAAGAACACAACCATTACTTCTTCAAAACTACACTTCAGACAACACATTTTCATCACTTTGCTAATGATTCAACTACTTCTGTTTCTTGCTTTTATATATTCTCATTTCACTAGGAAAAAATTTTAAAAAGCCACAACAACCACGAATAGTCATCCGCAAAACAAAAGAAAGAAACCTGTAAACCCTGAGACTTAAATATATTTTCAGAGGAATAAAATACTCAGGCTTTTTCAAAACTCCACCATTTCTTTACTGTTTCCAGCTACTAAGAGTGATCTCCTGAATTTAAGACTTATACACTAATGATTAAAAGAAATAATAAGGCTCAAGTATAGCTGATCTATATTCAGTATCTTAACTTTCACTTCTAAAATAAGCAGAAAGATTTTCTTTAACAAGACATCCAAGTTCCTGTATTTTTTCCCATTATGCTTGCCTAAAACACTTGCCTTTAAATGTGAGGTTTTTGCACCTTGTAAGAATTTTTATTTGAAGACAGATACTTTCTTCCTTACTAGAGAAACACACAGACATCGTGTGAACCAATTACAACTCAAAAACCTATTCTGGTCAAATTTGTATAGGGCCCTTCTTCCTTTGTGTTGGTGGTTTGGAATTTCAGAATTTCATATCAGTGGCTGTCTCTAGCTCACTTGGTATGGGCATGGTGCTAGTAACACTGAAGTTGTTGATTCAAGCTCAGTATGGGCTGTTAACTTAAGAGCTGGACTTGATGAGCCTTGCCTTCCTGCTAAGAATATTCTGTGCATCTTGCATACAGTTTGCCCTTATGAATGGAGCAGAGGGACGTTTGTAACAGTTTTCTTCTGTAACTTCAGACCTCCCAACAGTTCTGCTTCTTATATGTCTGCCATAAAGAGTACCACATTTGGCCTTGGGCATAGTATTTTTTAAAATAACATTTTATATTTAAAATAACATAGTATTTTTCAAAATAACATTTCAGAAATAGACATGTCCTGTGGGCAGATGTCTTTGGGTCCAAAGAGATGATAATACAGTTGGCCTGCCAGAACTGTGCGTTGTCACCACACTGTCCTCTGCTAGAACCAGCTGCAGTCTCCTAGTCAGCCAGAAGGCCTTAGGCACACATACTGTTATGGGAGCATAGCATCAATAAGAAATTCAGACAGTTTCTTAAGAAGTTTTCCAGCCGTGCCCATGGTCTGTGTAAAACATGGAAACAAAAGCAGCTGCATAAGCACTGCAATAAAAAAAAAAATCCCCCAAACATCTAAAAAAATCTCAACTCAGAAAGCTTTTTCCTCTGCAACACCGTAATATCTTTCCAATTCCTTAATCAGAAGTCAAGAAGTCAGAAGTTGCTATAGTCAATGGATTGGCAGGAATGGAGATTTCCAGACAGATGTAATATACAAATGGAAGTTAAAGCAGGCAAACTTACGTCCTAGTATCTCAATAACTTTTGTAACAACTACAAAGGTGTTCTTAAGGTGGATGCATTACCCCTATGAGGCAAAAAGTTTTCAGAACAGACTTGTGCCCAATGACTGCAATGTAGACAAAGGCTTAACACCAACAAGGACTTCAGCTCAAAATCTGGATGATTACAATGGCTAAAATTTTTGATGCAAGTAAAGATTCACTGTCCATTGCAACATTCAAAGAAAGAAAAGCAGTTGCTTCACATTTAAGAAGTTGTGCTGATGTTGGGGACTGAAGTCATTCCCTGAAGCAGTCTCTGGAGTCCATGCCACGTGGTAGCCTAAGGCACTGAAAGAACCATGTAAATGTTGCCATACTGCGGTGCAGGTGATAATGCTGATAACACTGCAATTTGGCTGTACCACAATCAAAGCACTAAAATTTCCTTTGATCTTTTTGTCATAACAAGACAATTGAGATGAATTGTGAATTGAAATGGAATGAGAATAAGCATTCTCAAGCATTCATATTAACATAAAAACAAATAAAAAGTTATAGCTGACATCTAGTCCAATCCTTGCAAAGGTCTCTGATTTAATGTTCTGTTGCAAGTAGGGCGCAACTTTCAAAAGCCTACTCTGCCTGCTGCTAAATTAATCCATACTTTGGTAATGCTGGCTTTAACACCTGAAATACCTCTGCACTGACTTGCATCTATTTTTTCACAGAATAGAAAAAAAAATTAATAAATACAGTGTACAAATGAAGGTTTGCCTTTGTAACAGAAAGAGACACGAGTATCTAGTCACTTAAGAATATATACTTAGTTTTCTAGATGTTAATGAGAAATGTAGTATTCTACGAAAGAAGCAGACATCAAAAATGAGTAAGCTCCTCTAACTGTACTTAAAAATTCCCAGCAAGCATCACTGCAAGCTGCACTGGGTTTTTGAATGCTCACAGTATTCTACCAGCTGGGACAGATAAGGACAAGAAGAAAAGGCAAAAGGAGTACGGTTTCACAAACACATAGAGGCAGACAGCTGCTAATTGACAAGAGACTAGAGCAATTACACCAGGACTGGGTCACTTCTTAGGCTCCTGAAAATAAAGAAGCTTTGGTTTGCTGGAACAGAATAAATAATTTGTATAAATGCAAAAAAAATATATTTTAGTTAATCTCATAATTTACAAGAAGTGAATTAAGCACCAGTGAGTGAGTCTGCATCTCAGGATGCATCTCCTAGACTACACATGTTCAGTAACTACATGTGATGTTTCTCTTGTTACAAGTGGCACGTGAATATGTGAGCTTTCATACTACTAAAGGCAGAGTATATAGCTAGCATTAAGGAGATAATGTTCTTATTGACAGACAAATGAAGAAGATGTAATTGGACTGTATATTAAATTACTGAATCTCCTACTACATATTTAGCTCACATCCATGGGAACAGTACTTTCAGAGTGTATTCAAGGCAACTACAGAAACTATTTTTATAACCACTATCTTATACCTGCTACTTAACAAAAACCAGACAAAATGTCTCTCCACAAAACCCTAGATACGAGTTTTCTAGTCTGTCTGTATAACTTTTACATAAAACCTCTGTCAGGGAGACACTGGGAGAATGTTTTGCTCATGTCAAAACAATAAAATAATTTGTACTTTCCTCAATTGAGAGGAAAAAAAAAAAAGATTTTACTGTTTGGATTCTTAAATAAACAAATCAAATGCAGAAGTCAACCAATATTACTAGTAAGAAAAACATAATATTGTGTCATAGCCTCAAAAAGTGCCCCCAGTAAGTATATCAATGAACTGGAAAATCCCACAGAGCTAAAAAGTTAAACAAATCAAGAAGTCAACAAATCAAGTAAGAACTGCTTTACATTTGCATCTGCTTTTGAAAACTGTCTCCTTTTTAGCTTAAGGGGGACGTGCACGACAGAAAGAAACATTATATTGGTATTAACTGCATGTAATTCTCAGTAGCTGGAAATGCTCAGACCCTCAGAACACCCCCCAAAACTGCCTTTCCCTGCAACCTGAGGAATCAGTTTACACACATGCATGCACACATATAAACACTAACATATCTGTTTCAAGCAAAATAGTTACAAATAAAATAACAAACCATATTCTTGTTTTCAACAAAAACAAAAGTTTGTCTCTGAGTGTAAATCATGCATGAAAGGAGGACAATTTTTTTTAAACTGCATATGCTTCACATGCTGCTTCAAATGGCAAAGCTTTGCGTGCCTGGCTCAGTGCCAGTTGACAGCTCAGCTGGATATCAATGCATATTCTGACCCCCCTTGCAGCGTGTCACTTCTGAATTGTTTCCGCAGTAGAAAGTTTATTCAACCTCTCTCTCAAATTCAGTGGACCGACCATCATTCTGCTATTTAATCATAGCAGAACAGGTTATTTTTCTGACAGCACTAAAGCCAGACAGCAGTTCCTAATGAACAGCTTGATACAAGTGGAATTTCGACTGTTTTAGCCTCAATTAATTCTGCTGTCAAAACAAATGACTGCTTTTAGTGTTTAGATGTCAAGCTGCATCACAAAGGTCAATTTTGTATGTACACAAACATATAAGCAATCTTTTTCTTGCTATCATCTGATCCTGTGACATGTTTAGCAAAAAATGTCAAGCTTTCAAATTCAGAAGCCAGGAAGTCCAAATATATTTTGTCATTAGTGTTTCTAATACTAACTTCTCATCTTCTCATTTTTATTGCCTGTGCACACATGAGAAATGATTTTATAAAACAACAGGATTTTTTTTTCCTAGAAAAGAACTTTTTATTCTATATTTTATAAAACAAAGGAAAAAAAGAGTAAATTAAAGCATATCTTATTTGGTGGAATGCAGAGTAAAAATAAGCAGTTGTTTTCTCTGAGCTAAATTTCATACATGTCATACAGTTATAATGCTAGTACCAAACTGCTAAAAGCAAATTTTAATTTATGGATTTGGTCAGCATTTCTTTGCCAAAAATGGGAAAAGGGACAAAAAATAAAACTGGCCTGCTAACAGGTCAGTCTGAGGTAAACACTGATATAATATTGGTAAAACCTTATCTTTTAATCTAGTTTGATAAATAAAGTTCCACCACACCAATCACTGAATTTCTGACTACTCTTTGTTACATTCTCAGAATGATATATCAGCCTACCTGATACATAGCCTCTAGAGATGTTAAATGCATGACCAAATCTTCCTTTTTTTAAAAAAGAAAAGTTAAAAAAGAAAACTATAGCACAGTAATAGTATTCAATTAAGGAAAAAAATGAAAGGTAGAGGTGACAATGGCATCAGAAATAATGAAATTATCAGTAGCAACATATGTAGCCCTTCCTCGGAAAGATTTTTTTTCAGATGAAGAAATTAACATATGTAGAGAGCATCTAAACAAACAGTCAATTTTAACCCTGATTCTGTTACTAGGCTTCCAGCTCTGCACTCAGTTCACCAGATCAAAGGAAACATTATCCATCTCAGGATTTTCTGGTACTCTGAGTACAAACTATGTGAATACAGCAAGTACATTATATTCAGGGGACAATACTTCTGTGTGATTTACAGAGCAAAAAGAAAGCAGAAAAGGATCATAATCTCAGTAGCCTTAAAATAACTATTACCAACTAAGATGTTTATCACCAGAAGGAGAGATCAGATCTTTTTCTCTAAAATAAAAAGATGGTAAACATCAAAGTATTTTTCATTGCTCTGATAACACAAGAGTTTTCAAAAGAGACAGAAAACATGTACCAAAGGCAATGATTCAAGGTAGAGATCCATCTAGGCTGCGACACCTGAGTATGACAACAAGCACTGCAATTTTCAGCTATGATCTATGAAAGCGTGAGGTCTGTGACCAGCAAAATGTAATGTCAGCTAATACACCAATCTGCAGAGCATTACAACTGCTTTTCTTTCCTCTTCTACTCCCACTTTTGCTTCAGCTTCACTCCGTATTTTCTCTAAAAAACAGGACGTGAGATATGGCTGGTTTTAAATATTCACAAGCTAAGTGGCAGGCCAACATACACAATACATACAAATACATATTCAGCTGTCTGCTGACTCTCCAAATGAGTTTGTATGCTTCTTTCTCTAGCAACTTCGTCATTTCTACACTCTCCTTTTCCACCAATTTCTGTAGAAAGTACCACTTTTGTGAAAATTGTAGGAGACGTGTGGAAAAAGTACTAAGCAACTGCATATTTCTAGTCTATAAATGTAAGTAAATAGCTCTGCCTGTCTGCATGGTGCATGATGCACCTGCTGAAGATAGACCATGCAAGTATGCAGTGATGAAAGAAATTCACAGACACATTCACTTTTAAGAAAATTTAGCTAAGATTCTGAAACATAGAGATAAATATGTCAATATATATGTCAATATATATGTCAATATAAATATGTCAAGTTATAGCCCACATATTCAAAGACAGCTTCAAAGAATCACATCCTTTTTAAATCCCTCTAAATGAAGAGAGATATGGTTTCTTACTGAAGTTCTGAACTTAAGCTCATGAAATCATCAGAGGTTGAGATGTTTAATGACCCTAAGAAGCAAAAATAGGGTAATATATTTTACAGTATCCAGAAATTTCTGACAAAAAATGTCTTTTTTCCATTACAAAACAAAGAACATTTCCTACCTTAAAAGAAAAATATACCCCAAACAAATAAGTTCAAAATATCAAATCTCTCCTAAATGTTAATTACATATAAGATTATGATTTTACATAAGTACAGGTCTTATACTGAAATTTCTTTTATGCTGATAAAGTAAATTTTTTTTCTATTTTTCAGGTGTTTCAAAGCTATTTAATTTTTCTGGTCATAGTAGAATCCATCATACATCCTACCACATTTTCTGATGACTATCACCACTTAATTTATTCTTCCTATTCAAGTCACTAAAATGGACATTGCTTTGCTCCTGCAGTCCCAAAAAACTCTCTAAATGTCAAGCTGCAACTGATTTGTTTGCCTGTAAGAAGAAAATCTGAGTGTGCCCAACAGTACTTTATATCTTACTGAGTGTTCCAGATCATTCACAATCTAGCTTTTTCCATATTATATCTACTGATGTTGTCTTAGATATTTTTTTCAATGCTATGACTCCTCCACTTGCATTTAAATATTTTTTCAATAAGACTTGCTCCTTTATAACTCTCCAGACCATTAACAGTGTAGGACTATACGTGGGCACATTCTTTGGGAAATTGTGACACTCCAAGCTATTTGTGCATTTAACCACAAGCACCAGCAGCACTAAAGTATTCACAGTATTTAAAGAAAATAGTTTATAAGAACATAAAATAAATACTTGCTTTGTTACCCTTCCCTGTGGAAAAGAAGCTCAAAGATGCCCTGCAGAGCTGTTCAAAAGTCAGTATTAACCATTTTCAATGTTTATTTCCATCTACTTTGTAACTTGTTTAGTGTCCTAGAAAAGTATTTTTATATGTGCTATAAACTACCATGTTATCAAACAAACCCATAGGAAAAAAAACCCACCACACCCAGTACTGTTTAAAGTCTTTCTTTCAAAGAGTTCATTATTTAACCATGTAAAACGCTAGTAAGCTTTAATCAAGGCAAGTTTCAATACTTGCTTGCCCTTGTTTTGCCTCTCAAACTCTGAGAAAGTATTAACTTGTTTCTAAAAATTGTTAGGAGTGACACATTTATTCTTAACCCTCTTTTTCCCCCCCAATGCTAAATCTTGTTTATTTGGTACATTTCTTCATTAGATACCAAAGGTGCAGTTCAACACAACACACTAACTTAATAGCAGTACTAACATGGAGTGAGCACAACTGTGCATTAATGCTTGTCAGCACTACTTTTCAGCTGTGGTGCTGACAGTGTTCATGCACAGTTGTCCTCACTTTTGGGTTCAGCTCACTTTGACAGTCTTGCATTTGCTTTGGAAAAAACCACATAAGTAGTGCTTCTAATGGAAATTTAGGACTAAAAAGCTCACAATAGGCAATTAGCAAAGGCCTAAAAGCATGAGATGAATTTACAACAAACTTTGCACTAACGCCACTGCCAACAGACAGCCACATAAAATGCATTCTGATCAAATAATCAATAATTCAGTTGAGTTCACAGAATCAGAAATCAGTTGAATTAAAGGTTAGGTAAAATTTGGGGTTTAAATGTTCATTAAACTAGAAGCTTTAATGCTTCGTGATTTCTGCTAACAGAGCAGAGCTCCCAGATGTGTTCCCTCAGAACAGAAAAGGATCACCAGAAGAAAGATGCCAGGATATTTTTTCTGGTATGTGCTACTCTGTGAAAAAGTAGCGATTCTGATTCAGTCTTAATTCACTGAAAAATTTATCCTTAGTATACTTAATACCATTTCCAGAACTTGGAAATTCAGGATTTGTTTTGTCATTTTGAACTTATGTCTCCACTAGACATGCATGACCTTACTCTTTCCCATGACAGGAATTACCAGGAGCCTTGAGACTATTTCTTCTGCATGGGCAAATGAAGTAAAATAGGTTTTCAACAGCTCCAAAAATCAACAGACCAAGCTTTTTTTTTTTAAATCAGCATTACTGATTACCGAGCAAATTGTCAATTTTTGCATTTGGTGCATGTAGCCCTGGTTTGTGCCTGAGATATTTTGGTTTTCTGAAACTTTTCCCAGGGAATTTTCTGTCAACAAGAGACATGTTTTTCTAACTGTAACCTTGTTTACATTCCTTTCCCTAGGAGGGGCTTCTTCTTGATGTCCCTCTGGTCTGAACAATGTGATTGAAGAGGTTTGTCTTTGTTTCACCAATTGAATTGGTCTGCACAGAATAATATAAAAAGGGAGACGCATCCCAAAAATAAAGGAGTCATTTTCAGCCTTCTGAAGTTGGAGTCTGTGTCGTGGTGTACAACAGCATCAGGTGGAGGGAAGAAACAGAATAGGAATATTACATGTGTTTTTTTCTGAATCTTGTTATCTGTAGGACCATCATTTTATAAAAATATTCATACTATACTTCTAATAACTAAAAAGGCAAGAGAAAGAAAAGTCAAATACTTTGCTGTAAGTGCAAGAGCCAGTGATGGCTGACCAACAGCCACTGTTGATAATAAACATTGAAAAGTACTGTTATCATTTAATCTAAAGAGTAGATGAATTGCAGACACCAATTTTTAATATTTTAGAAAATGCAAGCCTCTTTCAGGCCCTGAAAAAATTCAAATTAATTGAATGGATAATGAGAGGAGACAGGAAGTATTTTTATGGGTTCGCAGATAGTGAAACATGGATCAAGCTAGCACAAAACCAATACTTCTAAAAATTACTACAGCTGAAAACGACCCAGTCCCTCACTCATATTACATATGTAGTAATTGTCACCTGCTCATTACTGTTCTATTGGAGAACTAGGGAGCAAACAATGATTTCCACTTTTTTATCTGCATTAGGGTAAAATTCTTGATTTAATCTTTGTTATTCTTTTAAGAAAAAAGGGTAAAAATAGAGGAACAAACTACCAACAACCACTAACAACGATACCAAAACAAATTAATGAAAACAAAGGCCTTCTACAATGGGATTACATCACTGGTGGATAAAGGAAGAGCAACTGATGTCATCTAACTTCTGCAAAGCATTTGACACTGTTTTGCATGGTATCTTGGTCTGTAAAGTGGAGAGACACATAACTGACAGATGGACCAGTTGGTGGATAAAGAATTGGCTGGAAGATTGCACTCACAGCATTGCCATCAAAAGCTCCATGTCCAAGTGGAAAGCAGTAAAAAGTGGTGTTTCTCAGGGGACAGTAGTGGGACTGGTGCTGTATAATATCTCTGTCAGTAATATGGACAGCTGGGAGCACCCTCAGCAAGTTTGCCAAGGATACCACACTGTGTGGCATGGTGGAAACTAGAAAGAGGGAATGCCATCCAGAGGGATCTGGAATAGGCCCAAAAGGTGGGCCTGTGCAAACCTCTGGAAATTCAAAAAGGCCAACTGAGGATGCCGGGTCAGGGCAATCCCAAGCACAAATGCACAGAGAATAGGGTTGAGAGCAGCTTTTTGAAAGAAAGATGTGATGGTGTTCATGGACAAGCAGTTTACTGTGACCCAGCCATGGGCACTCAGAGCCCAGAAAGCCAATTATATCCCGAGCTGCATTCAAAGCAGCGTGGGCAGCAGGACAAGAGGGGATTCTGCCCCTCTGCTCCACTCAGGTGACACCCAACCCATAGTACTGCATCCAGCTCTGGGATCCCCAGTACAAGATGTTACCCTGCTGAATTGACTCCAGAGGGCCACTATATTGATCAGAGGGTCTGGAGCACCTGTCCTATAAGGAAAAGCTGAGAGAGTTGGGGCTGTTCAGCCTGAAGAAGAGAAGGTTCCAGGGAGAACTTAAAGCACATTCCAGTACTTAGAGTGGATCTACAAGAAAAGTTGAAGAGGGCCTTTCCATGAGGGCATGTAGTGATAGGAAGGAATGGCCTTAACGTGCAAAAGGACAGATTTAGGTTAAATACTAGAATGAAATTCTTTATGGTGAGAGTGCTGGAATGGGTTGCTCAGAGAGGCTGTGGATGCCCTGCCTCTGAAAGTGTTCAAGGCCAGGCTGGATGGAGCCTTCTGGGTGAACCATGTAGTGGGCAAAAACTAATACAGGAACAAACAAACACATTTAGCTCCCTCTATAAGAGAAGAGAACATGGTAATTCAGTAACTAACATTAAAAGTAACTCATTATCAACTACAGATATATAGGCATTCACTAACCTATTAAAAGACATTTGATATTAACCTGACAACTTCAGGTTATAAAGTCTAAAAACAACATGGGCTTGAACTTCTTAGCAGCTTCTACGTCTTGTGCACCAACATTGCACACTAGAACAAATCAATTTTTTAATAGATTAAAAGAAGATTAAGTATCAAGAGCTAGAGCTCATTGCAACCTCATTAATCGAATAAGATTACTCTGGTATCACCTGCATTATTGATTTAAATATACTTTTAGAAGAAAGCCAGATACTTTCTGCCATATGATAAATTAATTTTCCAAGGAATATAAAGCAACAGACAGGAAACCACTCAATCAGAAGTGGGCAAGTTTTGATGAACATTGCAGGACCATATGACTAAAGCATCTTCCAACCAATGGTATCAATTCTGCTATTAAGCCTAACACCAGGAATATATCACAGAATCATAGAATGGTTTGGGTTGGAAGATACCTTTAAAGTTCATCTAGTCCAACCCTGCTGCAATGAGCAGAGACACCTTTGACAACATCAGGTTGCTCAGAGTCCTGTCAAACACAACCATGAATGGTTCCACGGATGGGAGAATTATCACTTTGGGCAACCTGTTCCAGTGTTTCAGCACCCTCACCATAAAAAACGTCCTACTTGTATCTAGTCTGAATTTACTCTTTTTTAGTTTAAAATTACTCCTCCTTGCCATATCACTACAGGCCCTATTTTCTTGTCCCCATCTTTCCTATAAGGCTGTTTTAAGTACTGGAAGGCCAGAATCAGCTCCTCCTGGTGTGTACTGTTCTCCAGGCTGTACAGCCTCAACTCTCTCAGCCTGTCCTCATAGGAGAGTTGTTTTAGTAAACTTGGTGTCTCTCCTCTGGAACACCCCAACATCTCCCTGTCCTTCCTGTGCTGGGACCCAGAGCTGATGCAGCACTGCAGGTGGGCTCTCAGCAGAGCAGAGCAGAGGGGCAGAATCCCCTCCCTGGCCCTGCTGCCCACCCTGCTCTGGATGCAGCCCAGGACACGTTTGGCTCTCTGGGCTGTGAGTGCCCATGGCTGGGTCATGTCCAGCCTCTCACCCTGCAGCACCCCCAGGCCCTTCTGGGCAGGGCTGCTGTGATCTGCTGATACCAGGGGTTGCCCTGACCCAGCTTTAGCACTTGGTCTTGCTGAACCTCATGAGGATCACATGAGCCCACTCCTTGACCTCATCCTGCTTCCTCTGGATGTTAGAGGCAGTTCAGGGAACACATTAAATTCTGATCTGAAGCCTAACTGATCCTGCCAGATGTGTTTTTCAGTGTTTTACACTGAATGACTTTCTTTTCAGTTAAAATTAAAGATTTGCAACACGATGTAAATGGTTTACTCTTTGGCTTTGTTTTTTTTTTTTTTTACACTAAATGGAAGTCAGAAAACAAAAATAATTACCTCTTCAAATATTGTGTTATAAAAACCTCTAAATTCTAAACTGATCTAATAAAGAAAAAATAAAAACAAATTCAGTGAGAAGCAGGTTATAAAGCTGATTAGATAAATTCTTTAGGTAGCTGTGCAAAAAGAGACATTGTAAAGAAGTTCCTGAGTAAATTAAAAAAACTCTCACAAAACATTATTGTTTGAAAGAAAACCTGTTATTTGTACAAGAAAAACTTGAATTCTAGATGCCCCTATAGATTATGACTCCAGGTGACAGAAATTAGCCGCCAGAGGGAGCCCATATAATCTGGTAAAACAGATATCACTGTAGAGCTACATTTCAGATATGCAATAAACTTTATTGTAAATGGTTTGTAGTTCTCCATAATAAAATAGCCCTCATCAGTACTTCATTTCAAATTCATTCTTATTTTTACAGATATAAATAAAAGCAAGTGATCTCTGCTGTGACGAACTATTAAATAGCTAGAATATACTGAAATAAACAAAAATACTTAGTTATGCATTGTCTTTTAGTTTCTTTTATCTGAAAGTACCCACCATCTCACTTTTCATAGTAACCCACAAATAATATGGATGAAAGAAGCCTACATAGTCCTGGGGAATTTTAAAGTATTGCCTTTGAACAGATTTGGGTCAGAACCAACAGTGATATCCAGAAGACAGCTCCTCTGCATTTGTTTTGTAAGCCAAGTCAGTATCATTTTTTTACATTGACTATTTAGATTTTTCTGAGGAGCCATCTCCTTCTTCAGCCCAATTAATAAATACATCCCAATGACTTTCAACATTTGCTCCATAAATTAAAATATCTTTTCATCATGAACAGTTAACAGATGCAAAAACGTGGGGGTTTAATCAAGAAAAAGCAGTCCTTAACAGTGGATGTTTCCTTTTCATTCTTAGGAGGCTGATACCTCACTCTGCCTTCCAAATCTTTGTAACTGTCAAACTTTTATGATTCTAAATTAATAAAACAAATACATTAATGTCATTTGTGGTCTGTGTTGCTAGTCTTTAACACTTCAAAATTTCTTGTGAATTTGTATTCTTTTGCTGCTGAATTTGACTATGCTTTCTCCCTGCACCATGACTGCTTGATAAAGTTGATACAATAAAATATCAATATAATAATTTAATAATCAATACAATCATACAATACTGTAAAAGAAAATTCAAGGTGCATACATTTACACGCTAAATGTGCTATTGTTCCTTAAAATACTTGCTTAACTTTCTAAGAATACATTTGAAGAAGTTTTTATTTGGCCCCAGAGAGCACAGATGGGATTTGAAGAACTTTAAAACAGCAAGTATAAAACTGTGTGCAATTTCTCCATTAAATTAAAAAGTGAAGTATTACTTTTCTTAAAATGTCAATGTTGTCTGGCAAAATCCACACTAATAGCATGGATAACTTGAAGTGTACAATGTTCTAGGACAAATTAGCAAGGGTCTTTGTAACCCAGGCTGCCAGAACCTTAAATGCAAGATGGAGATCTCTAGCCATGACATCTTTGCAGCATCTAATCAAAGAGGTCATGCCTTTGTCCTGCTACAGACCTGCTACAGTGTATTAACTGAACTTAATACCCTGAAGTTCACACATTTTCTTTTTTGCTGAAAATTAGATAAATACACAGGAAACTTTCAAAAATCATTCCATTTGTCATCTTACCTCAGCCCACTTGGATATCAGCATTAGAGGATCACAGAAAGAATATGAAATAATGTTATGTTAAAAACACCTCACAGACACATTGCAAGATACCTAATAATATTTAACAATTTATTATAAATTTTCCTGACCTACTCTGGTATGTACATTCTTGCCCTGAAAAAAACCATCTTTGTTTGCCTCTACTAGAAGACAGAGATGCTAGTGAGGACTCACAGTGCTGAAGGAAACAGTACTACTGATTCCTGTATTTACACACCTAGTGACTGTATATTCATGCCAATATTAAAGTGACACTATATAGGCAGTACTGTGAGAATGCCTTCTTATGCCAGTCCAGGAAATTGTCACCACACCCAATCAGCAGTACCTTCAGAAAGTACTATTTAATTTGCTTCTTACTAAAGAAGCAATACACATTATTGTATATTAAAATACATTTTTATACTAAAATACATTTTATTAAAGACTAGATATTGCATATCTATTAAAATGAGAATTTGGTAAGCTGAACAAACTGATGTAACCGTTCCACTAGTTCAAAAAGCAACTTTATAGACATCTGCTCTGAATATGTTTATATTGAAATACAATTTATGCAGAATCACAGTTTGTACAATAAACACATAACAGACAACACTTAGTTTGTACAGGGAACTACAGCTTCTTGACCAATTTTCCTGATGTTCCAGGAAACAGCACAGTTTAGTAGTATAGACCTATAAACTACCAAGCATTATGAACAAAAATACTACATGCACACAATGAATTCTGCATTACCAATTTCTATTTATCATTTAATATCAAAGTTAATGAATACTAAGAACTTGAACATATGTTAAAAATACAGCACATTAACAAATATGAGTTTGACCTTTCACCAGGAATGGAAATTTTCAGTTTTAAAGCTAACATTTCCTATTGTGTTAATCTCTTACCAGGTCTTTCCTTGCCAGTTCCTTTTGACTCAGCAAATTTCTGTATTAAACTCTCAACTGTAGTATTTGTCATGTTATTAATAAACTCTTCGTGCACCTTCAAAATAAACAAAAAAAGCTATTAACTTTAAAAAGTAGTTTTTGCTATAGCTAAGTTTCAAAAACTTTCTCTCTAAAACACATTACAGGACTTAGAGAAATCAACAGATATTTTATCTAGGAAACTCTTTGGTGTAGTATTAGCAAGTGTGGGTACACTACAGACAAAAAATGAAATGTCAGGTCTAGGTTTTACTTCTATTTCTTCCATATAAAACAACTTGTGTATATATAATTTTCTGAATTTGTCAGCAACATATCCCGCTACAATGTCAGGAACACAAGCAGTTTTTTTCAGCCAGCACCAGTTTAGGGTGTGAACTGTTACTACAGTATTATCACAACTCCCACCTGCTTGAGTAAAAAGCATTACTGTTGTAATGGTTTTGGTCTAACAACATGTTGTTAATCAGTTTTTCCAACAAGGCAGGATGTGTATATACTTCAGAAATAAACAGCATGACCCTTGTGATGACCACTTATTAGCAGAAAACCTAAATATAAATGTGTAAGCCAATAAAGTGACACATCAAAAATCAAAAAATTACGGACTGATTATAAAGATTATTAATGAAACCAACTTTCATCTAAACAGAAGATATTATAAAAGCTTCTGTTACTAAATATCTTTTCCTCATACTATCCAACAGTATAAAAAATTTGGTAACTTCTCAGAGTGATATAATTTCTAGTTCTAATTGAAAAAGTAATATCCTAATTCTGTGTGAAATGAGTGCTAAATTAATATGCAAGAAGCAGAATTTAGAAACACACTAAAAATTCTTCAACTTTCAAATTGTCCCAATATTTTGTTTTCTGTGAAGACAAAATTCATCTAGTCTTATTCTGTAAATTTTGTGACATTCTACTGAAAAATGTAACAGGAAGGCATGGAAATTTGAGCTGATGTTGAATTTCACAAAGTAAGAAATATTCCATTTAATAGTTAAGCAAAGACATAAAGCACAATCCAAATATAGTATAAAAATACCTCTCCTATTTGTAAATGAATTTCTTTTACAGTATTTGACAATGACTGTATAATCTCTTTCATACGAAGAAGGTGCATTTCTTCTATGTCTTGAAATTTCTGCAAACAAATATGAGAAATTAATCATAATGAAAATATTTTCTGAAATAGAATCTTAAATGTCAATAATTAAATACACTAAGATGAAAAAAGAGCAAATAAGCCTTTTTTCTTCCTTCACATCTTAAACATAAGAATTACACTTAAGAAAGTAAGGTGCAGAATTCAGAGAGTTATGAAATAATGCACTTTAGAAAGCAAGCTATCCTTTCAGAATAATTATTTAACTTTTTAACTTACTTTTTGAACTTTCATCTAACCCTTCAAAAAATCTGATCTATTTCTACTAAAAGAAAATATGTTTAGAGAATGTTCAAATTTTCTCTTCTCTCCATTGCCAGAGAGTCTTGTTTTTTCATCTAAACTGAGAAATCTTTTTTCTGGATCTGTTTTGCACTTCCATTTTAGAACACTCTTGTAACCATACACACTCTTTCTCTAGTTAAATGTATGTTCTTTGCTTCTTTAAATATTATTTGTTTGATCTTTAAACTCATCATACATAATTTTTACAGTTTGTTCCTTTTTACCCAGGCTGACAGCCATTTTAAAAATCACTTGGAAAGTTTTCAATGGCCCCTTCCTGGCCAAAAATCAGAACTAAAAATGTTCTCACCCTCCCCAACAATCAACCATAACAGTCTTGAAATCCTTGTTTACTTCTGCTCTTTCCTAGTTCTCTGCCTATTTCTGTAACTGCCCTTTCAAGTGTGTCCAAACTTTGGTAGACCACTTAATCCTCTCTCCAATTTGCACGGAGCTCTGTGAAGATCCCCATCTCGCACCTCCTGCTACTCTGATTCACAAACGTGACTCCATCCATACAAGACATACATCTCTAGCTTCTTAGACCCTCAGTCTTCTGCCATACTTATGTGCCTCTATATTCATCAAATCACAGGGAGATTAAAATGATTTTCTTTTCTTCAGCAGCCTTTCTCTTAATTACAGAAGATGCAGCCATCCTCTGTAGCCTACCCTATGATTTTACTTATTTTACTGGACACTGTAAGACAGATTTAAGCTAAACCAACTGATTTTGCACTGAAAACAAACAAACAAACAAACAAAAACAAA
>VWYO01019758.1:6499-29414 GCA_013400275.1 Rhadina sibilatrix | reverse complement strand
CCCTCAGCCTCTCCTCACGGCACCTGTGCTCCAGACCCTTCCCCATCTCCATTGCTTCAGCAGCTCGATGTCCTTCCCGAGCCCAGGGGCCCAGAGCTGGGCACAGGGCTGGAGGTGTGGCCTCAGCACGGGGGGACAAACACTGCCCCGGTCCTGCTGGTCACACTTTTGCCGTAGCGGGCAGGTGTCTCTGGTCTCTGGGCCAGCTGGGCACGCTGCCGGCGGGCACAGGGGCGGTGCCGCCCCGGGCGCGGCTCCCCCGGCACCTCCGGCACCTCCCGGCCCCGCCGCCATGGGCCCGGCCACCCGGTCACGTGACACGCCCCACGTGACCAGCGGGAGGGGGCGGGCCGATGTGCCCCTCGCCGCCCGGGATTGGCGGCGAGAGCGGGCGGTGCCGCACGGCGATTGGTTTCACGGTCAGCCCCGCCCGCCGACTCTCCGAGGATTGGGCACCCGGGCTGTCAATCAGGCGGCAGTCCCGCGGCGCGGCGCGGCGATGGCGGCGGTGCGGGGGATGCTGCGCTGGGTCGTGGCGGCGGCGGCCGCGGTGGCGGCGGCGCTGGCGCTGGACAACGGCCTGGCGCGGACACCGCCCATGGGCTGGCTGCACTGGGAGCGCTTCCTCTGCGGCACCGACTGCGCCGCCGACCCGCGCCGCTGCGTCAGGTAGCGCCGCGGGGCAGGGGTACCCTGGGGGCCCGGTGCCCCCTGCCCGCCCAGCCCCGCGGCTGTGCCGGTGGTAGACATCAATCGTTCTCCGCTTGCTTTCCCGGTCGTGCCCAGCGAGCAGCTGTTCGTGGAGATGGCTGACAGGATGGCTGCCGACGGCTGGAGGGAGGCCGGCTACGAGTTCATCTGCATTGACGACTGCTGGATGGCCCCGACGCGGGACAAGCAGGGCAGGCTGCAGGCCGACCCCAAACGGTTCCCCAGTGGGATCCGCAGGCTGGCCGACTACGTGAGTGCCACCGTGGCACGGTGGTGAGCCAGCCCGGGGGCAGGGGAGGGCAGGACGGGTGGGTGGGTATGGCCGCACCACCGCTGAGATAAGGCTCTGCCTGCCACAGTGGGGCTTTGCTTCCCTTGCTGCCCCAAATCCTCTTGCTCCTGCCTTGTGGCTGCCCCATCCCAGGGTCTGTTTCTGTCTGCACACGCAGGTCCATTCCAAGGGTCTGAAGCTGGGAATCTACAGCGATGTGGGGAAGAAGACGTGTGCTGGCTTCCCTGGCAGCTACAACCACTATGACCTGGATGCCCAGACATTTGCTTCCTGGGGTGTGGACCTGCTCAAGTTCGATGGCTGCAACTCTGACTCACTGGAGCTGCTGGCAGAAGGTAGGCATGGGCTCAAGGCAGCTATTCCCAAGGGTGGGAATATTCTGCAGGCAGCAGCAATTCTGGGCCCAGCATCAGGCTCCAGGGACTCGCTTTTCCCTGAGCATACCCATTGAAGGGACTTGCTTACAACAGCAAATCTGAGGCTCTGTTCTCAAGCCCGAGGTGTTGAGTGTTGCTGTGTTAAGTGTTTCTGTTTTACCTGCTCAGTCTCCTGGAGCTCTCCTTCAAGGACAGCTTGGAAAAGGAGCTTTCTCAGCTCAGAGCGTGGATCACGCTGAGCACAGACACATCAGCTGTGTGCTCTGGGGGAGGCTGTGCAGGCTGCTCCCTCAGCTGTTAACTGAGCACAGGCTTTGCCCTTCTGCAGTGCCTGTGCTGGAGAACCCAGAGCGTTTCACACACTTAACCCTCAGTCCCTTTGGTGGGGCCTTGTCAACATGAATCAGCCTGGAGCTGGAACAGCTTGTGTCAGCCACGGAAGGAGCAGTTAAGAGGGCTTTTAACAGATAAAAACGAAGGCAATTATGGCATAAAAATCCTACTGGGGTTTTCCTTTTAAAGCACACCAGTGTAAATACCATTTCAGGAGCTATTTGCACAAAGGCTGAAAGCTCAGCAGCTCCCTGTGCTGAGGGGACTTAGCTATAGACTCTTCGGAAGCACACGCAAATCCCAGTGCCACAGAAGTAGATTTGTGGGAAGAACACTTGAACTTGGAAAGCTTTTTTTCTCTTGACTGGGCTCTCTGGCTGCTGGCACAGTCAGCACCACCACATTTGGCAGCAGGAGTCCTGCACAAAGTCCTGTCTCTGCCTGGCAGGGAGAACCTGCCCAAGTGACAATCCCATCGAAGCCAGATGGTGGGGCATATGCCAACTGCCACAGACAGGAGCACAGCTCAGCACCCTGAGTGACAGCTGAGCTGAGAGCTCCTGTTGGATCATATGTGTAACCCAGATACAATCCAGTTGTACTGAAGCAGTTCCAGAGGAGAGAGCAGACTTTTCATTCCCTCTCTGCCAATTGGAAGGGACTTAACAGGGCTGTTTGGGGACAAGGACAGGAAAAACTAGAGCTTTTGCATTCCTGCCCAGTCCATATGGTGCAAGTGCCTCATGAGAACATACTCCTACATTACCCAGCAATGCTGCACTGCTTGATAAATACTGACTTGTGTTTCCTGGGTATCTAGAGGAAAAATGCCATACAGGGAAGCTTTTAACCTCTTCCCCTGGCTCTACATACAAAGGAAACAGCAGCCACAGAGTGACAGCCTGCCCAAGCAAAGCTCCTGTACTTGAGAGGCAGGTGACCAGCTGCAGACTTTAAATTCCCCTGTCCTCCCTGTGGTGTCTCAACCACAAAAATGTGTTCAGTCTTAATTTTGCAAGAGTTGAACTGAAACCTGAACCTGTGACATTGGAACAGTTCTGCTGTGTGACCAAGGAGGTTGTGTAACCTCTGTCTGTCCTCTCCCTTTAGGCTACAGGCGCATGTCTCTGGCCCTGAACAGGACTGGAAGGAGCATTGTGTACTCCTGTGAGTGGCCTTTCTACCTGAGGCCTGTGCAGCAGGTAAGAAGTGCCTTCCCAAGTTTATCCTGGGGCTCAAGTGGGAAGAAGAGAAAAACATTTGAGATTGCAAAACGGCATCCTGAGAAACTTGCTGCTCTCCATTCTGACAGGGAACAAGGCTGTAAAATGGAGGAAAAAACCTTTTTCTTCCAGAGCCCTGAAGCATTCCTGAACCACTGCTCTGCTGAAACAGATTCAGTAGGATCCTGCAGCATGAAGGCAGTGCCAAAAAACCCACAGCATCCATCTGCTTCCTCTCTCTAAGGGGCCAAGCAGCAAACCTGTGGCAGTGCAGACACACAGCCAGCCTAGCAGATAGCTCAGTGTTATTCCTCCTGGACACTGAGTACTGCAGCCTTGCAGACAGCTCTGGGGACCATGAGAGAGGCTTTGTGACATCCTCCACATTGGTCAGTGACAGATTTCTGCCAGCCAGGGTCTGTGACTGACACCTTGCCCTCCACCCACAGCTGGCTTACCCTGTGCCACTGTGACAGGATGGTGCCATTCCCTCCCTCTGGAATTAAATGCATTACTCACCAAAGGGTGTAAACCCAAGAAATAGCAATAATTACTGGGATATTACAGTTTAATTCCACTGGCCTTGTCACACCTTCAGTAAAATTGTGAGGGAGTTTTGCAACAGAGCTGGTGGTCACAAGTGTTCTCCCAAGGGGAGCAGCAGTGGTGTCTAGAACACATCAGAGTGGAGTTATTGGGCACAAGGCATTCAAGGGAATCAGCATGCACTAAATCATCCAGATAGCTGGTGATGGAAGGTGTTACCTTCCCAAGCTACCTTTGCTCCAGTCTAGCCTTGCTGTCACTCTTGTTGTACGGCCAGGTGCTCTGTCTAACCACACTTGTTATCCTGGCAGCCCAATTACACAGAGATCAAACAGTACTGCAATCACTGGAGGAACTTCTATGATGTCTATGACTCCTGGAGCAGCATCAAGAGTATCTTAGACTGGACAGCACTTCACCAGGACACCATTGTGAAGATAGCTGGGCCAGGGGGCTGGAATGATCCTGACATGGCAAGTACAGCAACACCCACCCCACCTGAAGCATCACGGAAAAAACCTTCCCTCAGCTGTGGGCTAAGAATGGGAAGGGAGATAACTGGTGGAGAAATATTGAGGGGAAGGGCTCTGATGGGACCCTGGGATCAGGATTTGGATGAGAAGGTCCAGGGTAGAAGGGGAAAGAGAACTGCAGCTATGGATAGTACCAAGGAAGCTCCATCTTTGTGTCACAAAGCCTCCACAAGCAGTACCAGCTCAGGACACAGGTGTGGCATTGGGGGGCAGTCTCCAAAGTGCTGATCTCCCACCAGAGTGAAAACCCTTGGGTGCTAGCACTGCAAGGATCTGAATCCAAAAACATTCTCAAACACTGCCTAGCCACTTAAAAGAGCTTTTTCTTCACTTCCACCAAGGATTCATCCTAAATTGCCATGCAGTCGTGCCTTGCTTCTCCCAACCAGCTGGTCCTGCTCCTGGCACTCAGCCTATCTAGCCACGTTCCAGAGAGAGGTCCCACCCTGTGATTTCCTGGTGCTGGTGGCCCCATTTCCCCTCAGCAAGCAGCGTTACCAGGCACTGTTTGTTTGCTTGTCATAGCTGGTGATTGGAAACTTTGGGCTGAGCTGGGACCAGTCAGTGACTCAGATGGCCATGTGGGCCATTATGGCCGCTCCCCTGTTCATGTCCAACGACCTGAGGCACATCAGCCCTGAGGCCAAGTGTCTGCTCCAGAACAAAGAGGTGATTGCCATCAACCAGGATCCCCTGGGCAAGCAGGGATACCAGCTCCTCAAGGTACAGCAGTAGGGGGCTGGGATTGCAGGGTGGGGCACAAGGAAGGATGGAGAGGTGCTCAGGGGTTGGGAACAGGAGCCCAGTGAGCCCATTTGTTCCTGAAGCCTGCTGGAACAGACAGGCATGAAGGAACACCACCACTTCAGCCTCCCACAGCCCAAGCCCTGGGTTTGTTTTCTCCTTGGCAGGACAAGAACTTTCAGCTGTGGGAGCGGCCCCTGTCTGGCCGAGCCTACGCTGTGGCAGTGCTGAACCACCAGGAGATTGGAGGACCCCAGAACTTCACCTTCTCCCTCACCTTCCTGGGCAATGGGCTGGCCTGCAACCCAGCCTGCTCCATCCGACAGGTGCTGCCAGCCAGCAGGGACTGGGGCCTTTACAGCTGGATCTCCTCCCTGAGCGTGGAGGTGAACCCCACAGGCACTGTGCTGCTCAAAGTCCTGCCACTGTAGGTAGCACAGAGACAATCTTTTCCTAAGCCTTAGGCTCTGTCTGAACTGGTGGCAAGAAACTCATCTCCTCCTTCCAAGCAGGTGCCTTTTTTTTTTCTCAGGCATTCATTATCTGAACCTTCAGCCTAATGTGACAAATAGCCATCACTCCATCATCCAGAGGTAACAGAGAAAGGGTGACCAGCAGAGGAGTGCTCCCTTTCCTGGCCTCTCACCCAACTCCTCCTCCAAGGGGCTGGAAGGGCTCCTGCAGGGCATCAACTCTTGTTTACACCCACTGCCACCACCAAGCAAGGAAAGGCAAGGGATGCAGGGGCAGCTGTCCTTGAGCAGTTCAGGGACAGCAGGGAAACACACCTTGGCCACCTTGCTCTTTTCCAGACCAGGGCACACAGCCCAAGAAAAGCTGCTCCCACCTGCTCCCACCTTTGCTGAGGAAACCCAACACTTCAGTCAGAGCATGGACATGCACCTTCATCTTGTGACAACTCAGGGACTGACATTAACCACTGCACGTCTTAGCAACTTTCTTGACAGCTGCTATCATGCCTTAGGACCCAAGTTTTTGAGGGTTTCCCCTCACTCTAGGAATCTCTTTATCAGTGGCTGTCACTTCCCTTTAGATGACAACTCCCTCTCCACCCTTCCTATGGCCACTGAGTCCCCTTTCTCCATGAATCCTGCCTCCCAGAGATCCGGGTGTGCTTGCTTCCCAATGCTGGCAGCAGCCTTTAGGCTGAATAACATGGGCTCTCCAAGACAGGAGATGGATAATCACTTCAGCAACCACCATGTGCAAGTATATTCTCTTCTGACTACAACACAATCAGGATTTCTTGATTTGTTCTTATGTGATTAAGCACTTTGATTAAAATCTCTTTAAAAGGCTGCACTTTTTCTTACTTGCAATGTACAAGAGTACAGCATGGTACCTGATATTAAATCATGGTTTAGATAACAGGCCAGTTTGTTCCAGTCATGCAAGTTTTTGTTACATTTGTCATGATTACTAGAAACAGCACTCAGTGAAGTGACATAATACAGCTGTAAAGTCCAGCCCATATGCCAAAGCCACCACTGCCTACACAAAGCTGAAAAGGCCATCACATCAGCCAATATTTAATAAGCAAAACCACATTCCCTTACAATTCAGGAATTGAGTGCTCTCAATCATCATGAAGATGTGAATAAGCATCTCTCCATCCTCCAGCTCCATTTCCACTACAAGAAAGTTGCCCTTAAGGGTGAACTCTGCATTGCATTCCCAGCACCTGCTAACAGCAGACTTCCTGCTCACAGGAATGTTCCTCTCTAAGGGGAAGCTGTCCCCACAATCCACCACACTCTGGTGTTACCCATTTGAAACTTCACTGCTGTGCTTGGCCTTCTTCCTTCCAGGAAAATGCTAAGAGGAGCCAAGAGCAGTTGGCCTAGGGGAAGGCAGCTGAGGCCTGTTACACCATGTGCCATGAGCAACCACAAGCATGGAGCTGTCCCTCACAGCTGCCACAGCTAATGGCACCTGCCTAATTATCTAATTAGCCACCTGCCTAACGGTGCAGGTACCAAACCCAGTGGCTGCTCCAAGGCCTTTGCTCCCTAGGGCAGTACAGCTGCTTGTAAAAAGGGGTCTACAAGCAAGTGCAGGGCCTGTTCAGGGGAGATCACAAACGAGCTTCCACCATGTTCATGCAGAGAAGTCACTGGCACCCATTACAAAACACCTCTTGGAGACACAGTAAAGAGATCCCAGCCATTGGCAGGGATTTTTCAAAAACCAGCTTAAAAACGATTCTGTTAAATGGTTCTGCAAGCAACACCTGCCTGCTGAGCTGATGTTACTCACAGCCCCCACTCCAAGAGAAAACACATTAAAAGAAAAAGCAAGGGATCAATCTAATTACTTTAATATGGTCCGTAACGATGAGTAGGACGATGCTCAGAACTGGATAACCTGGCCCTGTAAGAAGCAAGAGACAAAAAGTGAGTTTATTCACCACTGAGTATTGCCCCCCTTTCTCAGCCACTCACAGAATACAAACTCACCTTTCTCTTCTTGTCTCCTCCCAGCTCGAAGTGCTTGCACCTCTTAATTGCCAGCATCCTCTTGGACCTGCAGTTGGGCTCCACACACTCCAGCCTCAGCACAATCTTCTTGGTGGTCTTGGCCTGGGAGAGAAGGAGCAGGGTGTTTCAATGAAGCAGACAAACTGCTGCCCTCAGGGAGAGCTTGTTCCCTGCACTCCTGAACATTCAATTTTTGTCTAGAGAGAGACTACAAACACAGGCTCCCTCCACTGAAAACAGGAAGGCACGTTAAGGATCAGTGCAGGAGTGAAGTGGATCTGTACCTTCACAAAAAGGGCACTGGCAAAAGCATTCAGTGGGGCAGGGCTGGTTCCTGCAGGCATCAGCCATGCTGGAGAAGTCTCTTCCAATGAACAGAGCAAGAAACTCACACTTTTACAGTGTGGGAGCACAAACCAGCAGTGCTCAGGAGAAATCCAGAAGAAAATTGGGCAAAAGAAACACCTGGAAGCAGCATGACTGGCAAACCTTCTCTGGAAGGAGCAGTGACACAAGAGGCTCAATGCAGGCCTGCAGCTACTCAGAAGTTGGATGAAACCTGGAAGACTGCAGAGGGAAGAATCCAAAGCTGGGAGGCTGCTGTAGCAGCTGGACAGGGCTGTAACCACCAGCTAAAAAGCTGAGCCAATAATCCAGACAATGCTGACTGGGAGAAAACTGAAATGGGGATTGCAATGTACAGGTAGAGAGTGCCAGCAGTGCAGCTGTTTGATGCACCCTGCTTGCAGAAGCATTTTCTGTGAGGTCTCCCCACTTCCTGGCACAAAGTCAGCTTGAAAACCTGCTGCCTCATTTTTTTGTTCTTGCTGGAAGGCTTCTTGTACACCTCCAGCAGGACACCAGGGCTTCCCAGCAACAAGCCAAGCAACTCTAGGAGCATAACTAAACAATTCACACAAAGTAACAAATCCATCCACTGGGTTTTGCTTCCCTGCTGTAAACACCACACCAAGCAAGCAGACAGCTCCTTTCCCTTTGCCAAGCCCTTCCCCTTGGGCAGGCAGTGAAGGAAACATTCCTTTCACTGCCAATATCCCTCCCATAAAGACCTCACTCCCCTGCAGCATCACAGCTGAGAACCTGCTGTGCAAACATAGCCCAAGTCACCCTGCAAATGAGGAGCCTCTCCATCACACAGGACAGCAGGGAGATGAGCCTTGTATTTGATGGGAGCTTACAAGGGAGATGGAGAAGGACTTTTTACAGGAGCACAGAATGACAGGGCAGCCAGGGAAATGGCTTCACACTGACAGAGAGTAGGAAGAAATTCTTCCCTGTGAGGGTGGGGAGGACCTGGCACAGGTTTCCCAGAGAAGCTGTGGCTGCCCCATCCCTACAAGTGTCCAAGGCCAGGCTGGGTGGGCTTTGGAACAACCTGGGACAGTGGAAGGTGGCCCTGGCCATGGCAGGGGGCTGGAACAAGACCAGCTTGAAGGTCCCTTCCAACCCAACCCGTTCTGTGACGAGGAGGGGACACTGCACTGCCAGCACAGAGCTGCCCCACCACAGCCAGAGCAGAGCACTCAGCAATCCTCCCTCAGCTGGGCCGAGGGAGTTTCCTGCTCCTGAGGAGCAGCACTCACTCACCTTTTTACGGAAGATGGGCTTTGTCTGGCCCCCATATCCACTCTGCTTCCGATCATAGCGCCTCTTCCCTGCGGGGGAAAGGCCTCTGGTCAGGCAACAACCCAGGAGAGGCTACAAGCACAACTGGCACTTTCTACATCCCAGCAGAGCTCAGCCTGCCCCTGCACAGCCCAGCACAACCAGTGCCCCCCTCCTGCAGCAGCCTCCTGCTCGGCCCACGGCCACAGCTTTTGTGCTGTCCCCAGAAGTGGAAGCTTTGCCTCATTCTGCACCCAACACACACAGGCTCAAGGGACTTGATTTATTCAGAGTTCTGTGCAGAGAAGGGTGCTGCATGGTAAATCCTCAAAGCCAGCACACAAAGGGCCAAAAATACTTACACGGTCTTATTCAGGTGATATTATTCTGCACCCATCACATTAATTATCCACATTAATCCACATAATAATCCATACAGGAACATCATTACTGGCGGAGCTACCATTGGATTCACTTTCCTTCACCTCGACTCGAAGGCCCAGCACATTTTAAACTCACAGCCCGTGCCAGCAGGCAGGGCTCTCCCTCGGGCTGGGCAGCCTGGGCTCCAGTTGTGCTTTCACAGCCAGCTAGGTTCACCCAGAGCTCGCTTCCTAATTGGTTAAAACATTTCTATACGACAACCATCCAAAACTGCTTTGGGCTGACACGTCCTTAGCCATTCTCCCTCTGTCTTTTATTTTTAGTTCCCTTTATTGCACAGCAGCACATCCTTTAGGTCAGGCTGTCCTCCCTAGCTGTACAAATGTTCCCAATCTACACCACCCGAGCAGGGCACACGATACCCGGCCCGCACGCAGCTCCCCTGGGCCGCGCCCCGGAGCGAGTCCCCGTCCTCACCCTGTGCGTAGAGCGAGTCCTTCCCCTTCTTGTACTGCGTGACCTTGTGCGGCTGGTGCTTCCCGCACTTCTTGCAGTAGGTCCGGCGGGTTTTCGGCACGTTCACCTGGAGGAGAAGGAGAGAAGCCGGTCACGGCCGCTGCGCATACGCCACATCCCGCTCCGAAGGCCTCGCTCCCGGCCCTTCCCCTTCCCCTTCCCTCGGGCGCTGCGCTGCCATCTGCGGATGGGGAAGCCCCCGCACCGGCCTGGCCGCCCAGCACGCACCCATCGCAGCGGAGGGAGCCCAACCCGGCGTAGCCCCGGGGCGGATGCCGGCGGATGGAGCCTGGCCCAGACCCAGCACTCACCATCTTGGCGGCGGCGGCTCGGAGAGGAGGTCTACCGGAAGCGGAAGTGAATGGGAGCTGGGGACCATAGAGAGGAGCGTGCAGGGAGGGCACGGGGCACGGCGCCCCCTGGCCGTGGGAGGAGAGCAGGGCGGCAGCCATGGGGGTTTGGGGCTGGGGGTGTGACCGGGGCGGGGGCCTGTGGGATCTGGCGGCTGCAGGTGACGTCCAGGTGTTTCAAAGACAAATTATGTGTCTGTAGAGTTGCCTTGTTGAGGTTTAGGGCTTGACATGTTTCAGTGATTTCAGACATGGGTGAAAGTTGACAAGGCTTGGGAAGAAGTGAACTTACCACTGATAGTGGGCACAGAGAATGCAGAATTTGGGGCCACAGGAGCAGTTGGCAGAAGTCTCAAGACAGGGATGTAGCTAGCAAAGCTAACTCAACAACTGTGCTGAAGCAGATCTGAGTGGATAAGAGAGATTCCAGCATGGGGAGATCACAATACCAACTCACAGACCACTGACCCAAACAAAGAGAAAAACTCGACATGTGGCCTAATTAACAGAAGAAACGAGGGAATCCTTTAACACGACAAGCTAGAATACTAACGAATGATCTAATCTGTGTACAATGAAGATTAATGTTTTCATTTGCCAAAATGCATAAACAGCAAAGAGTTTTGATAGTCACCCTGCTGTCTTCGTGAATTTGCCGCCAAGACCTCTTTCCGCACACAACTGCAAATAAACCAAACACCTCGGTTCTGTGTGGGGATCAGCCTCACGCACGTGGGGTGAAAACCCCATTTCCGGACAGCACAGGGATGGTCAGCCCACTCGGCCAACCCCTGCACTGCCCACAGCCCGGGGCAGGCTCCGGCCACGGCCGGTGACCCAGCAGCAATGGCCCAGCTGCCTGCAGGAGGAAACACAAACGCCGCCTTTGAGTCAGAAAACTAAAAAAAAAAGGGGAACCGAAAGGGTGGGGTTGGCTGGCCCCGTCCTTCCTCCCTGCGCACCCTGCCGTCTCTCCCCGTCCCTGCTGCCACGGCCGCCCCACGGCGCAGTGGGCGCACGGGGACCCGGGCTGGCCGGAGCGGCGGCGGCAGGGCTCGGTGAGTACGGACCCCTGGGAGCCGTGCCATGGGGCAGCACTGGGCTCCGGGCTCCTGGGCACCACCAGGGCGCTGCTGAAGTGGCTGTGGGACAGCCGGGGTGGTGGAAAGCTCCATGTGGCCTCACACCTCTGCTGGGCTCCTTGGGGGCGGGAGAGCCACGCTGGGCACAGGACAGGAGGTGCAGTGAGCCAAGCTGGGAGGGCCCCGCCTTGTCCCACAGCCTGAGCAGTTCCAGGAAGGTGGCGTGGTCACCTGGCCATGGGGCTGTGGGGTGCAGTGGGGCAGGGAGGTGGGATGGGGGTGCCAGGGCCTGCAGGCTGAGCTGGAGCAGGGAATCACAGCAGTGCCTGGGTGCCAGGGACCCAGGGGTGCCCAAAAGCAGGGGTTGGGGTTCTGCCAGTGTATTTGGCCATTCCTCACCTGTGCTTTTTGCAGTGGGCACTGCTGGGTGCAGCTCTGGATCTGCTCACGGCTCTCTCCCATGCTGGAGGCTTCCCCCTCTGTCCCTCTCACCCATCATTTTTGACACCCTCTGGGCTCAGCCTGAAACACGGGGGCTGTGAAGTTTGTCACTCACACTCTGTCACCCTCCCCTCTTGTCCCAGGCATGCCAGGTCCCTGCCAGCCCCACCTCAGCCAGCAATGGCTCAGCTCCTTCACAGGAGTCAGGCAGTGTCAGAGCTTTCCTGTGGATGAGGGGTGACCCTGGGACCACGGTGGGACACAGTGTCCAGTGGCCAGAGCTTGCCTGTGGAGGAGGAATGACCCTGGGACCACAGTGGGACACAGTGTCCAGTGGCCAGAGCTTGCCTGTGGATGAGGGGTGGCCCTGGGACCATGGAGGGACAGTGTCCAGTGGCCAGAGCTTGCCTGTGGAGGAGGGATGACCCTGGAACCATGGGTGGGACAGTGTCCAGTGGCCATAGTTTGCCTGTGGAGGAGGGGTGGCCCTGGAACCATGGAGGGACAGTGTCCAGTGGCCATAGTTTGCCTGTGGAGGAGGGGTGGCCCTGGAACCATGGTGGGACAGTGTCCAGTGGCCAGAGCTTGCCTGTGGAGGAGGGGTGGCCCTGGGACCATGGTGGGACAGTGTCCAGGGCATGAGGCCAGCAGTGTGTGCCGGCCCAGTGGTCTCAGAGCACGCTGGGCCGAGGTGAGAGCATGGCAGGAAGTCACACTAGCTGGAGGGGGGGACACAGGACATGCTTCCACCCACCCACTCGTCACTCTGCTGTCACAGCACAGCAGTGGTGGCTGTGGGGGTGAGCCCCGTGGGGCACCCGCCACGCCAAAGGACAGGCAGGCTCTGGTGGCAGTGCTTGGGACAGGGAGGCTGTGCCAGGATGGGGCACAAACAGCCCTCTGAGACACTCACTGTCCTTTCCCCTCTGGCAGTTCCATCCAGAGGACACAGTGAGGACGTGTCCCTCCTGCCTGGCACTGCTGGCCATGACCCCGCTGCTGCTGTGACTCCAGGTAAAGCTCCAGGGACCTGGCACTGCAGCTGGGGTGGGCTGGAGCCCAGGGCCCCTCTGCTCAGCCCCTGTGCCTGTGCCAGGGAGGGCAGTGGGGACCCTCCTGCTCCTGGGGTGCAGGATCAGCAGCCACACTTTATAAGTAGGGAAAAGGAGGCACGGGGCTACAGGGTGGCTCTGGGATCCCTCTGGGCTCATCCACCACCCTGCCAGCAGTCTGGGGGTCAGGGGCCACAGCAGCCACCTGCAGGGACCCCAGATCCCTCCTCCTGAGGCCTCAATCAGCACATCAGGCTGCAGTTTTTTCCAAATGACTCTGATGACTAATTATTTAAGTTGGGGGGTTTTTTTGACCACCCAAACAAGCTGGAAAGGTCTGAGCCATAAAAGACACAAGGAGGGAAGAGGGGAGCCTGGCAGAGGGAATCCAGCTTGTCCTCAGCCTCTCTGGGGACAGTGGGGCAGGGTCAGTACTGCAGCTGCAGGGGCTGTGCTGGGAGGGTCTGGGCATTGCCAGCACATGGGAGGACACCTCTGCTCCTTGTCCCCAAGCTGGTGCTTGCTGGGAGAGAGGCACAGTGTGTGGGACTGGGTCCTGGCTCTTTGTTCCCCACCTGACCCCTGTTGTGAGCGAGCCAATGCCCATCTCCTGTCTGGGGAGAGTGGATGGAATACTCAGCTGGGGAATGGGGGGCTGAACCCCTGGCTCTGGCCCACCCCTGAGCCTCCCCCCGAGGAGGTGGGCTGTGGGGAGCAGGGGAGAAAACCAGCTTCTCCCAGGCTGCTTTCCAAAGCTGTGCTTATGGGAGGAAAAAAGGGAACAAGGTGAGGGTGAAGGGGAAGCAGGGACTGTAGGTGGTCAGGCAGGAGACACAGAGCCAGGCTCCAGGGGTCACAGCTCAGCAGTGGCTCACACAGCTCACCCACCAGCTCCCCAGACTGCAGTCAGGTGCTGGTCACAGCCCACAGCTCCAGCCACGTGGCTCTGGGGGTGCTGGGCCCACCTGGGGGTCACAGTTCCTGGGTACAGCATGGAGGGATGGGGGGAGATCCAGCAGCACGGGCTGCTCCAAGAGATGGGCCAGGGCAATTTCCAGCCCCTAAAGGCCAGGCAGCAGTGGGATGCAGGGCTCTGTGAGCCTTTTCCTGCCTTGCCCTTCCCCGAAGAGGCTCAGGGGAGCTTTGCCGATGGCTGGGGAGGATTTAACCCCTCTGCCTGGTGACTGGAGGCAGCCCTTCAAGCCTGGCCACTGACAAGTGCTGCTGATAAGGGGAGGAAGGGGGTGCTGAGCTCTGTCCCTGCACTCCTGCAGGGGTGGCGGGCACACAGGGGAAGCATGGCTCTGGGGCTACTCCGTGCTCTTGGCAGCACTCCATTGTGACTTTCCAGGGCCAGGACTTTTCAGGCTTTTGAGGGATTGGTCTCCCGTGACCACCCCTTGCACGCTGCCAAGTCAGCACGTCCCCAGCACCGAGTGGCTGCGGTGGGGCAGGAGGAAACAGCCCACACAGGCTCACATGCACAGAGCAGGAGGGGAGGAGCCCCTGCAGGGTGTCACAGCTCCTCCCTGGGGCTCCAAGCTTCCCCCCGTTCCCCTCTTTCTCCAGCTCTCTGTCCAGCTTGCATATCCTGGGAGCCTCTTCAGCAGGAGCAGGAGCCATCCGGGCAGTGCCTTGGTCTGTAGCCTGGTGTGGGAGGTCAGGGCACAGACAAGCCACGCTGATCTGCTCTCACACTTCTGAGGCTCTGGGGGTCCCAGCACCCCCTGTCTGCCCTTGGGGCAAGGTGGAGAGTGCACCTGAGTGAGGCCCAGCAGGTCCTGGGCTGAGCAAGCTCCCTGTCAGCATTGTCCTGCCCACAGCAACCCGGCGAGCACGGCACGGGGGAGAGCAGGGGCTGGACATGGCCAGTGTCATCCTGGAGAGCATCTTCCTGAAGCGCTCGCAGCAGAAGAAGAAAACTTCTCCCCTCAACTTCAAGAAGAGGCTGTTCCTGCTGACGGAGAGCAGGCTGTCCTACTACGAGTATGACTTTGAGCGGGGGGTGAGTCTGCAGCCACAGGGCTGTATGCCAGCCTCACCAGCTGTCCCTTGCCAGCACCTGGCCCGAGGGGTGGTTGGACAGGGAGAGGGGTTTGAGTCTCTCCAGGTCTCCACTTGGTGACCATTTGAACTGTCCCTCGCAGCGCCGGGGCAGTAAGAAGGGCTCTGTGGACATTGAGAAGATCACCTGTGTGGAGACAGTGGCACCTGAAAACAACCCTCCCCCTGAGCGCCAGGTCCCGGTGAGGAGAGCCCCAGGGTCCCTGCATCTGTCCCCTGTCCCCTCAATGGGGGAGTAGGGACAGTCCCTGGGGTGGTGGCAGTGGGGGACAGCCCTGCTTGGCATAGGGAGCTCTGCCCATACCATACCAGGGGTCCAGCTTGATGCAGAGCAGGGGGATGCCAAAAGCTGTGGCCCTGCTCCAGGGGAGATGCCAGCAGCTGAGCCACAGGGTGCCAGCATCCATTCTGCCTCTCTCTTCCAGAGGAAAGGGGAGGATTACAACAACATGGAGCAGATCTCCATCATCGAACGGTTCCCCTACCCCTTCCAGGTGAGTTTGCACTGCACCCTCTTTGCTGGTCCACTCTGCCTGCTGGCAGGTCCTGAGGGGCCTGGGGGTCAAACCTGGCATCACTGCCCCCAGTGCCAGGTGTCCCTCACTCCGCTGCTTGGAGACACTCTGCTGCTGCCCACACGGCATGGGGCAGCCAGGAGAGCCTCTCGGAGCCGTGAGCCAGCTCTGTTTAGGATGGAAACCTGCTTCTGAGCTCTGCCCTGCCCCTTTCAGCCCCCTGGCTGCACACTCAGCCCCCAGCCCAGCTGCCTGCCCTGCTGGCACCCAATGCACCCCCGGCACACCGAAAGTCAGAGGAGGGAAGTGGAAAGTCTCGGGGGAGGGGGCTTATTTTTAACCTCTTTGTCACGGTCCCGCGAGCACCGTGCGGGGCCAGCAGGCACCGGCAGGGCTGGCTCGGGGTGGCCACAAGGCTGGGCTCCCCCGGTGCCTGCCGTGAGAGCCCTGAGGTGCCTGGTCCTGCAGGTGGTCTATGACGAAGGGCCCCTCTACATCTTCTCCCCCACGGAGGAGCTGCGGAAGCGCTGGATCCATCAGCTGAAGAGCGGTGAGTGCGGGGGCTCTGCAGCACCCATGGGTGCTGAGCTGTGCCTGTGCCTGCCCCACAGGGCCCCCTGGTGCCAGGCTCCCGGGCTCATGTTACCTGTCCCCCTTGTCTGAGTGCCAGTGAGCTGCTCCTGCCCGGGGCAGGTGGACATTGTCACTCTCTCTCCTCAGCTGTGAGGCTCCTCGCCCTCTCACAAACCTGCTCCAGAGTAGCTTAAGCAGGCTCAGACATGGTTGAGGGCAAGAGGAAACAGCAGATGTGGCCACACGGCTCTGCTGCCTTGGCACGTGAGGGCCGAGTGCCCAGTGCTTTAGGAAACACAGACCACAAGCCTGCTGGGAGCCAGGGAGCACCTTTCCCAAAGCACCCCGAGCCCTGCTCGGTGATGCTGAGCTGATGCTCAGCCGGGTGGGTGCTCCCTCCTCGAGCTGGGAGCGTGTTGCAGCTGTGCCGAGGGGCTCTGACCACCCAAAACCCTGCTGGGGCCGCCTGTATGTGCCTCCTGGCATTTGTGTGTGTGTCTTTCTGTGGCTTTGTGCTGGCAGGGTGGGATCAGCTGCTGGAGTTGACACGGGGAAGTTGGCTCGAGCGAGGCGGAAGAGGGGCAGGCTGATAACGGGGAAGTCGGTTATCTCACCAGAGCCCCAGCAGAGCAGCCAGTCCTCTCCCCACTTCCCTGCTGAGGGAGGAGGGTTGCTCTGGCAGCTCAAGCCATTGTAGAAGCCACGGGGAAAGGAGAGAAAATGCTGCCTTTCTGCTGATAGGATGTCCTCACACCACCAAAGAGCGAGCCCTCTGCACCCCATGCAGCTGCTGTGGGCCAGCCCCGGGCTGTTGGCAGTGTTTAGGCACATCCAGTTGTCCCTCTAGCTTGGGGAGAAGTATGAGGAAGCTGGTCAGCCTGCCTGGCAAGGGAATATTCTCCCTGCAAGGGGAGTCTCTGAGCAGGCACAGGGTGGTGGCAGTGCCCTCCTCTCCCCATGGAAAAGCCAGGCACAGCACTGGCCTCCCACCCCACTTCTGGAAGGAAAAAAAAGGGCTCAAAAGAGCTGTGAACCATGGGCCAGAGCAGCCTGGGGGTCATTGGCTATTTTGGCTGGTAGGAGGGCCAGGTCCTTCTGTGACTGGCTCCAAGTGTGCTCATGCCCCTTTGCAGAGCTGCTCAAGGGCTTAAACCAGATCTGAGAGCCAAGGCTGGCCCTTCCCTGTGGCACAGGGACTGCACAGCCACAGCGCTGAAACAAGAGTGCTGAGCCGAGGGAAACCTGAACATCAGGGCTCAGGGGACAGCAGCACAGCTGGGAGGAAATGATCTAATGCAGCTGACCACTTGCATTGAGGGAGCAGAGAGCTCTTGCAGCCCTGGCTCACACACACCTGCCCTCCTCTGCCACAGTGATTCGGTACAACAGCGACCTGGTCCAGAAGTACCACCCCTGCTTCTGGATCGACGGGCAGTACCTGTGCTGCTCCCAGACAGCCAAGAACGCCATGGGCTGCCAGATTCTGGAGAGCAGGAATGGCAGTAAGGCAGCAGGCACCCTCCCACTGCCTCGTCCCCCTGCCCTGGGGACCACCACAGCACAGAGCACAGAGCTTTTCTCACCTTAGCCCCTCCTCTGTTCTGAAGGTTTAAAAGTCGGGCGGTCGCATCGCAAGACAAAGAAGCCCCTGCCCCCAACTCCTGAGGAGGACCAGGTAAAGGCCAACATCAGGGTTTGCTCCAAGGGGTCTACCTGGAGAAAGCCAACATGTTCAATGGCTGCTCAGAGATGTACAGGCCAGCACTCTGCTCTGGGGAGGGAGGTCAAGATGGTGAGCTAAGGGAGAAGAAGCTTGAAGCGGGGGATGGAGCCCAAAGGCCTACAGGAAAGTCAAATGATCTCAGCCCCAAGGTTTCCCAGGGCAGCTGAGAGATTAAAGCCCTGATGTAGGCTGGAGGAGTCATAGGTTAAGCCAAAAGGTAAAGAGAAAACACTTATCTTTTGTGGAGATGGGAAAAAATGTTTTGATAAAAAATCCAAGGAGATGAAATTGGTGTTCTGGTAGAGATACATGTGGAAGCTGAGACAACCACTGCACTGAGACCACTGCCCTGCCAGGCTTGGGAAGGGTCTCACGTGGTGTGGGTGCAAGCCTGACCATGTCCCACGCTCTCCCTGTGATGAGGAAGATGGTGATGAAGCCTCTGCCTCCCGAGCCAGCCCCCAGCACAGCAGGGGAGATGAAGAAGGTGGTGGCCCTCTACAACTACGAGCCCATGAACGCGCAGGACCTGCAGCTGCAGAAGGGCGAGGAGTACTTCATCCTGGAGGAGAGCCACCTGCCCTGGTGGAAAGCCCTTGACAAGAACGGGTGAGAGCTCTCACTGCCCGTGGCTGTGGCTCTGCAGCGCTGCCCTGCCCTGGTGCTCAGGCACTGGTGGGCAAACACACCCCTTTGGCACCCCAAGGGTGAGGACAGGCTGCTTGCCCACCTCTGGGCTGCCCTGGGGAGGGGGCTGAAACCAGCTGTGGTGTCAGACCTCCCCAGATGGGTTTGCACCGAAGTTTTTGAGCCCATTTCTACTCAAGCCTCCTGAGACAGGAATATCCTTTCCTCTTGGCCTCCTCCATCGGAGTGTGACCAGCCCCTTTTCTCCTGCAGGAGGGAAGGATACATCCCCAGCAACTACGTCACTGAAACCAGAAATTCCCTGGAGATCTTTGAGTAAGAAAGGGCACAGGGAGCTGGCGAGTTGGAGACATTTTCCATTTGGCTGTAACCCTACACAGCCCGTGAGCCCAGCCTGGCTGGGTCTTTCTCTCTCTCCCACTTTCCCTCACAGCCTCCAGCCCCTGGCAGCCGTCCTTGCCCTGCTCTCTGCACTGCCTGTCCTGGCTGGGCTGGGGACAGAGGTGGCAGTGGAGATGTCCCTGATGGTTGTGTCCCTATTCCAGGTGGTACTCAAAGAATATCACTCGGAGCCAAGCGGAGCAACTGCTGAAACAGGAGGTAAGTGTTGCCTCCCAAGGCTGGGTCTGTTCTACACACCAGCCCTCCACGGGCTCTTCTCACATTATGTCCAGCATGACTTTTCTGGGAGGGAAGTGTTGCCCCCAACAGCCCCAGGAACCTTCCCTGTTCCAGTGTGAGCTCCTCCAGGGAGACACTTCAGGAGGTGGCTTCCCGTGCAGGGACTGGAAGTAGGATCCCTCTGACTCACTGCCTCCTCTCCAGCCATGCTGTGATCTTCACTCACTTGACGTTTTGCCTGTTACAGTCACACACAGTCCCCACAAACACCCAGTGCCCTTTCCCCTTTCTGTTTTAGGGTAAGGAGGGAGGCTTCATTGTCCGAGATTCCACCAGCAAGACAGGGAAATACACTGTCTCCGTCTATGCCAAGTCCTCTGTGTAAGTGGCTCGAAGAACAGCTTGTTCCTCCCTCAGAGGGCCCCTCCAGGCACCCCTCACCCTCTGCCTCTCCTCCCCATGGCACTGACCTCGTCTTCTCCCTCTCCAGAGACCCCCAAGGCATGATCCGTCACTATGTTGTCTGCTGCACCCCCCAGAACCAGTATTACCTGGCAGAAAAACACCTGTTCAACAGCATCCCAGAGCTGATCACGTACCACCAGCACAACTCTGCAGGTCAGTGTTGTGGAGACAGAGTGAAGCCAGCTGTGTTTTCACTGGCACCGTGGTATCCCCACCTTCCCGAGCCGAAGGCAGGAGTCGCGTTCCCTGCTGGAATGTGGCAGGTAAGCCTGGAGTGGCAATCTCTGCTGCTGTGTTTCAGGGCTCATATCCAGACTGAAGTACCCCGTGTCTCAGCACAAGAGAAGTGCTCCTTCCACAGCTGGCCTTGGCTATGGTAAGCCAGCCCGGGCTACCTCACAGTTCCCTGGCTGCAGGGTTTGTTCCTGCTGGCAGCAGCTGTCCCAGGCTGGGATCCTGGCTGTCCCATGGCTCATAGCCTTCCCAGGAACCATTCCCCAACTGCCCTCTGGTGACAGTATTGACTAAAAGACTCCACAAGCTACCTTGCTCCCACCCTCTGGAAGAACAGGTCTCCAGATTTTGTGGATGATTTTTCAGGCAGCAAATGCTTGTGAGCTTTCCTTGGGCTTGCTAGGCCGGATGACTGGGAGCACCATGCAGGGAGGGAGGTAACCTGCACCCACACTGCACTCACACGTGTCCTAGGGTCATGGGAGATCGACCCCAAGGATCTGACCTTCCTGAAGGAACTGGGGACGGGGCAGTTTGGCGTGGTGAAGTACGGGAAATGGAGAGGCCAGTACAACGTTGCCATCAAGATGATCAGGGAGGGCTCCATGTCAGAGGACGAGTTCATTGACGAAGCCAAGGTCATGATGTAAGTGGTGAGCACCATGCAGGTCAGTGCTAGGTGCTCCTTGCCCGGATGGCTGCACTCCTGGGAGGTGTGGAGGGACAGTCTTGGGCAGTCTCATACTCTGCAAAATGCATCCAAGATCCCACTGACTTTGTGCTGATTTCTTGGCGAGGTCTTCCACTATCAGCTGGGCCAGAAGCACCTTCCCTTCCCAAACTCCCCTTATTCACAGGCACTTCCTTTGCTGCCTGGCTTTCTAGATGCTCAGAATTGCCTCTGTCCCCAACACAGGAACCTGTCTCACGAGAAGCTGGTGCAGCTCTACGGGGTCTGCACCAAGCAGCGTCCCATCTTCATCATCACCGAGTACATGGCCAATGGCTGCCTCCTGAACTTCCTGAGGGAAACAAGGCAGAGGTTCCAGCCTGCCGAGCTGCTGGAGATGTGCAAGGATGTCTGTGAAGCTATGGAGTACCTGGAATCCAAGCAGTTCCTGCACAGAGACCTGGTAGGGCTGTGGTTGCTTTGTTCAGGCAAAATCCCACCATGGAAGTCATCCCCACATAGATAAATAGGATGCTTGGAGGCCTCAGCTACTCTCTGCTGAGGACTTTTTAGCTTGCCCCAGTCCAGGTGAACTTGCAGGACAAAGTGTGAAGTGTTTGGTGGGTGGGGATGAGAGAAAGTTCACCTGCTACAGGGGGATGGGAGGGGGAAGAGCAGGTAGAAGTAACTGCCTGCACCTCTCCATTCACAGGCTGCTCGAAACTGTTTGGTGAATGACCAAGGAATTGTGAAAGTGTCAGATTTTGGTCTTTCCAGGTCTGGTAGATGTGTCTGTGTCACTTTCCTGTCTCAGTACCTCATCTCCCCCTTCCCTCAATTCTACACTTTAGTCTTTGTCCCCATCACCCTCCAGCTCTGCTTTCCCATTCTCTTCCTATTTCACCTCCCTGGCTCAACTTTCTGCCTCTCCTCTTTCCACCATCCCTTTCTTACTTCCCCTGGCCCTCTCCCTGCTCTTTGTTTCCCTACCTCTAGTCTCCTGGCTGCAGCCTTCTCTCCACGTCCCCTTTTTGCTGTGCTTCCACGTCAGCCAATCTCTCCTGCAATCCTGACTAACACACACCTACTGCTGAAACCCACGCCGAGCCGCGACCTCTGGTCATTCTGAGCCGCCCATTCCTTCGGGGCTTGGTCAGTGGTGCGGAGGAGCAAAATGTGAAACCCAAGGGAGGCACCCTGATCCATTTTCCTGCCGCAGGTATGTGCTAGATGATGAGTACACAAGCTCCATGGGGTCCAAGTTTCCAGTGCGGTGGTCTCCTCCCGAAGTGCTGCTCTACAGCAAGTTCAGCAGCAAGTCTGACGTCTGGTCCTTCGGTAAGGGGGCAGCGCTGGCGATTCGGAGGCTGGGAACTCCTCTGCAAGCCAGGCGCAGGCACGGGCGGCTCCAATGCCACCAGCTCTCCCTGCTCTTCCCCTCGACAGGCGTCCTGATGTGGGAAGTGTTCTCCCTGGGGAAGATGCCTTATGAGAGGTTTAACAACAGCGAGACCACCGAGCACGTCATCCAAGGCCTGCGCCTGTACCGGCCGCAGGCGGCCTCGGAGCGGGTCTATGCCATCATGTACAGCTGCTGGCACGAGGTCAGTGCCCATCAGCCCTGCTGGCACCTCCTGGCGGGGTGACGGGGCTCCCCGGGGCTCCCCGGGGCGGGCACGGGCTCCAGCCAGGCTCTCCTCTCACCCCACAGAAGCCCGAGGAGCGCCCCAGCTTCACCGCGCTGCTGGGCGGCATCCTGGACATCGCCGACGAGGAGTGCTGACCGCGGGTCCCGCCCGCTGAGCCGGCCCAGCGCTGCCGCTGCCCGGCGGGACACACCCGCGCACCGGGCGGCACCGGGCACGGCTGGCACGGACACGGCACGGGCCTGCAGGAGCCTGGGGGAACCCCACGGCAGCGCCCACAGCTCCATCGCATCACCAGAGCTCCATCAGCACCCTGGAGCTCCATCAGCACCCTGGAGCTCCATCACATGCTCAGAGTTTCATCGCATCCCTGGAGCTCCATCACTGCCCCCGACCTCCATCACATCCCCAGAGCTCCATCACATCCCAGGAGCTCCATCACATCCCTGGAACTCTATCACACCGCGGAGCCCCATCACTCCCGGGTCTCCATCACACCCCGGACCCCCATCACACCGTGGAGCCCCATCACTGNACCCTGGAGCTCCATCACATGCTCAGAGTTTCATCGCATCCCTGGAGCTCCATCACTGCCCCCGACCTCCATCACATCCCCAGAGCTCCATCAGCGCCCTGGAGCTCCATCACATGCTCAGAGTTTCATCGCATCCCTGGAGCTCCATCACTGCCCCCGACCTCCATCACATCCCCAGAGCTCCATCAGCGCCCTGGAGCTCCATCACATGCTCAGAGTTTCATCGCATCCCTGGAGCTCCATCACTGCCCCCGACCTCCATCACATCCCCAGAGCTCCATCACATCCCAGGAGCTCCATCACATCCCTGGAACTCTATCACACCGCGGAGCCCCATCACTGCCCCGGGGCTCCATCACTGCCCTGGAGCTCCATCACACCCCGGAGCTCCATCACCTCCCGGAGCTCCATCACACCCCGGAACCCCATCACACCGTGGAGCCCCATCACTGCCCCGGGGCTCCATCACTGCCCTGGAGCTCCATCACACCCCGGAGCTCCATCACCTCCCGG
>VWYO01019757.1:103126-151084 GCA_013400275.1 Rhadina sibilatrix | reverse complement strand
TCAGGATAAAAATAAGGGAGAGGGAAGAGGAAAAAAGAAAAACCACAGATTACTCAGCGCAAAAAAATCATTCCATGAATCATGGCTGGCAGAGTTCCCTGACAGGATGGGAGAAAGACCAGCAGTTGGTTGCAGCAACATCTGCAAATACACTGAATCCAGTGCAATCCCACCATTAACTCTTCAGCTTCTGGGAGTTCCAAATACTGAATTTTTCTGTGTTTTTAGAAAGGGTTTTGTTTATTCTGTATGTATTTCAAGTAGCTTATTTGGACTAATGAGATTGACCCACAAAAATCTAAACATAAAGCTCCAGTATGCAAAGAAAGTATAAAATACTTCTCTCAAGAGTTATGATCATCATACAAGCATTACAAAACAACCACAGTGTTATATTAGAACTCATGCACTATCATTTATATTTTAAGTCCTGAATATCTTTTACTGCGTGAATTTTGAACTACCTGAAAAACTGAGACTCTTGTCCTCCTAAAATGCATATATTCTAAAATTGGAGGAGCCTTAATCTTTTAATGCAGAAAGATCCACTCTACAAGCAGAAGGTAATTCCTACAGCTACATATAATCACCACTGACCATGTAATTTTGTTTCTAGTTTGATCTGTGAGTATTTTAAACAAGGAAGGTATTTTTTTGTGCGTTAATAAACACTTAACTGAAAAGCTTGTCTCTACAGAAGAGTCTTCCTTAAAAAATTTTCACATTCACAGATTGTATTTTCAATCTTAAAGCTCTGCATCTGAAATAAAATTTGTTCTGTTGACAGCACCTATTTGTTTGTACAGTTTTATCTCCTGTATAAAAGAAATATTTTCCTCTCCAGGCCTCATTTGATTAAGCTTTCATTAAAGTGGTAAAAAATTATCTCACGTCAACAGTGCTTAAAAGTATGTAATGCTTTTTCCATCCACAGGTGTTCCTACTGAGCTGTCATAGCCACACAGCTATAATTTATTGTCTTCCTGACTCACAGCAATCTCCATTTCATCACACTGTGTGCAACTCTGCTAGCAGAAGCAGCGCAGTATAGCTCTGGAATAGCTCAAACCAGAGTTGCAGCAGCAGTTCTTCCAACATACACTCCTTCCATCCTTACCATATAACCTCCTTACCTGTGAGCACTGAAAAAAACGAGACTGGACTTCCTACTGAAATCTGCTTGCCATCTGTTGCTTGCTATCAGTGTCTCCTGCTATGTATACAGCCACAATCTAACAGTATTCAGACAAAGCCCTCCCACTGCTAAAGCGATCGTGTGAATAAACCAGTGAGAAAGAAGAAACCGAGTCAGATGTAAGCACAACACCTGGGAGCTCTCCCACATAGCCCATGTCCAGTCAGCAGATCCACCACAGCCCACCCACACCGCTGTAACCTGCTCATTCAGGAAATCAATGCAACTCCCTTTTCCCTTTTATTTTCATTCCTATTTCAACATTTCAATACTACATTTGGTTTTATTTTATTTTCTGATAAACTTAGCAAGAGCACACCATCCACATGCATACTGACCTTCTTGAAAAGCATGAATTTTAATCCCACAAACAACGAGCCAACATTTTAAAACAGAACTAAAACCTCCACCTAATTAAGTTTGCTGTGACCTTAACCTTTTAAATTTGTATTAGTTTCAAGTGTAATGAGAGACTCAAAGAGCTCAATCTTTCAGTTAGGTGCTTGGAGTCAATTAGGTGGTGAAGTCACTGTCCCTGGAGGTGTCTAAAGAAAGACTGGACATGGCACTTGGTGACATGGTCTGATTGACAAGGTGATGTGGTCATAGGTTGGACTCAATCTCAGTAGTCTTTTCCAATCTAATCAATTCTGTGCTTCTGTAAATTTTTAAATGCTGTTTTGACATTACTTACGCATCAATTCAAATAATGACATACCTCTAGAAACACTAGAATATGAACACCTAGAAAAAACAGGCAATTTTTCTAAAAAATGCACACACACGCACACACACAGAGATCTTATTTCTCCATTCTGTAGGCAAATCCTTGACTTGAAAAAGCTGAGTCTCTCCAGCGTGTGCCCACAGTTGATTCTCTTTTCTCTATACATGTCACCTCAACAGCAGAGAGATCTCTTTGTAATCTTTTCTAATAGAAATAAGCAAGAAGACTGTATAGTTACAAAGATCTGAAAATTAAATCCTGCACAACAGATTTTCCTCTATATCGAAGATATAAATTGCTATAAAACATTACAGGACATGATTTCCTTCTAGCAGAAAACTGTATATTCTTCAATTCTAAACTCTGGAAGCCAAAACTGCATGTCAGATCAGAGCAAACACTGAATGCTGCTGGACTAGCACCTACAAATGAACAAACAGGCCAGTCTGCACTCTGGCATGGGAAATGCACAGGAAAAATGCCACTTCCAGTGACAGATACCACCTTCCAGACACAAGACACCACCAGTACTGTCCTCCCTATCCGTCTGTTGCTAAAAGTAATACAACTCCTTACTGTGTATGTAGCTGTAGTAAAATATGCTAGGAATTCACAAGCAGCTAGTACTCACAAGCTACAGAACCAGACTGGAGGATCCTAAGTTTATTTTAGTTAATGAAGCTCTTTCTGCCTGTCCTCCAACCCACAACTTGCATACACAGAGATCTTCAGTCTCTCAGTCCATAAGAGCTGACCAACCTCCTGCAGCAGACCCTACTTTAAGATTTTCTCTACTTCGTACTCACATCTACTATTTACAAAACCTTTGTTGCCCTCATAAAATTACAGCCATACAAGAGAAATATATTAGCCTTGTTCAGCAGCAGGATAAGGATATAGTGCAAGAAGCCAAGCAGCTGGCAGGTGGAGCAGATGAGGTGGAAGAAGTTAGAGACTCCTAGCTGAAGCTGGGAAGACTGCTGCTCAGTTCTGAGCACAGCAGAAGAACCAAAGAAAACATCAGGGCACAGAAGATCTGCTCTTCATACCACAACTGTTTGCTAAATCTAGTGTTTATTTACTAAATTGTGCTCTGTGTATTTCAGCAGTAGCATGGACACCTTATGCCTTTTTTCAGCCTTCAAAGGTTGAGTGGCAGACAGAAATGCTATGTTCCAGTTGCTTTCAGAAAGAAAAGGTGATTCTCTTACACTCCAAGTTCGGAAAAATTAGCTTCTTTTGTTGTTTGCTTTTAATGTGATAGAACAGTTTTTCTTTTCGAGGAAAACATAAACATAACCACTAAAAAATAACTGGGTCAACATAATTTCAATTGCTCCACAAACCCAGACTAGTTTAAGCTTTTGCCAAAAAGACCACCAATGCAGAAAACAAAATCTTTTAAGGCAATCACTTGTTTCTGGAAGACAACCAAAGAAAAGGAAAAAGGCAACTCACACTAAGTAGAGCTATTATTTTCCTCTGTTTATTTTGCAAGTTTCTTCAAAGCATCTTGTTGCTAAGAGTGACTTCAACTGAAAAGTTTGCTCTCACTAGAAAAAAATTCAAGTATAAACATAAAATGTTGTTGAAAAATGAGTGGAAAGTTAACACACATTCTACCGCATCAAACTGCAAAGCAACTGAACCTCCAATGCAGTTACCTCCCGAGGCAGGTAACTTCCCACTTTTAACCCCATTCCACAGCTTGAGCTCTTAAAAGCTGAAGAGAGGAAAGGGGGGCACATAACCATTCCCATTTTTGGGAAATACTGTATCTTCGAGTTTAACTATGCCTGTTGAACTGACAAGTCAGCAGAAGAGGCAGGACATCAACACTCTTCAGCAAGACATGATCAGCAGTCCCCATCCCAGCAGGTTTTAGCCCCCAATGGCCCCAGCAGTAGTTTCACAAGGAAAGAAAGCATAACATGCTACTGTAACAATGCCAAACCTCCAGACAAACCAAGCAAGGGGAACCAAGCATAGGCTTTTAAGCAGCGCTGGCAACACCAAAATACAGAGAGAAATTATGTTTTCAGGGTAAGCAAATTACTGGAAGAGGCTGTACAATTTCACCTGAAAGTATCAATCCCCAATGAGTTTTGAAGGCTGTCAGGGCTTAACAAACCCAGATGCTAAGACCAGTATAGCAGCTTTACAAGGCATCGTGCAGTAATGTGATGGCTCCTGCCACTATTTTAGTCATTTACATCTTGACTCATGTGATCATAGCTAAATGGTGCACCAGTCCCTGCCAGCCAACTGCATCAAGAACCCCAAACTTTCATTTCTAATTGCCAGTGTAGATGGGGCCCTCACTCAAACAGATTGCACATTTCTGGGAAAAAGATCTGTATTTGTGCAGGATTTTCATTGCTAGTTGCTTTATTTGCACTGAGACAAGCAATAACTGCCACTGATACTGCCACCTTTTTGTCTCTATTTGTTAAGGCATACTGTGGCTCAAAGCCACTCTTCCTTCTTTTCAGCACTTCCCTCAGGTAAGGAATCAGAACAATGCAAATTGATTCCACTGTGTAGAATCTACTATAAATTTTGGTCGCTTTTGTTAGGAACAGCCATACAACAAAACCCTTAAGACTGAATGTTTGTTTATGTATTTTAATATTTTAACAGTAGAGTGCCTTATCAGTTGTTTTAAAGCTAGAAGACTCAAGCAGAGATTAATGAGAGGCTTGGAAGAAACTTTTAAAATTTACTTTATGTATAGCTTTACTGCAAAAGGCTACAAAATTAGGACACATTCAGAGTTTTTAACTGTAAAGGCAGATAGTTTTTATACTTACTTTAAATTCTACAGTATGCTGTTGACTTCCAGAGCAGTACACTGCCAGGAAGAAAACAACATTATAACATCCCTCACAATGAAATTATAGTAGTCTGTCAGTTTTAGTGCTAAACAGAACTGACTCTGTAAAGCACAAAGCATTCCTGCAGTTTTTTATACTTGGAGTAATGCTTTTTTCCCCCCACTCTTAAACACAACTGATGGACGCTGTGGATGGACCCCAACACATAGCAGGGAGCACACTGAACCTCTGCAGTTGAGTATTTAATTTTAAAACCTACTGACCACCATAAAGCGTGTAATTATCCCAAGACTTTAAGTTATAGTATCTTTACCTTGCTAAAAAGGTTACAAATAAACTATAATCACCTTTAAAGCATTTAGCGCACTTTTAAGTGCACAACATATAAGTGAAGAAAGGATTTTACTGGACAGCAGAGGCCACATTTGCCAATGCTACATTTGCTGTTCATTTGTTTTTGTGACTCTGAAGTTCCACCCCCACATTCCTGTTCCTGTAGTTCTCCTGCACTGCAACAGCGGAAGTGTGTGTGCATCAGTGTGAGCATATGTGCTAGCAAAAGTGGGGGCTGATACAGAAAACAAAAGAGAAAGGAAACAGACTGTGTAAGCTCTCACCATTTCCCTAAAAGGTTTGTGCTGTTAGAACCTAGACCAAACTCAGCACTGGGAACTGGGCTTGTTCTTAAGCCATAAATGATAAACAAAGTATATAAGCAATCAAATACACCCACTACATACATATGTTACCATACTTTTGCCTTCTACCACAGTTTAAGAAGGAAATATAGGATACAGGGTGCTTTAGCTCTTCTTCAAAAAATTAGCAACTCCTGAAAGTACAAATCTTTCTTCATCTTCACATCTTCATAAACGACATCCCAGCTCATCAGTGCAATTTAATTCTTAGATTACATACTTCAGGTATAACTAGTCACAGGTATCACTACACCACCAGAATCACAGAGGGAGCTACTCTAAATGAGCCCTACTACTAAATTTTTTTAATACTATTATAAGGAAAGTATCAATTGACTCAACGCTTTGATGAACAGTAGACTTATAACCACAAAATACATTCCTCTCTAGGCATTTCAGAAATGTTAAATCTACATTTCTGAAAAACAATTCTCTGATGCTGCTAGCATTGCCATTAAAAGGAAATTATCATTCAAGAGCACTGTACCACCTTTCTTCCCAAATCAGAGATTTAGCATGAGAGAGATTCTGCATATTCCTCAGCTAGACCACAGAGCTCATTTAGTCCTACCTATGCCTGCCTGTCACAGGGGGCTGATACACAACATGTAATAAATGCAATAGTTAGACATGTGAATAAGCTTGTTGTTCTGACACTGTATTAACAGACTATCTTACAAACATTCATATACAATATGCAAGATCCAAATTTATTCCATTACTTTCCTCCTCAGGGACTTGCCCTACTTGAGAATCAGAACATCTAGCACCTACAGCTTTGAACACCTGTGCGTAGGCACATTCACCTTTCACAACACACTGTTGAGATGGCAAACCTCAACAACAGAAGTCCCCAGTGTAATCTTATGGATTAAGCATTTGGAAGCTAAGTCATATTCAGTGTGGGCAAGACATGGATTCACAATAAAGTGCTGAATATCAATTCAGAAAATATTCCAATTTCTGTCTATTAGGAAACTAATTTGTCTTTAAAAGAAACAAGAGATTTCCCTTCTTGACTATTTCATCCTGTGAAGCCACTGACAGAATAAAGGTGACATTGCTTCCAATTTAGATATCAGACATGACAGTGACCACAAGTGCATAGGTCTGCACTGTGGGATGAATTTGGAAACCGGGGAGATGAAATGACACAGAGAGAAATAAAAGAATGCATGAAAAGAAAGGACTATAATACACTCAACCATAAAAAAGCAGTATCTCTAAAAACAGAAGAAACGTACCAGGCAAATGAAAGTATTTATTTTTCTTAAGATATTGCTGAAATACTCAGTAGCTTGTTCTTAGAATATTTTGTGGTCCTTTGCCACTATTTATGATTAAAGAATCCCCAAGATGTTTACCCAGTTCACCTAAGGAGAACAGTCTTAAATCTCATTGATTTTGTTACAAGTACTAATTTTCTAGGGAAGTGCATTTGACATTAGCCTATTAACAAAATATTTTTCCTCCCATGACATTGGTAATTCTGCCCAACACAGAAATAAAAAAATCTGGGAGACTGAATGTAATGATTGCTTCTCATGTGCACTGGATTCTTCTGAAGTACCATAAAATGGATTATTCCCTAAAAGGACTCTTGCATTTTATCATCAAACAAAGATTACAAGACCTAGACACATTATAAAAGGGATTAATGTGAAGGTGCAAAAAATGTATTTATTTCATAATAATGGTATTTATTTCATAATAGTGGTATATACAATTAAATTGTACCCTGAGATAACCCTCATCCAGCAGCTTTGAGCACATACTTAAAAGTTGTGCAACTCTCTGCCACTATTCTGCAGAACAGGAAGCCCAGCACTCTGCTGTTATTAAAGCAAGTAATGTTTTAATGCATATTATTTAATAATGTAGTGAGTAATCCAGTTTTTAAAAATGTGAATCACCTGGCATTCTGAAGATATTTTACTGAGGTGTGCACTAAATTAATCCACATCTAGTCCAAGGTAAGTGTTAAACATCTACCAGATCCCCTTTAAGGTACCTCAGAGTCCTTCATTACTGGCCTAACATATGCATGTAAATCTGCATAAATGTGCCCTTTGGTCCTGGAAGACCATCCCGACCAGTGGTAACTATATACAGCTGGATTCCCTGCACTGTGATGTCACCTTGTGCAGAAGGCCCATGTATGCTGTCCACCTGATCCCTCTGTAGCCACATCTTCTGTGTCCATGGGAAAATGAAGGGGTGTAGACCTACCCAAGCAACATTAAATTAGGATCTTACTACAACTTGGGATAAGAATTCAAAACGGAAAGTCAATTCCTACAGTGGGAGCACATTGAAAGTCCTGACTAATAGAGCCAAAGAGGAGAGGATTACTGAGGAAGCCCACAGGTCTTCAGTGTCTTTGACAAGGACAGAAAGATGCAGTCACTGGACACCATTGCCATGACCTTCTTAAGACAGGCCCACTTGCCTAACCAATGTGAAACATACCCTTCCAAGCCCCAAAAGAGAAGAAGATAATGTTTATGAAGAGGGAAGACAGGGGACAGGGAAGGAGATAGCAACTCAGAATAGAAATACCACCAGCTGTGATGAAACAGAGGCAGGCAACACTTCCTGGGGTTTTATAAAAGCACAGGGCTTTTAGACCACTTGGTAGCAAGTTCAAGCATGCTCAGCAAATATGTATGGCTCACAACACAGAGTTTGGCGTATTACTTTTTATTTAAAAATTGAAAACATTGTAGAAATTACAAAACATATTCAAATCACAATAAAAATACTGGAGTTCTCTCTGTGTACAAAATGAAAGCTGTAAGTCACAATTCTAACAAACACGTTCTGAACAACCACTCATACATACTCCTTTCATTTTTTACATACAGCCTTTGTACTATAGACAAAGCTGACTGCTGTGTTTATTTCTGGGAACTTCACAGTATTTCACAAAGCCTCCTCACCTGTTTTTCCCAAATGTTTGACAATTGTACTTTCTCCTCCTCCCAGCCCCTCAAAAACACACAGTAGAAAAAGCTACTATTATAAAAGTAATTCTGCTTGCTTCCACACTTGACATGAGGCTACTGCATCTTATTTTCAGTCTTCCAAATGCAAATTTCATCCATTCAGTTGCTACTCAAGGTAACACAAAGCTGTTTTGCCTACAGTTCGATGAGAGGCTTCAAAAATCATATGGCAATTTAAAATGACCAAGCAAAAGGATGGCAAAGCCTTCAGCTTTCAGCATTCAGAAACCCTCAAAGCAAAGAATCCTGTGCTTACCACAGATAAACACAGGTTTTCTGGACACTCTAGTAACGCTGGCAGAAACAGGTCCAATTGTTTGGTACCTTGGAGGAAATAACTACCCTCCCATGTACTCCTAGACCTCTCCCCAATTTTGTGCGCTCACCAAAAAGGCCTACAGATCCCGTCAGATGTATTCAGCTTCTGTAAATACACTAATAAGTACCTCTACATTGCTATGGTGCCAAAATACCATAATGACACTTCAAATAGTTATTGATAATGGATCCACAAACATCAAGCCAATGGACAGCAATTACAGGAATGAAATGTGCCTGATGTAATGGCAGCTGATACCATGCATTTCCCAGAGATGATACTGGTGATCTGCAGCAAGCTTTGCACACTAGAACAGAAAAAGCCTCATTTTTTTCATAAAGTTAGGCCAATAAGTGCTAAATACATGAGGTCTGCAGCATTATCCTATCTCATCATTCAGTGATACTTGTTCCACACTGGCAGTGACACTCATCCAAGCACAGACTTGACCTGCTTAAACAACAGATGAGGTAGACTGTCCAGATAGGACATGGCACGTGCCCAGCCTCAGGAACTCCATTTTCAGGTGAACTTCATCATCCCAGTTTGGAGTTCACTGGGTGTTGCATCAGACATACTTGCAAAGAATGGAAAGCTTAAGACAAATTACAGAATGTACAGCAATTGCCATCAGTTGAACTGTGGCCCTTGGCAACACTGTTCTTCAAGTATGAGGTGGAAGGAGAGAGACTTCTTACAAAATTTCTACTTTGATCCCAAGTCCCACCTTTCTATTAGTTTTGTATCCTACATTTACAGTGCACTTATAAAATAAATACAGCACACCAACGGTGTAATTTATTACGAGAAAGTTATTGAAACGCTGAGCTTGTTTCCAGAAAGTTATGTCCCATCTCTCCAACAGGATGAACCAACAGTATTTTAATAACAATTAAGATCATAGCACATTGTACACTCAAAAATACTTGTAAATGAATTAGCACAAATGTGCACAACCTAAAGCAATTTTCATGTATATATCTGTAATACCAACCACTCAGGTTTTAGTGCAAGAAGGAATTAATGATGAATACAAAATTATCACCTTGAGAAAACAAATTATATTAATTTTAGCTTATCTCTTATAAATAGAATCTAAATCCTCTAACCAAAGAAAAAAGTCAAATGGCTTCTTTTATGCATAGAATATTCTGTCTAAAAGGAGAATAGACCAGAAACCCTTTTGTGGGAAACACAGTGCTTGAAAATTTACCTAAATTTTTAAGGAGGTAAATCCCCATGATCAAGACCACATTAAAAAGCAGAATATAGATAAGAAATTTATCATCATAATTCAAGAACCAGTAAGTATCCAGCAGAAATACCTACTAGGATGTAAAAGGCAGTAACTGATTTCATGTATTGAATGATTGTGTTCCTTATTACCATGTAAAATTTGAAGACTAAAACTCCAAGTGGATTCAAAAAAGGAATTGAATTCGTGAAAGATAAATCCATTGGCAGCAATTTAGCAGGGTGTTTCATATGGAGCCTCCCAGAAGTTGCTAAGAAATTGACTGCAAAGGGAAAGGAATCTCTCTTGGAAGAAAAAATTGAATCCTAGGAGGTGTTTCTTGCATACTTTCCTGAAGACATTTGCTTTTTCAGCTTGTGTGCAGGGACAGAAAAATGAAACAGCAAAATTTGCTGCATTCAGCTTCTACTTCAGTGTGAAACTTCTCAGCCCTTCAGGCTGGACGCAAATACAGCCATAGAAAGCAGGAAAGCAGGGATAGATTTGTTTTTCTAACACATGCAAGAATTTCTAAACCAATTAGGTTCATCTCTGAAGCATCTTATTTAGCATTCCATTAACTTCTGTCAGAAGATTTTAAATTCTCAAGTAGAAATGTCAAATTGATGTTTTTAGAATAATACATAAAATCCATACAAATTTCTACAGATTTAAAACATCACCTGAAGCAATTAGTGTACCAGCAGTAAATCGAATGGTCAATTTAAAAATATTGATATACAAAAGATCCTGTGTCTGTCAAAATTTATGCAACATTGAGGGGAAAACCAGGAATTTTTCTTGGTATGTGCCATCAACCACATTCCCACAAAACTTATTTTCGTCCTTCTCTAAAGGATACTTGCCAAGCGTAGGTCAACAGATGATATACTGTGTTCCCAAATCTGCTCTTGGAATGTTTCAGTGCCTTTTGTGCATACTGTTTTTCAAGAGCAGAGTAAAAAATCTTGGCCAGGAATGAAAACAACACTTCCACTACATTTTTTGTACAGTCTGAGGATCTGAATGAGCAAGGCAGGACTGTGCAATGAGAAGGCTGCCAGGACCAGACTCCTTTACCTCAGAAAAGCAAAGGTAAAGAAGCTATTTAACTACAGCACATAACTCCTTGTAGGGTAGCAACAAAGACCACACACGCAAACTCTTCCTGGTGTTAGACAATACTGAATGGGGCAACAGTCACAAATGCAACTTGGAGGTTCAGGCTGTAGATGAGCAGAATTTCTTTCATTAGGAATAAGTAAAGCACTGAAACAGACTGCCTGCAGAGGCTGTAAATGCTTCTCTTTTGGGAGACTCCAAGACACTGTTAGATAGAGCCTTGGCTGAACTGATCTAGCCTTGGCAACAGGCCTGCTTCAAGAAAGAGGCTGAACTAGGTGACCCCAGAGCTCCCTTCCAGACAACACTTCCGTGGCCACAAACACTAAGTCAGCAAAGCAAAGAAAGTAAAGAATGCTAAAGCATTGTATTTCACTGTAGACAATTAGCAGCATCAAGAAAAGAAGCTCACGGCAAATTACTTTAGTGCTATCAAAATAAAATTTCATATGGCACATATTGTGTGAGATATTTATTGAAACAAAACACACAGAACTACATCAACTTTTAATGGAGAGCGTCAACACCACTACCCTGCTGTTTCCAAATCTTAAATCAAGGTGATGCACGGCTTCTAAATAGATAAATTATATTTAATGTCTCAGTAATTGCAACTTAATGTGCCTCAGTGACTGCAGCTCTAGAGAAAGAAAAAAAAGGGAGAACTTCAGAGTACAAAATCTGAGAAACAGAATCACAACAGAATGCTGAACTGATAGACTGCAAGGACACTGGGCAGAATGTCCAAGATAAGGCTGGCAGGAACCAGATTAGGAGGAGTAAACAAAGGCAACTCATCAAACCAATGTGTAACTAGGCAAAAGGCAACTCTGGCAGGGGAAGACCACAACCACTGGCTCACAGCCACCAACTCAAGAAATCCACATACTCAAAAGAAGACTGAGCATGTGGGCTGATTAGCAGAAGCAGCAAGACAGTATTTTAACTAACAGAAATAAAATACTAATTAATAAGAGACCTATATAAATTATAGCAAATAAACAATGCCTTTGCTTGTCAAAATGTATAAATAATGAAAAGTTTTGATAATTGGTGTACTGGCTTTGTGAATTTGCCAGCTAAGACCCCTTTCTGAGCTAAACTAAATAAATCAAATACCTTGACTCTGTATGGACTGGCCTCTTGCACACTGGGTGAAGGAACCCATTTTGGGACAACAAAGGCTATACTCTCAAAAGCAAATATTAACAAAATTATTTACAAATATTACATTTTTTTTCCATCTTTAAACAACAACCACTTTGGTAAATGCTTCTTGCAATGAGGTTATGACTCATTTTACACTTGCTGGCTATCCCCATTCTTTATGCAACAGCCTAGACTTATCATTTGTTGCCCTGACAGGAAATGATTGCTTACAACACAGGTAACAGCAAGGTCTTTGAGCAATCATAGTTCTATGGGTCATTCTCTGGCTACAAACTCACCTCTCCTTAATGAATTATAAAATTTTGTGCCTTGCCTTGGCTCTAACCTAAATGAAAAAGGTCCATTTAATCACTTAATAATGACACTTATTATTTGTCCTTCTACAGTTTCCTTGGCTAGGAGATCACCCCATTGACTACCAGAAGTTGTTTAATTATTTTCCTAAGATCAGCCTTCATTTTTAGAAGCACTTTTTCTTCAGAGGGCACAACATTCTATGGGGTTCAGTCTACACTCCTGACCAAGTAACTGCAAGTGTTTTTTGTGGATTTTTTTGCCACTAACTTGAATTTCAAGATATGTTGGAGAATTTCCATGTATAGGCTATATTATTTAACGTCCAGAAAAGTTTTTGTTAGTTTTTATATTTACCTCAAGCAGGCTTACAGTCAAAGACTATGAAATATAGTAGAAATGCACACAGTAACTTCAATGGGCTATGAAAATGCCTAATCATGTAATCTTCTTAATACTTACAAGATACAACATACCAGCATCAGTCAGAGATTATTACAGGAGAATTACATTATTGTGCTTTTTGGATCTTAAGTGTTTTACTATGATGGTGCCTGAAGCAGTTATTAAAATTCAAGCTCCTAAATCTTCTTCGGGACTATCAAAACAAAACAGACTGAATCCCAAGGAAAAGAGGAAAGCAGTGTTCAGCTGGCCATCAACTCCACTGCTTCCTGAATTTGTGAGCTAACTGATTAAACAAAGAAATAAAAAAAATAGCAGCACCTACTCTCCTATCCTGAATGGTCCTCTCAATCCTCTTTTTAAGGGCTTCCTGTGTACACACAGGCAGACTAGTAGACCATAGGTAGATGTATGAATTTATTTAAAACAAGGGATCTACTTGATGGGGATTTTTTTTTTCTCTTCTCTTCTCTTAACACAACAGCATAAACGGTTACACTTGGTATTGACAAGCAGAACAATTTCCAGATCAGCAGTGAAGGACACAGGCATGCAGACAAAGAAGTTTCCAGCTGAACAATGCTGACTTCTCTTCTGCAGAATGCCAATCTTTCCACTTCTTAAATGTAAGATGTGCTAAGTAACTAAGTCTTCGGATTACCCTTTTCCTAACCATGCTTCCTCCCAGCTCCAGGGTCACTGGCACCACTTGGGGAGGACTAAGCTTGAGCTGTTCTTGTTATGATGCAGTGAACCTTAAAGGACATCACCATCAAAACAGTCTCAGACCAAAGAATTTAATGAAGAATTTCAGACCACCTTATTTTTTACTTCTTCAGGCCAAATACGTAGTTTTGCATTAACATGGGAACAACTGCTGCGCATTGTTGTATTAAATTCTTCATTTATGTGTAAAAAGTCCATGATGCCTGCAAATTAATGTTCACTGAACTTTGTCAGACACACTACAGAAATGTACCCCATAACCTCTCAGCATGTTGAGCAGTGAAACAGTCAACCTTAATTTGTTATACTGGATACAGCTCATTGTTCTCAGCTTCGAAAACAAATCAGTGCCAGTTTGATGTGGGAGTTGTGGGAGTGTAATGAATTGATCCAACTCTGAACTAAATCCTGTTTTGGCATAAAAACTCCAAAGCACTCAGTCAATCAACCAACCAAAAATAGATGATTTCACCCATAATCTAAAACTGCTCACTAGAGTTGAAAAAGTTCCAGGAAACATCTGAACTATTATGGACAAACAGAAATAGGGGAACGGGAAAAAACCCCAACAAAACTCAAACCAGAGATGTTTCAATCAGCACAGCAAAACTCATGTGCAAAATTTACAGCCATTGTATGAGAACAAACCACAGACACGCATTTGTGGTAAGTAAAATAGAGTAATATTAAATTAAACCAAAGCCTTGATCTTCTGTACTTTTAACCACCCATTAAAGTAAAAATCACAATCAACTCAAATAAATTTCATTATTGGCTTCCATATTTGGTAATTTCATTTTATTTTGAAGTAAAGAAATCTCTGCCATATCCATAATGGGCTATTCTTTCTCAGGGAACACTGGCCAGAATTCAAAGTGAAATACTGCAGATACTGAATATGTTAAAAATCTGTTGTGTGCTTTAGATAATATCAGAATACTGTGGTACTCAACCCTAATGTGACAGCAAGGACAGATAATCAACCAGTGCAGTTCATAACTAAAATTTACTATATTCACTGTAAACTTTTCTGCAAGTCCACTTTAGTCAGTAGTCACAGAATAAAATGATAGTGAAGATAGGAAAGTACATCAATTAAGGTCCAGAGTTAAGACTAGAGAGAACTTGTAAGTCTGTGGAGAAAGAGCATTTTAGTGAGATTGTTCTGGTTTGTTTGGAATTTTTTTGTTTCCACTTTATTGAAAACAAACTAAGTAAAACTACTAACATTTGAAACAAAAAAAAAAAATCCAGTAAAGATCCTGTGGTGTCTATAACTTTCCAGAACAATAATGCATGTGACAGAAATAAGCAACAAGGGAGGTAGAAATTGATCACATTATTTATATTGCAATAAAAACCCTTTAAAATTTCCAACAAAAGTGGCTTCCTTTCCCAGAGCAGGTGACCAGATGATTCAGTTTTAATGAACCTATGCAGCTACTTTTGTTGTTCTCAATTTTTAAAGAATGTGTTGTAGTTCTCCTCCCTATAACCTAAAAACTCTATATATATATATTCAAAATTCAATCAGCATTTTCTCAAAGGGATAATAATTTCTTTAGAAGAGTTTCAAATTGCTCTATTTAGTATCTTCTCACAGGTTTTCCAGAACATGCCAATGAAAAATTTTCTTGAATGCAGAGAAAATAATGCCATGACACGGGATAATGTCAGGCAGTGTGGTAGATACAAGCAGTCAGACAAGTCACCTAAGCTATCTACAACCACCCCATGGACACAAATGGTTCTGCCTATCTCATTGCTCCACGTTTCCCTGCTTCAACATCTGCTCTGGCAGTCTAAGTGCTTAAGTAGGCATCTTCAGCTCATTAAATGAGCAAAAAAGCCCCAATACAGCAAAAAGATAAACAAATCAACCCTCCAGTGAATCAAATTCAAACGAATAAACAAACCATGAGTAGGTCTCTAACAGCTCTCAGGCTGCAGTTGCACAGCAATCTAAGCCAAACTAACTTCTGACTGGCATAGGCACTTACCTCCCTCTGTCTGCATGTTCCTAATCTTTCCCTTGTGCCAGCTTCAACATTCACCCAAAACCATTTCAGTGAGCTGAATCAGAAGATTCTCACCCACTGAAGAGATTTAGAAAAATATTCCTCTGCTTGGACAATGCACCAGAACAGGTTGGTGCAGCTTCTAGCAAGCATAAGGGCTCCAAATGAGTCAGCCACCCAGTACATCAGTCCAGGCTACCAACAAACCACAAATCCAATAACTTCACTCACCAACAGGTTGGACAAGCAGCAGAGCTGACACACAAGAGAGAGCAAAAGTGCACATCCCCAAAGGAGATCACACCTGTAGACCAGCAGCGAGCTCTTAGTTCAGTCTAGCTGGCTTCATCCTACAGTACATAGCACTGCACAACTGCGACTGGCTTCAAGGGAAAATACTACTTCTTCATTCCAGAGCCTCCTGTGTTCTGCTTCTCCAATAAACCACTGCTAACTAAGTCTGAGCATTCAGTAAGTCAGAAGCACTTGTGAACTTTCACCTTTCAGCTCCCACACTGCATACGTGCCTTGCACCAGCAGGACAAAGGTGATCAACTGCCTTTATGTGCTTCCATGCACAGGCTGAACATGGCAGAAATTTAAGCTGCTTGCATTCACAATTAGTTTAACTGACTGAAATACTTAACCTGACAGTCTGCTAAGGTGTCACTACATTTTTTTAAACCCTACAACAAAATATCTCGCAGGCTTATTTAACACCTATTTACATTACCATTTTGGCAGTGTAACTGCACACTACATGCAAAAAAGCCCTACTCATTTTCAATAGGTTTGTAAATAAAAGTACGTAAATAAAGGTCAAGTAAGGGAAGAGTAGCAAACTCATTTACTTTCTCATTTCACTTTTACATATAAGATGATATTCTTCACTGATGCCTTAAGAATACGTCACTGGGAGTCTCAGTGGTATTTTCCAGCATAGAGACATGCAAACAGATGGAAAGAAGGCAAGACAGCTCGCAGAATGCTGTTCATTCACACATGCTTTACACCAGTAAGGTAAACAAACAGTGCTGGCCCCATTTCAAAGGGTAGCTGTCAGGAAAAAATACTAGTAAAAAGTGAAAAAACACCTTTCATTACTGGTTAATAGCATTGGGCCAAAGACGAATTCTGGGAACAAGCTTTGTTCCACAAGAAGGCGGCAAAGGTTATATACATATCTAAACTGTAGAACCAATTCTGTGTTTTCCACTAATATAAACCTTTCGAAGAAACACCTTTAGAAAACAGACATCGTAACCAGCAGCACGAATATTTTACTGTTGAGGAAACCATATAGGAACCAACAATGATTTTTTGCACTCGACCCCAGACAAGGTGATGTGCCAAACCAGAGTGGTTTCAATAGCATTCTGCTAATCCTGCACCTGCACAGAAAGGTATTGACATAACTGGGGCCACTGAAGGTCACAGGGCGTGCCTGTTGCAAGTTTTCCTCTAGGATTCCTCACATTGCTGTGTTTTTGTCAGCTAGGAAGGGACACTCAATTTCTTGTTGCTCAAATGGATGGAAACTCACATGAATTGCAGAAAGTGCTACATTGTTACAGCTGTATCATAATTATTAAAAATCAGAATATTTGGAATTCAGCTATGTAGCATGGCTGAGATTTTACCTGGAAACAGACCTTATGAAAACAATTCATTCTGGAAGGTGTTTTTACACTGACAGGAAAAGAAATGCTGCGTTCACACCTCAGTGACTACAGGACAGTGACACACACGTTGACTCTCAACTAACAATGATGTCTGAAATAAATAATTTCAGCTGCTGTCAGGGTCCGCTCAACTTCATAATTTGAAACAAAAGCTTGTTTTCCAGGTCTCTACAAAGACACATCAATCTGCTCACTCCCTAGCTCCATTCCTTCTCCCATGCCTGTTCACCAAGGCCTGCTGTCCATACCTACATAGAAATGGCTAAATGTGAACAACTTTGCTATCCAGATATTCATCTACCTTGGTACTTAGAAAAAAAATGGCCATTTAATTTCCTGATAGAGCACCCTATGCACCTGGACATGTCCGTGCTGGTCAGCACGTGCCCATGTTATCTTTAGGGTGGTAAAACAGTGGAACAGGTTGCCCGGAGAAGGTGTGGATGCCCTATGCCTGGACGTGCTCAAGGACAGGTTGGATGGGACTCTGAGCAACCCGGTCCAATTGAAGGCGTCCTTACGGCAGGGGGGTTGGAACCAGGTGATCTTTAAGTGCCCTTCTAACTTAAATCACTGTATGACTATGATCGGCTCAGAGGGCGGCCCACGGGCACACGCCTGCGGCTCGGATGCACCTGAACTGAACCGAGCTGCCCCGGGGCCGGCACACCTCGGGGCGGCACCGACAATGCTGCCCTGCCCCCGACAGGAATCCAGACACCGGGAGCGGGCCAGGGCCAGCCCAAAGGAAGCGACGCCGCGGCCCGCCGCGCCCTCGCCGCTCACCTGCCGCCGAGCTCAGCGCGACCCTCCGGTGCCTCCTGCCGAGCTCCCGCAGCTCCTCCTCGTCCTCCTCCAGCCTCCAGGCTTCGGCCATCGGCGGCGGAGGGGCAGCTGGCAGCATTCAAGAAGCGGGGGCTGCCATGGCCGGCGCCCTCTCCTCGGCGCGGCCGCCCGGCCCTCGCGGCCGCCGGGCCCGCCCCGCACCTGCGCCCTCTCCGCCGCGCTTCTCCTGGAGACCGCGCCGCGCTGCTGCCGGCGGGGCGAGACGGGAGGAGAGGCGGCCTTTCCTGCCCATCCGCGGCTCTCCGGCGTCAGCAGGAAACCCGGCGGCCGCCTGGCACCGCCACAAAAGGGGGCGGAGGAGGCGGCGGCGAGGGGAGGTACCTGGCTGCCGCCGCTGGGCAGCCGCGCTCCGCCGGGCGGCTCCGCCGGGCACCGCGCGGGGATGGGCGGCGAGAGAGGCCCCGGGCGGCACCGGCCGGCAGCGAGCGAGGTGTGCGATCCCAGGCGGCCTCCTGCTAAAGGGGAGAAGGGGCTTGCGGCGAGTGGGTGCGAGGTCTGCCTCGCCTCGTGACGAGGGCAAGAAGATGCCTAGAGGAGGATGGTGCCAGACTCTTCAGTGGTTCCCAGCGACAGAACAAGGAGCAAGGGCCATAAGCTAAAACACAAGAAGTTCCACCTCCACATGAAGAAGAACGTCTTTACGTTGAGAGTGGCAGAGCACTGGACAAGGCTGCCCAGGGAGGTCGTGGCGTCTCCCTCTCTGGAGACGCTCAAAACTCACCTGGATATGTTCCTGTGTCACCTGCTCTAGGTGACCCTGCCTTGGCAGGGGGGTTGGACTAGATGACCTCCTAACAATTCTATGATTCTTTGAGGTTAGAAGGGCAGTTGCTGTGTGTGGCCGGAAAGTCAGGAGCCCTGGGAGCTGTGGGAATTGTAGGTGCAGCAGATTGTGGCCCTGATATTGGCTGAGGGCACGGGGCAGGCAGGCTTTTGACCGGCAGCAGCTGTGGTTCATGGCCAGGAGGATGTGTGTCTTGGCCTGAGTTCATTACCGTGGTTTGAACTACTTAAGTTATCTTAGGACCTACTTGAAACCAGCGAGGTACACGCTTAACAGAAGCGTTAACTGAGATAACTGATAGGAAAAATGTGGCCATGTTTTAAGTCAGATGTATGTGGTTTTACCTCTAGTTTGTTTTGAGTTTGGTTTTTTGTTGTTGTGGTGGTTTTTTTTTTGTTTTTTTTTTTTTTTTTTTTTTTTTTTTTTTTTTTTTTTTTTTTTTTTTTTTTTTTTTTTTTTTTTTTTTTTTTTTTTTTTTTTTTTTAAGTTGGTTTTGTTTGTTTTTTTTTTACCCCGGGCCTCAGTTGCCCAGGATTTAAATAGAGATTATATTTCTTCTTCATATGGTAGCTGTAAAACCAAATCATAATTTTTTTTACATATTATTCCATTGTAGGTACTGCTGAAAAGGGATATAAGGAAGATAAATTCAGCTTCAGAGCAAGTGAATAAGTGACAATAAACCAGTAAAGTATACGACCACAAATTAGAACAGGAAGATACAACTAAACAGTGAGTAATCCTAATGTTGAGCAATGTCTGTGCTGACACACTGAGCACCTTCTATGCTCACAGTGAATAAAGCATATTGTACAGGTTGAAAAAAAAGTCGTCACAAAACTGAGAAATATATAATGCATGAATATAAATGATTGTGTGTGCATTTTTTAGTGTTTCAGTGCTTGACTTTACAATCATTGTTCCTTAACAGAGGCTTTTTTCCACTGCAGCTCTTAGTGTTCAAGTGGTATAATAGTTATACTTTGAAGGACATAAAGCTTTATACTGTACAAAGATGTAAGGCCAGGAATAAAACTGAATGTAGAGCAGGACTGTATAACAGACAAATGAAACCTTCCACTACAGCTATGTGTTCTCAAAAGCCTCATGCTTTGGATGACCTCTGCATGGATAGATTGCATGGTAGTCCAAGGAAATACCTTACAAATTTCAGTGCAAGATCAACAAATTTCAGTGCAAGATTCAGTGCGGATACAAAGCTCTTCAGTGGAGCGCTGCTGTCACAGGTACATGCTGTTGCTATGTGCATGTGTGAGACACAGAAGAGACTCTCCTGCGTAAAACAAACTGTGTGCTGTTTGTATTCTGGTTCTCTACTGTGAAGCCAAAATGCAGCACCTGTAATCAGCTCCTGAACTCCACTAACCACAAAGAACAACAAGGACCATCCACTTTCCACTTCCTGGATATCTCCTTTTTATACTACATGTTTCACTGCTGTTTGGCAGAAAGGAAACTTCGTATAATGTAAAATTACTACGGAAGGAAAAACCAGAAATAAACCATAGAACATAACACAAATTCAAAGAGCCCTCAAAAACTGGATTTTATTGCTTCTTTTGTTGCTGTTGTTGAAATTGACACAGAGGCTTCCAAGCATACAAAATTGAAAAATACATTTGGACAAAACTTAGGCCTCAGAAAATCATGCTGAACAGAGTAGCTCCAGCTGGTGCTAAGAAAAAATTCCAAAAAATATCCCATAATACAGTATAGAGCAATCATGAGTGCCTAACATTGACAATCACTAAGACTTCCTCAGCAATCACTGTGAATGTCCAATTTAAAAATGAAAATGCAATAACCAAATTCTAGAAAGTGATTAAGTCCCTGAAGCAACTGCTTGGCCATGTATCTGGTAGCTGGAAATGTACACAGGACAGTGACTGTATTTAGGGCTAGAGAAGCCATTAAAAAAAATGCCTGTAACTGTTTGAAGATGGATACAATTCATATGTGGATACAACATTCAGGTAGGAGTAACCCAGTATATTACTGTAAACAGTACTGGAAACAATTCCCAATCAGTACTCCTGGAAACAAGAAAATTTCACAACATTTAAACAAAATTAAAATGCAAGACAGCATTCAATGAAATATTTGAATCCTATTTCTGAGATTTTTGCAGAAAACATTCAATAATGCTCAATTCCCTTAAAAGGAGGTTGCTTACTAGTAGATAGAATTATTCAGGCTAATTATCTGTAGGCATATTCACACTGCCAGTATAGCAGTAATAGAACAAAAGAACAGTTTGGGTTGGAAAGGAGCTTAAAAATCATCCAGTTCCAACCCAGCTGCCATGGGCAAGGACACCTTCACTCCCCGGGACTAGGTTATTCAGAGCCCCATCCAGCCTGGCCTTGAACACTTCCAGAGATGGAACATTCACAGCCTCTCTGGACAACCTCTTGTGGTGCCCCACCACCCTCTCATTAAAGAATTTCTTTCTAGTATCTAATTGAAACTCACCCTCTTTCAGCTTAAAGCCCCTTGTCCTGTTGCTATCTGCCCATGTAAAAAGTCCTTCTCCCTTCTTTCTTTAAGCCTCTTTAAAGTACTAGAAGGCCATAGTGAGGTCTCCCCAAAGTTTACTCTTTGTCAGGGTGAACAACCTCAGCTCTTTCAGCTGTCTTCACAGGAGAAGTGTTTCAGCCTTCAGGTTATTTTTGTGGCCCTCCTCTAGACTCTCTTTAACAGGTCCATGTCTTTCTTGTGCTGAGGACCTCAGAGCCAGATGCAGCACTCCAGGTGGCGTTTCACCAAGAGCAAGATACTGAGGGAAAATCACCTTCCTTGACCTGTTGGCCATTTGTCTTTTGATGCGCCTCAGGATGTGGTTGGGTTTCTGGGCTACAGACACACATTGCTGAGACATGTCAGGCTTCTCATCCACTAACACTCCCAAGTCCTTCCCCCAAGGAGTGGTCTTGATCTGCCTATCCTGTACTTGCACTTGGGATTGTCCCAACCCAGGAATGGGACCTCCCACTTGGCCTTGTTGAACTTCATGAGGTTTGCACAGGCCCGTCTCCCAAGTCTGTGCAGGTCCCTCTGGATGGCATACCTGCCCTCCAGCTTGTCAATCACACCACAGAGCTTGGTGTCGCTGTTAAACTCACTGGATGCACTCAGTGCCACTGTCCATGTTGGTGATGTTAAACAGCACAAGTCCCAGTATGGACTCCTGAGGAACGCCACAAGCATTCAAGCTTGGAAGTGGTTTATAGGTTTTAAATGCCTCCATTTCTTGCAAGTAATTCTTTCCTAGTAAGTGCTTGCCAGATGCAATCATGCTCTGTTTGTGAGCTTTGACTCACTTCTAGTTTATGTTGGTATTTTCAAGTGATAAACAGCTTTAGGGTTTTTTTTTTTTTTGTCAAATGCCACACATCACTGGCTTGATACCTGATAAAAGTGTGTAAATAATAGAGGTACCTAGGAAGGGAGGTAGGCTTTAACAAGTCTGCAGGAGGTAGATTGAGCAGCAATGGCAGATCTACCTTAGCAGTCTTGGAACAGATCCTGACACAGCCCTTTATCTGCGTAAGCATTTTCTGTGGAGAGGAGAGAGCTGTGCCTTTGCGTCTTTAGACAAGCAACAAAACCAGCTGTTGAAATAATCGAAAGGGCCACAGTTGCTGGCAAGTCTAATAATACCCTAGACCAGACAGAGTAATTTGCGATCATTTGGCTCAGATCAGAATACACACACACAGACTTCTGCTGCTTGCTTGATGGGCCCAAGGGAAGAAGGAAACAAAGAGGAGGGGAGAATGAATTGGACCAAATGATTTGAAGTGCAGAAGGAATTAAAGCCATGTGGGAAATTCTCTCCAGAAAGTCAAGGAACCAAGCTCTTCTTTTACTTTTCAACAAATAAACCGATAGAAATTATAAAAAGAAACAAAATTGGAAGAAAAAGTACATATAGATGCAAGTTGCAGAAGTTGAATTATAAAAAAGAACTGGAAAAGAAGGAAAGCACTTGTTGTAGTCTAAGGTGGTTGAGCGGAAAGCATCAGCATGTGGCATATGTTGCTCTAAGGCATTTCATGAAGTACAATGTATTTATGTCTTACAAGCAGGATGAAGGAAAAATAATTGCATTCTTCTAGTTCAGTGAGAATCTCTGCTGCATACATGTGCGTAGGAATAAAAGGCTTTTGTGTATTTTCATAGCTACATTTCTCCAAGAGAAAGAACTTTACTGTCTCAAAAAGTCTGCAGTTTGGTTATTAAAATCTGGAAATTTCCCACTGAAATTTTACTTTATCATATGCATCTTTGCTGTAATGTACATACTTGTAATTTCACAACGGTAGAGTAAAACAGGGAAATGACTGAATAACTGGATCTTTGCACTCTCTGCTGAATGCTTACAAATTAGTTGCCTTGATGGTTATTATTTTATAAGTATTTTGCTCTGATTTGCATCTTTGGAATTGCCACTTTGTTTGTTTGACGCTGTTTTTCAACAAAAAATGTCAGTTCTATAGAACCGCTTAATTGAAGTCGCCCGTGTAGCCTCAATGTCTATTTAGGCTCTGCAAAGCAGCTGAAGGCTGCAATGAATGTATCAGTGTTTGGCTGAGATACAGGATCCTCAGGCCACAAAAGAATGCAGACAAAAGATTTTTAAAAAATGCGAAGGATGAAAAAGAGTATTTTCAAAGGGAAAAATGTAGCCTTTGGACATGACAACATTATTTTTGTTCTGAGTAAAAATAGCAAGGGTCTCATTCAATAGACTAATGACGTTAGCGATACAGCCAGTGTAGGAAGCTGACATTGGTGAGGGCCAAGATCTGATAATTTGATCTCCATTTGTGTTCAGCTGATCCAATGAGTTCTAGCATAGCTGGAGAATGACATATCAGAAGCCTGCAGGCTTCCTGAAATGTCTCCAGCTAAATGCAGGTTCTCCTTGCCTTTTTACAACTGCTTGTGGCTCCTAGCATATCAGCATGATGACAGTCTAAAGGTAAGTGGTTTTGTGATGAATAAAGATAATTAAAATAGAAGGTTTCTATGAATAACGACCTTTCTTACTGAAACCCTGGAAAATCACCTTGATGCAAAACTAGGAATTTTGAGACTGCTCTCAAAAAAAAATGAGAAGGATTTCTTTGCATGAAAGCAGCAAATGAAACAATTTCAAAAGACCAAAAATTGGCAGTCAAGGGGTGGGGGGAGGTGGGGGGGGGATCTATTCAGAGAGAGATTCTTACAGTTTTTAGTTTTTAATATTACTTTTACAAATAATTTTTGTTACTTTTGCTGTTTTCCAAATTTTGCGGGCTAAAAGCACCCTTTCCTTTCCTGTCAACATCTTTCTAAAGTATAATTCTCCTTTATTATTCTTATAATTTGTGGGGTAATAAATAAATTTTTTCTATTGCCTTCATGATTAGAGAGACCAAGAAAAGGAAGTAGAAAAAAGTGGGAAAATATGGAAGGGAAAAAGCTGGTTCAGAGGTCAATACTTCTTAGAATGAAAGGCTGTCAAAGCCAAATTGATTCATAGTTTGAATGCTGAAGTATGTACATGTTTGCTCTATAACCACAGAGTTATCAAGGACAAAGTTGATGTTGTGCTAAGAGAGCTGGCAGTGGCATGATGTAAGAAGTATTACCACATTGGACACACATGGGTGTAATACCTAAGAATACACAATTTTAGCCCCAGGAGAGTCTAGCAGCTTTTCTGCTGCAGCTTGCACTTCAGTGCAAAGAGCTGATGAGGGAAAAACTTATGGAAGAGAGCAAGCAGAGTCCTAAAAAAAAGATTCAAAAGGTGAAATGAGGTCATAAATTTGTCATTTGCAGTAAATTTGGGAGTTTCTTGCAGTACTGAAATAGACTAAAGGTATATTTTTGATATATTGATTTTGTTTTCTTCTGTTCTTCTGTCATTAAATGCATCTAAATTGCCTTTCACTGGAAATATATATTACATACAGGTAGAGAATCTTTGCAGTTTAATACAAAAATTTACAGTCTCTTGGTTTTGGTTGTTCTTTTCTTTATTTGGAGGTGTGTGTGTTTAGTTGGTTGGGTTGGGGTATTTTCCCCTCCACAGTACCACCTGTGAGCACTTAGGCCTTCTCTCATGTTTTTCTTGTGCTGAACACTGACAGAATTCACATTTAATAGAAAGTGTTCACAAAGAGACATTAATATTCAGCAACAGAATAATTTTGCAATTAAATATTTGTATGATAATTACTAATTTAGTGCTCAGATGTTTAATATTAATGAGGTTGTAACAGTCTAGACACATTAATGTGTATTTACTAATGGAATAACACATTTCTAATGTGGAAGTTTTAAAACAATTCAAAATACACTATGACAAATAGAATATTATGAGTTTCCAACTTGAAAAATAAATTACTTTGATCTGTGCCAGACATTATGTTTCAGTCATACGTTCAACAACTTCTTAGAACAATTTTGTTTTATTAAGAGTTGAGTGAAAAAACAGTTTGATGGCTTTGATTGAATATTTGGCTAGGAACAAATTGTGGATGACACCTGCTTATTTTAAGCCAGACAGCCAAACATGATATAACAGTGTTTATTTTTCAATTTCTTTGGTAAGAAGAAGGAACCTGCATACCTCGGTAGCAATTAAATGGAAAAGAAAAAGAACCCTACAAGATAGTGTCATTCCTGTCTTTTCCAATTTTACACCACAACCCTTACTCTAACCACCAAATGTCAGTAGAGGAATAGATGACGACAAGCATCCTCATCACCAGGGCCTCCATAGTGGCTTTAAAGAGGCTTAAGACTTGAAATCAACTAAAGGGTTTATGTATTTCATACTCATGCTTGCAAGAATCTATTTTGCTAGGCTTTTACGGGTCCTTCATTCCAGTTAAAAATACTTATTTAAACAACTGTAGTTTCTGAGCTGACAACTCCCAAAGGCATATCCATACTATTTAGATAGATGAAAAACTGAGCTCATAAAATATTCCTTTTTCTGACTCCCAGACACAGTTTCATGTTATTCATACATTGCTACTACAAAGCAATCTTGTGGTTTTGGTATCAATGACCTCTTGCTAAATTCTTCAATGCTGAGTTTTCTTAGCAGTATAGCAAGAAAGGAGGCCTTATCCTGTTTTTTTTCTTGCATATACCTATACACATTCACCGGGTTCAGTGTTTTCTCCATGTTCCCCAAGTATAATCATAGGACTGCATCATTCAAAAGAAAAGGGTTCATGCGATTAAAAAAATACAAAGCTAAAGTTATGTATTTTATATAAAAATATAAAGTTTATATAATGTGATAGTAGAACAGTAACTAAATTTCCTTGTTTAGTCATGGAAGTGGATGGTGCCAGACTCTTTTCAGTGGTACCCAGAACCACAGCGACAGAACAAGGAGCAATGGCCATAAACTGAAACACAAGAAGTTCCACCTCCACATCAGGAAGAATGCCTTTTCAATGGGGGTGGCAGGGCACTGGACCAGGCTGCCCAGGGAGGTCGTGGAGTCTCCCTCTCTGGAGACATTCCAAACCCACCTGGACACGTTCCTGTGTCACCTGCTCTAGGTGACCCTGTCTTGGCAGAGGGGTTGGACTAGATGATGTCCAGAGGTCTCTTCTAACCCTTCTGTTATACATTGAAGTGAAATCCAAATATCTGCCAAATTTCTGGTGCTCCAAGTGCGGTCTGGATTGATGAAACAGCATTTTTGCAAGATGCTGTTGGCAAAATCCTGACAAGGATGGAAAATTTCTCTCAGCAAACTCACACCTTGAAATAGAGCTTCACAGTAGCTGGTTTCTGGGTGAGATCTGTGTACAACAGTTCTCAACTGAAAACTGAAGCAACTGAGATTTTCCCTAAGGCATCATCTTCAAACCTTTTTTGACTTCCCTCACATCTTCTTTTCTGTGGCATTTTATGTCTCTCCTACTCTTCCCCGATGTGTATATATCGTAACTCCTCTAGCCAGCTACTCACACTGTTTACTTTTCACAATGTTTATTCCTTTACCTATAAAGAAAATTCACTCATTCCTCACAGAAAAATATCTTATACAGTCCAAATCTTGCAGCTGCTAGTTGCAATTTCATTAGCTTAAAGGAAATGCCACATTCTTCAAGGGGCTGCTGAACAGAAAGCTTTAGGACTGTGGAAAGCATGAAAAGCAGAGAAAAGCCTGGGTAGAATTTCTTGGGGTTTTACACCATGGAAGGAGGTATTGGCTATTCCTCACTCCAAAAAAGGCCTCACTCCAATTTACATGGGTTTTTTCTTGTTTCTAAGGACAGGAAGTGGTATCCAGGAATTAGGGCAAAAAGAATTCCGACACACTCATCTGTGCTTTCTGCACTCTTTATGTTTTTTTCCCATTGACTAACTAAATTGTCTTTATTGAAAAAATTCCCTAAATGCTTATCTCAGGATAACTTTATCAATTCAGGAACTGCTTCACAGAAAAAAAAATCTTTTATGTCTACTGTGAACTCCCCTCCTCCCAGTGCTGTCTAAATGCCAGAAGTTGTTTAAAGGATCTCTAGAGTGTTCAATTCCCGATCAGTAAGAGTTCAATGGTCTGGAAAATAAGGAAGAGAGTGTCAGAAGGAGTTTCTGGGATGCTTTTACATAAGCCATGTGTTCAGCACTGTGCTGGAGCCAGGAACAACCTATCAGTCCTGAAGCAGCTTTCTCAGACACAACTTTATTCCACAAAACCTTCAGGATTCTAACAAACCTTTGTATTTTGAAAGTCTGTGATGTAGTCATGCCCCAAATTTGTACCTGGACAAACAATTTCAGACTTCCTTCAAGATGAGAGAAAACAAGTGAGATGTTTTGATTGAACTGAACATATAATTAAAACACAGTTTTTGATCTGGAATTCAACTATGAAATCTACATAGACCACCCTCTCTTTTTGCTCAGGTTGGAGGGCTGCATATAAAGAAGGTAGGTTTGAGTTACTCTCAAAGTTACTCTCTTTGAGTTGTATTTTATCTGTGCAGCAACATATGGAATTTTCTACTGTTGATAGCTCTGGCATACACAATTACTATTGGCAAAGCACTAATTTAAAACTGAGAAAGGAATACAAAAATTTGCAAAAGGATAATATAAAATATGCAGATAAAACCTTGGTCCCATCTCACACAATTACAGTAAATAAAACCTTCCAAGGGGATTAATATGGATTTATCATCCAGTCCCAGGGCAAAACATAGGAAATGTTCAAAGCAAAAATCAAAAATATATTGAGAACTTCTGAAGTAAACTGTTGTTGTGTTTTACTCTGGTGCTTACACTGGCTGAATGTTGATACACTGCTGCAGCACTAGGGCTCATCCATCTTCGGATTAGCACTAAAGAAAATGCCTTAGTTTGGCAGTTGTAATCGAGCCTTGTGTTTTTTCTTTTTTATTCACAGCTGGTTAGGTGTACAGGTCACGTTCCAGCCTCATTAGTGAATGGTGGCAACTGAAGCCTAGTTATTAATTTTCCAGCTTCCAAGTTGTTAGCAACTGAAGCCAAGTAATATTGGCATAATGTTGGCTGAACCAGAGATTTCTGAATCTAGTAGGATCTTTATTTTTGTTTCTTGATGAAAAATATCTTGTTGGGAAAAAAAAGCGCAACTGCTTATCGCTATACAGGTTCACATATGCCAACATTCCAAGTGGTATGTTAAAACCAGGAAATGTTATATGCCTTTATGCTCCCATTCTAAGTCTTTTTTGGAATTTGTTCAAGGCTTCTGAAAATTTATTGGCCTGATTACACTTCCTGTTCTCCCTGAGAAGTGAATTTTTTCATGAGTGCCAAGGTTCTTGATAGTTTAAAATATGAAAATGTTTTGCTTTTGCAAGATATAATCTTCATCTTAGATACTCTGAAATACTTCAACATGCTTAGTCTTCTACCAGCAGAAGTATTTTATTTATTCTGCATCATTAATTGGTCAAGACTTTCATGGAACAACTATGATTTTTCATATTTTCCTAATATATGACAAAATATATATTTGAAGAGGGCATGAGAGATGGAAAATCATCACTGTTAAGATGTCTCTAATGTGCTCATGATCACAGTATCCTGGCATGTTAATTAAATTAACTGAAGCCTAATTCAATTAATACACTTTTTTTCATCTTTCTAATTACAATAGCATGACTTTTATTTGTGTCTTTTGCATCTGTTTGTGTACACATAATCATTCCTGTTTCTGTCAGTAATGAAAACATAATTTATAGAAATAAGCTAAGATTGACTTTTGTCCCTAGTAATACAATTAAGGCCCAGAACTAAATGAAAGAAAACATTATGTTGCATGACAGGACAGCATCAGTTTTCTCCTGTAGTTACCACTAAAATGTAAAGGGAATTTCATATGCTATTTTCCCAATCTCTTCATTATCTTATGAATGCTATTCATAAGTATTTTCTTTTTTAATCCTAAAATTTGACCTCTCCTTATCAAAAGTCAGTAAAATTAGCATTGTGGCTTACCTTTCAATTCTTGGAAAATCCAGTGAAATTAATCTCTGGCTATTCGTGGGTACACATGCTGCTTTTCTTGTTGTGACTGTACTGTGAACTGTTGAGTTGAAGAAATATTGAAATGTCAGCATGCTTCTTGCCTATAAATAAAGAACAGGAACGAAGAATGAGTGGTGTCAAGAAGGGAATGACAAATCATGTTCAGATATAACCCTATATTTCTTGTGTATAGCCCCCTTACAGCTCTATCCAATATTGATATACAATTTCTGCAGACTAATCCAAATCACATTCAAAGGATGAACAATTTTTATTACCATTCATCTTTGTCAGCACCACTTGAACAGCACACGTAACTGAACTCTGCAAGAGGCAATCTTTTTCTGTGCAAGGTGATACAAGAATACAAACAGTGAGCCATGAAGAAACAGAACTTCACAGCACTCCCAAGAAAGAAAACCAGAGATTCTATTGAACAAAGTAAAACTTTTAAAAATTATGTCTATTGGATTGATTTTTTGATTTGTCCAATGTCTTGTTTCCAGAATCCTGTAAAATAAATCCTTTTATGTTGAAAATATTAATTAAAAGGCCCCCCAGTTGTCATAGTTCCTCTGTCTTCACTCAGCCTGGCTAATACACACATGCTGCTTTAAAGTTTATTTCAAGCAAGAAATTCTGAGACTAGCAGATCACTAGCTAATCACTTCCATTAAAGGCTAGTGACAAATCAGGAGAAATGGTAGAATCAGAAATGAGGATTCAGGAAAAATTATAGAATCAGAAACCATGTAGAAGAATTGCCTTGTATAATCAGTGAAGGACTGTGACATGATCGCAATGAGGAAAAGCAGTTTTAAGGAACAATGAGTTGGCAGTGGGAGAGACAGAAAGCGAGGGTGGCAGCAGAAAAGTGAAGATCAGAACAAACTGCTGTACATTTTAGTTTATTTGTGGCTTCTAAATGCCCCAAGCATCTCCTGATCATTCACATGTTAATCCAGGAAATTAAAATAATGAAAAGACACACTGAGATGTTACTTCACAGAAATTCTGGCCTTACATTTGATATCAAAGTGCTCTGTTTGTGTCATCAACTATATATTCGAATAATTCCTTACTTTTCTCCTTACTTTTTTGTTGTCTACAATAAAAAGTTGTGTTTGTGTATTTGTTCTTTGTATAATCAATATTCTTGCACATTTATTATGAACCCACATGGTTCACAGTAGCCCAGACCCTGATAACAAGAAGCTCTGTGTAGGTTTCACCACAGCCTCTGGTGTCATGTTTTCTCCATTTCTCCTGTTACTCCTGGGAGCAAGTTCAGTGATGAACAGGCACAATGACAACAGAGAGGTATCAGCACAGTGCTTCTAAGTGAGTGAGCCTCACTGAAATACCTTAGGGCATTGCAGTAGTATTGAAGTAGTTCTTCTGCTCTTTAAATATCTACAACTGTGCTCTACTCACTTCATGCTCATTAAGATAGCTGGAGTGTTCTGCAATGGGAGGAGTCCTTCTTGGTGGTAGTATAAGGAATATGAAGGCTGTTTATCCAAAGGCGCCTTGCAGAATATGGCAAACAAGGGCTGTCAAAGCCAGAATCTCAGCACCAGTCGGAAGCTAGTTCAGACTGCTGAATCTGAGGAGTACAAAGATGGTTTAAAGGCAGTCTTGCTTATCCTCCCCTAAGGCTGTGAATTCAGTCCTCCTTCTTCTACATATGCAGTCTAAAATTTTCCTGTAGCCCTGCTGCACTGTTTACTTAATTTGTCAGTCTCCATTCTACATCAGAATTGGATTTCCTCACTTAAAAATACAGTACAAATAAGAATGCTTTCCTTGTGTTGTAAACAGGCACAGGAGCCCGGCACAGGTATTTCTGTACACCTGTTTTAATCTCTGTCAGCAGAAGGGGACACATACTCCGAAGAGTTACAATCAATCTTTCTACAAACTTCAGCTGGTTTTGGGTCAGGCATGTAAATCCTCACATTATTCACAAAACATGTACAATGTTGAAGTAACTCAATGGAAAACTACATATTTTCCAGACCTGCAGATTGATTTGATGTGAACACAGCTGTGGGGCAATAGGGCCGTTCCATTTCAGTCCTTTGCCTCTCTTCTAGCAAACAACAGGGCTACCAATTCTCTGCCAGCTGTGGGAAATTCTGAGATATAAATATTTATCCATTGGGATGTGAAATGAGAATAATAAAGAAAAGAATGCCCACATAGTTTTGTGGCAATTTGTAAGTATAAGACTGAAGAAAAATCAAGTCAGCTTCTTGAAGCTGGCACTGTGAAAGTGGCTAGCTTTTTGAGCCTTATATTTAATATACTGCTGACAGAATTTATCACATCCAATTCTTTTACAACAGTCAGTATAACTTCATGTTTGTGTGTGATTGAGAGCTATATCAAAATGTGTTCCTGAAGTGTTGGATTGTATTGAGCCATTTTTCTCTTTACACTTCAATAAATTTACAACTGTGTGTACAGTGTCCCCAAAATATCTTTAATAAATAACATTATTGGAGATTCACCACTGCCTGAAGGTTGTGCTAGATTCCATGCATATTCAGGATAAGACTTTTGCAGTCAACCAACAGGAAAAGAAATGGTAGTCTTATAACATGAAAAGAAATAGTACAAACAGTACATACAATTAAACAAAGCAGGAGAATCAGGATTATTTCAAGATCAAGAAGATATTTCAAGAAGATTATTTCAATGCAAACCTGATCTGAGGTGAGAGAGAGCAGAGCACTGGGCAGCTCAAGGTGATACTACCTTCAGTATCTCTTAGGGTTGCGTTCTTGATTGGATTGGACCATGACTTTCACTGTTTTGCAAGGGTCGTAACAGATGTCCACCACGCTCATTTTATTCTGCTCATCCCCACTAAAACAGTGTTAGTGAGGAGGAACTATGTCTAGTGAAATAAAGTGAGCTAGAGTAGCTGAGCTGAAGAATTTATTACTGTGATTATGCTGACACAAAGAGCTTCCAACTCATATTGGACAGTTTGGATGCACTGTTCATACACTGAATAGCTTATTATCCAAACAAATTTGTAAAAAAGACCAACAAAACCCTAAGTAACAACACCAAAAAGCAAACAAACAAATGACAAAAAAGACAAGAGAAAGGAAATATAATAGATGAGGAAACTGAAATACAGAAAAGTGAGACAGCATTTCACCACGAATGGGAGAGCAGATAATTAACTCAGCCACTCTAAGGTCCTACCCCTTGCTGGTTCAATGATGCTACCCAACATCTTTAGTGGCAAAGGTTAGGAAGACTGGGAAATCTACTTTTGCATCCTCTAGGCACACTCTGTGTTGCCACAACAGGATTCTGGATATAACTAAATCATCTGGACACTATGATAAGATAAATCTACTGAATCTGTTTAACTGACTAATTTCTAGTAAACAAAACAAGAGAAAAGAAATGAAGGTAAAAGCTGTTATTTATATTTTCATGTCTTGACAGTAAGATTAATTTGGCTTTATAGGCCTTTTCTCCTTTTGATTAATGTTGATGCACAAGGAAGAAAAGGTCCCTAACACATTTTTATATTTTCAAAATATTGAAGGCATATTATTTTGTTTTAAAAAACGTATCAGTTTGGGCCGCCTATGGTCTCAGAAGCAGAGCCAAACCAGACAGGTGAAAAGCATACAATTAGATACAGGTTTGTTATGTGATGCCATTGTAAAACCAAAGAAACGAGCATTCTGAGAATAGCCATGGCTCATATTTGGAATTCATCAGAGTAAATAATCTCCTATAGGGTCCTGTTGCAGCCCCATTGCAGCCATATCTGGAATATGGTGCACTGGAATTCAGGAATTTCATTTAGGAATAATGCAGGAGAAAAAATATGGTAAATGGTGACAAAGTTTTCCAAAAGCTTCAGGGGAAAAAATACAACACTTTGTACAAGATGGACATTATTAGGAGTTCCATGTGCAGGAAATAGTTCAGTTTATTACAGCAGCTCAAACCCAGTGTTGACTGTTACAGGACCAGGTTTGGTTTGCAGTTCAATTCATGAACCAACAGTTAAATTAATTATTGCAAATGACAGCTAATCTGGCTTTTGCTAGCTCTGTCTCTGCATACATATTTTGATGTGCCTGACACAGTCACCCAAGAGAAAATGTGTTGATATTTTTTCACTGTCTGCCTCTCTAATTCTCACTCTTTAGCCTGGCTGGTAGATTTAAGCATTTCAGCTGCATGTGTTGGGTGTCAAAGACTGCAGCACTGCAGTATTTTGTAGATTTTTACGTGGCACCAATGGTAGCTGGGGACCTTGGTGCTTCTGCTGCAAATAAACTACAGAGAGAGATCTGCACTGCCTGCATCATGCTTCAGGCAAACTCAATTTCTTTTGCATTCCAGCCTCTAGCTATTTGGTCAGCATCCCTGTTCTTTGAAAATGCTTTAATTATCTTTCAATATTGTCACTTGGAACTTCAGCATATGGTTTTAAGCCACACCACTTATGTTGCTCTTGCTTGCACTGACTGCTGTAGAAATACTTTAGAAAATGAGGTAATTTTATATCTCCTTTTATACTGGTTTATTTCCTATAGCCAAGATGTTTCTTGTCCAACTTCTTTCTGAGCTCCTAATTTATTTTTTTATGTTCTCCCCTTCTTTCCTCATCTTCTGTTCATAGTAATTTTTTTTGTAATATTCCTAAAGGTGGCTATATAACTGTGGCATTGAGAGCCTCTTAATATATATATAACAGTTTGGATTATTAGGACATAAAAACTATTACCTTCTTGGCAGAACTAATTAGCACTTTTAGCAGCTGGCTCTGTTTAGAAACCAAAGTTGCCTTATGGCTGAAGATCCTGGAAAATACTATTCTAAGAAGATTTGTCTCTTCTTATAATATTAACCTACATTAACGAAATGTATTAAAATGCTGAAGAGGGCGTCTGGAACAATGTTACTAACATGGCCAAAGGTCAGCACCTGTTTTAGTTTAAATCAATGAAAATTGTACAACGGATTTTTATTTTAGTAAGAGCAAACTGTTTAATTTTTAATAATCCTTCTTCCTCTCTGCCCTCTAGCAAATCTAGAAGTGCATACAGGAGAATATTCAAAGCAAAACACCTATTAAAACTTCTGAGCTTCTTTTCCATCTACTGGGCTTCTCTGGCCAATAAGACCTCTTTTACTCACTTGACTGAATGAATTTGCTTTTGACTCAGTCTTTCAGATCACTTTCAAACAGTAGGTATTATTTATACAGAAAATAGTATAATTTTGAAGCCCTTACAATATTTTAGGCAGTAACAGATGGTCACTGACAAGTCATAACCGGGGACTGTGTTCTTTAGAATTTAACATCTCTAAGAAATTAGATCTCCATCAACCTTGGAGTTTTACTCTTAACTTGAGTGTGCTAAAAATGAAGGCAGGAACACATCTCGAGTTTGCTTTTGTTCCACTTTCTAAATGGAAACAAGCAAAATTGCCCAAGGGTGAGGAATAATAGTACACACATAGAGAGTGCCACTCCCACACTCTTGAACATGACTTTTGGCTATGAAAGGTCTTGACACTGATAGGACTCAAGTAAAAGTGCTTACAGGCAGACAAATCTACAACTTCCTCACAGTACTCCAGAAGGCACATCTGCTAAATTTCAATCCTCTCCATTTTCAAATGCAGATATGAAAACAATGACTTATATAATAACTTACTAGGCAGCATATTCTAACCTTGTGTAAGTGAAAACATTCTTAAGAAAAGTTTAATGCCCCTTCAACCCATTTATAAACTACTGTGTATGGCTACATATAAATGTCTACTCTTAAAACACTCGATTCACTTCTATGACTTAGTTATTGCACAGATTCAAAATCATCAGAACTTCAGACTTATAAAGGATACCAGGCATGGGTCAGTTGAAGGGTTTACTTGATTTCCTGGCCAGAGTATTTTGAAAGCATCATCCTTTTGCTTTCCTTTAAAAATCTAACTCAACTTAGCATTATTTTATCAAGCCAGGACAAGCAGGGTCTATGTTAGGGCAGTATAGTATGCACATTATTAATGATCAAAAAATTCTCTGTAATATATTTAAGATATCAGTCTGATAGATTCCTACACATGATATGGTAGCTTTTTCCTTTGTCCTCTTTTAAGGTATTTATACTCGTGTTGTAGGACAAGAGGCCCAGATGTTATCTCAGTTATTCCCAGAAATTCCGCCGGTACAACTTATCCAGTGGAACTAAAGCTGTAGTTTATGTGCACGGCCATAGAGTGGCAGCCTAGTAACAAAAAAAAAAAAAAAATAAGAATGCACTTGTTACAAGAAGTGGGTGTTTCCTAACGATTTAACATTTCAGACGGGTTTCCAAACACTAGAGAGAAAAAGGCAGGAGGCATAACTACTCCCTGGAGGGGGGCGTAGTGGGGAAGGGGAGGGGAAAATCTGGCCTTGATAAAAGCTCAATACTAAGGGGAGGGCAGGGAAAGAGGTTGAAAATTGGATGGCAAAGGGGGTCAGATTACGTGTCCGTATAAGCAAAGCTGATCAAAGAGTAAGAAATGAAGTATTTGATTTATGTCTTAAAAATCAAATTCTGTTCTTCCCTTTGATACAGGCTAGTTAAGCACTTCCATCATCTGTGGAAACTAATGGACAAGCTAACATTGACACAAGCTAATTTTTAGTTAAGCAGTTTCACAGACTTTTCATTGATAAAAATACAGTTCAAAAAGCCTCTGAATGTTCACCCAGCATCGCAAATCTAAAATGTCAAAGAACAGTATTTTGTTGTTCTGTTGTTTGCTGTAGAGTTTTGTGTGTGAAATAAGAACAATTAGATCTCTCTGCATTAAGCATTATTTTTATGTGGAATTAAGTGGATTTAGCAATTTCAAGCACCCTTGAAACAGTATGTAAAAAATCACTGAGGCTGAGCTTTCTTTGCATTTATGTAAATGAAAATTAGGATTAACTCCATTAATGCTGGTGGAGTTTTTAACAGCATGAAATTAGTGTGAGAAAAGCATTAGCCACAGCAACTTTTAAAGAAGTTAGTACCCAGTGCTACTAAATTATACAGTTCATTATCCTTAAAACCAAGATTATTTTATATGAACCATTTATAATTTTACTTCAAATAGCTGGAATTATCAAATTTAGTTATTACACAATAAATATCTTCATGCTGCAATTCTTGATATTTGTATCTGTGATGTCCACACATATTACTTATGTCCTTTGGAAACCAGAAGTAATACAAAATTGAGAAAAGTGGAGAGATAAATGCCAACCAATCAATAATCAAATAATGGCTGTGCTAAACTTTAAAGTTAACAACTTTGACTTCAGCATGACTGAAGATTACCTAGCAGACTAAGATACAAATTGAAAACTAAAGAGTATCTTCACACAAAGTTGAGGAAGCCTTTGCTGGCAAACTCATGTTCCTTCAAATTACCACATATCCCTTTTACCCACACACATGCATCTGACTTACTTGACTGACATTCAATGATTAAAGTTCAGAGAACTGGTAAATACAGAACTTCCCAGAACTGTAACAGTTATTTGCAATAAATTGATGTTTCTAAAGAATTAAAAAGATAGTGGGAACCTCCAGCCTTCTCAATATTCTCCTGGTTATCAAAACAAAGCCAACATTTTCTTTTCTCCAACTTCTACATCACTACATCTTAGCCTGCTGATACTTCCATGTTTTTAATGGGAAAAGAGATGAAAGTCAAGTAAGCCATAATGGGTCACAAAGTGAGCCACAGATGGATCTGTCTAGCCTGATATCCCATCTTCTGCAATAGCAAATAGTCCATACTTCCAGGAAAGGTATGAAAATAGCTTGAGTAACCTCTCTCTTCAGTAGCAAAGGGTTCAGAAACTTTCTGAGCCAAGGAGTCCCAGGAAGTACTTTTTCCCATATAAATTAGAATCAGTGAGATTTGTCCTCCATTTTATTTACTCCCCTTTGATCCTGAGACCTCCTCCTAGGTTTCAGTTACTATCCTTCACACTACCACTACCTACTGCTTTCTCACTTGCTTTAAACCTGCAACCAGATCTCTTCATTGGCAGCACTCTAGTCCTTATGTTATGACAATAGTGCCACAGACTCTACTGACTGAAATTAAGGGAATAAACATCAAAAAGCCTCAGGAAACCATATAGAATCAATGGTACAAAATCCAGCTAGCTGTCACTTACTAGCAGGGCCTTTAGATAGGGCTGGATACTAGGGTCAATACTATATAACATCTTTAATAAAGACCCAGATAATGGGATGGGTTGTATGTATAGCATATTTGTAAATGATACCAAACTGGAGGGCATGGCTAGCGAGCAGAGCTGCTATTCAGAAGCAATACCTCTGTATCCTGGATGAATGGGCTGATGGTGATCTCATAAAGTTTTACTAGGGCTAATGCAAATTCCTCTGTCATGGATGGAATAACTTCAAGCAATAGGACAGGCTAGAAGCCAGATGGATAAGGAGCAGCTCTGCATAAAAGGATTTGAGATACTGGTGGAGTTTGTTTGAAATTGAGTTGAATGTGAGCTGGCAGCATGCCCTTATCTTTTATTGAAGGTGCAGTGTGATAGGGCAAGAGGCAATGGGAGTAAGTTAGAAAACAGAAATTCCCACAAGGTATCAGAAACAACTTTGTTACCATGAGGGCAGTCCACTACTGGAGCAATGGCCCAGAGGGCTTGTGGAATCTCAATCCTTAGAAACTTTTGAAGCATTTGAATCTGAGCTGGAAAAAGCCCTGAGCAACCTGGTTTGATTGGTCCTGCTCTGAGCAAGGTCTTGACCAAGGTGGCTTCCAGAGATCTCTTCCAACATGAATGATTCTGTGTTTCTATGAGTCCCTGGTTGATACAATTGAACCAGAAGAAGGTGAGGAATAAGGTGAGGAATACAAGAAGGACGTGGGTGGACCTTTTGGAGTGAGTCCAGAGCAGGAATGCCATGGAATGATCAGATGGCTTGAGCACTACTCCTAGGAAGAAAGCCTGAGAGAGAGTTTGGGTTCTTTGACCTGGAGAATAGAAGGCTCCATGGAGACTTTACAGGAGCCTTCCAGTACCTAAGGAAGGCCTGCAAGAAAGCTGGAGAGGAACTTTTTATATGGGCATTTATAGGAAAGGGGAAAAGGCTTTAAACTGAGAGAAGGTAGATTGAGATTAGATTAGAAATTCAGAAGAAATCCTTTACTGTGAGGGTGGTGAGGCTGGAACAGGTTGCCCAGAGCAGCTGTGGCTGCCCCCTCCCTGGAAGTGTTCAAGACCACTGGATGAGGCTTTGAGCAACCTGTTCTTGTGGAAAGTGTCCCTGCCCATGGCAGAGGGGTTGGAATTAGATGACTTTTAAGGTCCCTTCTAACACAAATCATTCCCTGGTTCCATGAGTCCCAAAAGAGAGCAATTTCTATCAAAAGAAGCCCACTTGTGAATTCCAGCTAGGAGCAGATTAACTACAAGAAATAATTTTCTGAAGTGCTTAGGATTCAGTACAGAACTAGTTTCAAAGAAATCTGGTTTTGCCATTTGAAATAACCATGCACTATACATGTACATACAGCCTTTTAGCAGCCCAATCATCTTCAGAAGTCTATAAACTTCAATTCTGTTTTCATTCGTATTTTATTATTTATTATTATCATGTATTCCTGGATACAATCGCAAACACCCAGTAAGCAACTTCCATGTGACTTTCCAGATTACAATCAAAAAGTGAAACATTCTAGTTCATTCTGCCACTTTTTTTCTACAGCTATATACAACATAAAAAGGTTGTTTTCATGAAATTGGCAAGTTACACGTGTCCAGCTGATGAATAATTTATTTTGCATCTTTTTGAAAATTGTCCCAGAGCTTTGATTAATTTATCATGTAGGAATACCAGCATAGGAATACCTATTTTGTCTGCTCTCTCAGGTTTATTGTGGTATTAATGGAATTGGAATTCTGAGGCATTATTCTAAGGCATTGCCTTTTCTTGGTTTGTGTGTATGACAACTACCCAGGGCACTCACACACACAAAAAAATATGTGTATAGCCATATATATATATATATATATGTATGTATGTATGTATATATTTATACATATACACACACTCTCACACATTTATACTCTTCTTATACATATATGGAGTAAATACCCTGCATCCAATAATAATGAACTAAAAGAAAAAAATTACAGGCTTAGGTTCTCAACTATGCCACAGATTTTCCTTTTAATAAGATACAGACTGAGACTGTGATAGCTCTTTGGATATAATGAAATGGGATTTCTACTCGTATGAATAATGCAGACTAGACGCTAGAGGACTTCAAACTTTAACACTAGTTAGCATCATCATTTGGCAGGTGAGATATTTCCCACAGGTCACACAATTCTACATATTTATTCCTACTGATTTCACTAATCTCTGCTCTGGAAAGCCAAGCTCCTCTACTAGAGCATCTCCTCCCATCTGATGCAGATAACTCCAGCAATAAGCCTCTAGTGACTGAAACAGATGTTTCTGTTTATTTAATTTACTTAGTTTACTAATACACAGCTGCCAGGGCCAACAAATAAAAAAAATTGAATTCTATCAGGATTGCAATTTCCAGACTACATCTTAAAGAACAGGGTCCCTAAAATTGTTATTTTTTTAAAACAAGGGTGTGAAGCTTGAACTTAAATAATTATTTTGATAAAGAATCTCAAGATATTAGTATCTGGCAGCTTACATTCTAAATACATGAGCTCTTGGCCATGCAAACTGATTTCTCAGAGACAAGTGTATACAACTTATGCTCTACATTTAGGGCACATTTCTTGAACTGTAACAGCTGAAGTTCAAAATTAATAACATCTTAATATATCATCCAAATTATTTAGGATAGTAACTATGCATTGTTTTCATTTGTATTGGTATATGGCAAAAAATATGCCAGTTTCCCTTAATGCAAGTAAAATACTAGTGAATCTCATTTTAGTAAGAGAAACGTAAGGAAAAACAGCAAAAGGAAAAAAAAAATCAACAGAAATACCCAAAAAGGCAGCTGAAAGACAAATTCCCTTGAATTCTGAGTATTTCTGGTTCTCTATTTTGCCTTAAGAAGACAGTTAATGGCCAGATTTCCACCAGCAGTGGCAGTGCCTAACTTCCAGGAGCTGGAGTGAGATTCATCCCTGAGCTACAAGAACCTCATGGAGTGCATGGGGAGAACCAAGCCCCTGCACAGGCCATCCAACAAGTGCCACTGAGCAGGGAGCTGCTCTGGGCCAGCTAAAGGGCTGTATCATACAGAGCAGTGTAACTGCAATTCTGTACTCCCTGGAGATTAAGGGTACAAATCAGGGCTGCAAATGAAGATGTTTTTTATTTAGAGAGCACCTAGAGTCTAGAAACTGCTCTCAGAGAGAACATATCTGCTGAGGAGTTGCTGTTGGCTCTAGATATAGTACATTAATAGATCATTTGCCTGCAATATATAAAAGATCAGGACTTAATTTTAACTCAGCCAAAAAAATTAAAACTCCCCTTCCTTGCATCAATATTTCTTATCCATCAATTTAGGCAAAGTGGGAAATTAGAGAGTCTTTTGGAGCTGGAGTACCATGCTGCAAAGAGCACAAGCCTGGAAGAGCAAGCAAGAGGAGGATGATTGTACCAGCTGGCAGTTAGGAACTAACTCTCAAAGGATGAGAAAGAGACTTATGATTTTAAAATGCAAAGGGTTGTGAGTGCTTCTCACCTGCTAGATGCTTTTGAAAAAATCCCAATAGGATTTTATTTCAAATAAACTAGGCACCTACAAATGCAGATATTTGACCCCCAAGATTTCCAACAGCCATTGACAATTAATTCAGCAAATTTATGAGAATTTCAGTAAAACTTTCTATTAAATGCCTTGCAGAACAAGAAGGGACTGTAAACTACGGGCTTTTACATGTATGATTTGGCTGGTAGTCCTTTGAGAGAGACAGCTCTCTCCAGCTATCTACTCTGAGAATCTGAAGTGTTTAATTGCACACAAAGATAGGTGCTCAGCTTTTCTCTTGAATTGAGTATTTATTTGACATAAATCAAATTATTGGCAAAGAAGTTAAAAGCAATTTTTCAAAAGATAAAGTAAAAACTTCTATCAATTAAGTACTTTATACTTTAGTCTCCTAACAGTCACCCACAAACTCTGAAGAGAAGTTAAGCTGCAATGCAAAGCATTTAAACCAACACAGTTTCCAGGAATAAACTTTTCTTTTCTGTAAATACTATGCAAGAAATGCAGAGCAAAGCTTTCTTCTTTGCAAAGTCTTACTTCTGTCTCTTATTTTCTCTGTAAAAACTAACAGCTACTGGCCAGGCAAAGTATCTGAAAATGGTGAAGAATCACTTTATTCCAGACCAAAGCAAGGAACAGAAAAGTCCTTGAAGAGAAACAAAACATTACTAACAACTACTCTCTGATTTTTAGATATTTTTGCCTTGCAGCTGAATGGTTCATCTCCTGCCTAGTATTAGCCTATTCATAGAGAAAATCAGCATTCATATAGTCACACAAGAATGCTACTTAATAATATTTCATTGTATTTCAAATAATGTAAGAGACATGCCAGCTTATATGAACGTCCATTGCATTTGTCTCTGCATCTTCCCAGGCACGCAGCTGCATAGTCATTGCATCAGAGAGCAGGGGGCTTGTACAGTATGACATTTTATTTTTCCTTTCCTCAGTTTCCAGCAGATGAAAATTTATATTAGCTCAGGAAAAGAAATTAAATAAAACAAAATTTAAAAAAAAATTCCAAAATTCCAGTATGTCTGATTTCACATTTGGTAGATAGGCTTTGCGTAACTCACAAAGCCTGGAATTTTGGGATTTTCCCATATCACAGGGAACATATTCCCCATTGTCAGTAGCTCAGGGATTAGAGTCTACCAAGAGATCTATCAGGAGGACGAAGTAGAAGGTTTTATGAAAGCAGAGAGAGGTGTGACTTTGGAAGGGCAATATAATAGGGAATACTAAGGGAGATGTTATGGAAACAGAGAGCACTGTGTAGGTATTAATAAGCAAGTGCTTCTCTAGGGAATCTCATAGATTGCATTGTAATTAGCTAGGAAGAGGCCTTATATTTGACCCAGTGTGCAGCACTGCTGTTGTGGTCTACTAAAAATTTCCCTGCTGGTGAACTATCAACATTCTTTGGTTTTTTTAAAATAAATCTGAAACAATTAAATTATTAAATCCAGGTTTTCAGAGATGACTTTTGAGGAGGTAATGTTAGAAAACATGGATGTTTTTCACTACTATGATGTGACACAGATAGTTACAGAGAAGTAGTTTTAGCTCTATTTGCTCAAATACCATGTTGGCTACAATCACAGTTTTTATAACTAGAACAGCAGAGTAATGCTGATAACCTAATTTTCACTAAGAAATGTGTTATGTAGTTCTTGGACTGATCTCCCACTGGACCTTGGAGTACTTGTAATTAGAAAAGGAGAACTGAGCCTTTATGTCTACTGCTACTCAGCCTCTAGGGATATATTTTTGTTAAATATCCTCCAGCTATATTCATAAGGTAAGGGATTTGCTATGGTCCAGACATAAATCTTCTCTGGCAAAGATGGTTTAGCAAATCTGAAAGAAATCTATAAGAGACAGAAAAATTTTCTATCCTGCAAAACTAGCAGCCTGTGGAGAAGGAAGGAGGTCTTGTCTTGTTTCTGCCAGAAGGAAAGATTTTTTCCTTAGTTGTCAGTTGCTTTCCTCCTCCCCAAAGAGACCACTTGAAGGATTTACAGCAAAGTCCAGGGTTCAGCTCTGTGTCTTTAAAGCACAAAGAGAAAAGGTGAGCACCTAAAGAGGACATAGGCAAGTTCTCAGATAATGGAGTGGCAATATTGTATGGTGTGCTTTGGGCACATAATCACAAACAAACAAAAACAAACAAAACCCTCACAAGCAATAGAATAGAGTACAATTGTTTCTAGATGCCTATCTGTTAAAAGCCATTTTAAAATTATACTTTCAGCTTCATATATTCTCTGCACTAATTTATGGTGCCCCAGTTTATTCTTGCCCTCATGCTGCTCCCTCTCTTGTGCCAGAGTAAGGATTTATGTGGTGGCAGGTGAAACAGATCAAAAAACTGATCCATGTTAAATTGAAGCACAAAAAAAGGGGGGGTTAATTTTAATCTGGATCGTGGAACTGATCTAATTTATTAAACAGCTGTATAGATCAGGGAAGATGGAAATGTAGGGAGGAACAGAATGAGGGGAGGAAGACAAGATTACTTCTTTTCATAGCTGTGCTGACCTGTGACATTTTACAGTGCATGAGAAATTACAGACTGTGAGTGGACTGACTTTTGGTGCACAGTGAATTAACATATTCTCAAAATTACTGTCAGGCCCTTACAATGTATCATAGATAACTAAATCTGATTTTAAAGAGGAAAAATAATTTTATTAAAGGGGCAGTGAACTTATTTTGGTTTGTCTCATAAATCACTAACTTATAATAGTCATAGGTAAATCCCTTTAACTAAATCCTGTTATATAACTTTTTAAACAATTTTTCCTGTATTTAAAGAGTTGTTTTGAAACAGGTAAATCAATACATACTAGTTAAGATAGATTACGAAATCTTTAACATTTTTTCTGTTCATCAAAGCACAAACACTTAAATGTAATAATTTCCAATCTATATACATGTTTGCATTAGTTACCAGTCCAGCCAAGTGTCTGGATGCTATCCATATAAATGCAACATTTATCTTTCCTGTACTAATGATTTTAGAATGGTACTACATTGCAAATTGCGTGTTGCAGCAAAATATCTTCCAAACTATATCTCAAAAAAAGCTTGGGGACATCTTTTAACATTAAGGGATGAATGTGGCTTATACCATTCAGATGAAATATGATTTAGGTAGAAGTAACCAAAGGTTTTTCAGAGGCATTTAGAGCACTTTCCTTTCTCAGTATGAAGGTTTTGAGGTATGTGTACTGAAAAGTCTGAAGTAACTTTCTGAAGATTTAAAGCGAAGTTTCTTTTTATCCTCTCAGAGAAGATAAGGAACAATGGCTGTAGCAAAACACATAACATGACCTGGAAAATGCCTGTATTTCTCTTCATTCTTAAACAGGAAATGTTTATCTTCTAACACCTTTCCTGAAAATCAGATCTCTTGCTAAGAAGCAAATGTGGTATAGGTTTGTTTTACTGAGGTTGTATCTAGATGAAATCTAAGAAAAATCTGTGTTAAATGGGGCAGTTCAGGGGTCACTTAATTTACAGTGAGCATTGCAGTTTGTTGGCAGTAACTTGGGTTTCCTTAAATGAAACTATTTCTATCTTAGGGATTTTCTGTTTGTAGTACACCTGTGACTAGTAATTGGAGAGTGTAATTTCAATTCTTTGCATAAAGTACACTTCTTTATGGACAAATGGATAAAATATTTAACATAAAAAGAATGGCATAGAAATCTACTGTAAGAGAGCTCTTCTAAAAGCTGTCTGGTAGATACACTTGCCTATGTAGATACACTTGGTCATTTTTTGTCTGCAACAGTAAAAATCTTTCTGACACTGCAAGCGTGCCCTGGGTCACAGAAAGCAGGAACTTTCTGGAATTTCATTAGAAAGCCTGAGTGTTCTGTGGAGTAAAACTGGGGACCAAAAGTATGAGTCTACATGTTGTTGTTCTCTAACTACTGTAAATACAAAGGTATTTGTAACTAAATAGTAACTTCACTAGAGGTACTGCATAATTATATCAATGACACAACATTCAAAACCGGCAAGTGCTGGTCATGAAATCTCACGTTACCTTTACTACTTGCAATTATGCTGTCAGTCAGTTGTGTTTGGGTTCTCGTGTTATGCCTCCAACTCTTATACTTGGGTGAAGTATTTCTCTGTAGCTAAGAATGCCTTCAGAACAAAAAGGGTGAGTAGGAGGATTAGTGTGAGCTCGTGATAAGCCATCTTTACACTTCCATCTCTTCTAACTCTGTGATAGAACAGCTTATCAAATGATTAAGAGATAGGGATGTAAAAGGACAGCTATCTTGGATTCAACCTAATTATCAAAGCAAAAATAATTAGGGAGTGCTTTTAAAATGCTTAGAGCAGCAACAGAAAGAAGGAAAATAGATTCTATCGGCTTCTGCAAGAGGCAGATGAGAGGTTTCACACAAAGGGCATCTTTCCTCTGTCTGCTGGCTGATGGTTCCCATGCTTCCAAGACCAAACAGTTTTAACAGAAGTATCCTTTCAGTTTCTCCTAATGCCCTCTAGACAATTCTACCAAATTCCTAAACTGGCTTCTGCTCTGCTGTCCTAGACAGCAGCCAAATGCCATCCATCTACACATCCAGGCTCAACAGCAGCACTTGGAAACCACTTCCTGAATTTATGTAATGAAATACCAGATCTAATGTTGGAAAACAGCTCTCCAAAGAGAGACATGCATGCTCAGACATCTAGGCAATAGATTCTGGATTCAGAATACGAGAGGGCAATGTTATTAGCTCTGCTGAGCACCAAGCACCTCTGCCACAGCATTTTCAATAAAGAATTATATGGCCTTACTATTTCATCCTGCAGTTCCAAAACCAATAAAACAACAGCATGTGAGGGAGGAATTATAGTCCCTAAAAATGGCAGTACTCCCTGCTCCTTAAAGTTTAGATTTAGTTTCAATATGTGCCAAGATATAGTATAAGAACCAATGATTCTTCCAGTCTTCCTAAATGAAGGAGTGGAAGAGCCTCGGTTATGTTAGATCAGTTTTATTTCTTAGTGGATTTTTGGATGATGGTTTTATCCTGGGTGGGGAAACCTTAACTCTGGCATACGTAGGTGTGAGTTAGTTTGTGTGAGTCTAGTTAGAAATCTCAGTAAATTATCTTTTAATTACATAGAGCTTTGGAAAGAATGCTTCCTGAACTCAGAGACAACACTGTTACACTTGGTAGATTATACCATACATTTCTTTAAATGAGCTGTTACTGTAATAGGCCAGCATCTATTCCTATTTCGAGTCTTTAGTGAAACCATAATAATAACACTTACAGTCTAAATAATTTATCACAAGCCTTAAAAAAAAAAAACAAAAAAAAACAACAAAAAAACAACAAAAAAAACATAGTGGCATATTTAACTATGCTTAACTATTTACCACAGCAGTCTATCACAGTTACAGTGAGGTATTTTAAAATAAGAACTCTATAGTGTGACAGAATCATGGAAAGGTTTGGGTTGGAAGAGACCTTAAAGATTATCCAGTTCCAACCTCTTGTCATGGGTAGGGATGCCACCCAATTGACTAGGTTGATCAAAGCCACATCCACCTTAGCCTTGAACACTTCCATAGATGGAACATCCAGAGCTGAGAGTAACCTGTTGCAGTGCCTTAACACCCTCTGAATATGGATTTTTTTTCCCTAATATTTCATCTAAAACTCTCTTGTTTTAGTTTAAAACCATTACCACTTGTCCTATCACTATGTGCCCATACAAAAGGTCTCTCTCGCTCTCTTTTATGAGCCTACATCAAGTGTCACAGAATTGACAGGGTTGTAAGGGGCCTCTGGAGATCATCTAGTCCAACACTCCTGCCAAGGCAGGTCCACCTCCAGCAGATGACACAGGAACTCCTCCAGATGGGTTTTGAAGGTCTCCAGAGATGGAGACTCCATGACCTCTGTTCCAGTTCTCTGCCATCCTCAACATAAAGAAGTTCTTCCTTATGCTGAGGTGAGACTTCTTATGTTTTAGTTTATGCCCAATGCTCCTCGTCCTGTCGCTGTGCACCACTGAAAAGAGTCTAGCACCATCCCCTTGGCACTTGTCTTTGACATATTTGTTTGTATTAATGAGATTACCTCCCAGTCTTTTCTTCTCTGGACAAAACAGGCCCAGCTCCTGCAGTCTCTCCTCACGAGAGATGTGGAAGGCCACAACAAGGTCTTCCCAGAGCCTTCTCTTCTCCAGGCTGAACAACCTCAGCTCTCTCAGCTTCTCTTCAAAGGAGAGGTGCTCCAGCTCACTGATCACCTTGCAGCTTGTATCACTGGGGAACTACCTCTAATTTTCATTGGTAAGATGGGGATAGATTTAAAATGGTACTTCTGGCTTGCGGCTTTTCCATGTAGGTAGGCAGAGATGGCAGGAAGCTTTCTTAATTGCAGGGTTATTGTTTCCAAAGTCGGGCTCCATCCCCTGCACCGTCTCTCGGCGGGCGCCGGCCTGGCAGGGGCCGCCTTGGGCCGGGCCTCCCCCGGCAGGTCGCGACTCCTCCCCGCCGCTCTGACT
>VWYO01019757.1:0-103099 GCA_013400275.1 Rhadina sibilatrix | reverse complement strand
ACAAACTCGGCAGCCGGTGCCGAGCTGGGGCCGCCCGCTGTGAGGGAGCGCGGGGGCGGGGGGGGTGCGTGGGGCAAGACACCCGCCCTGAGGGACGGAGCCTTCGGGGCGGGCAGGCGGGCATGAGAGCTCTGCCGTCCGAGGGATTAAAGACGGCCCCGCTGTCCCGTCGCGGAGGGCGATTTACCTGGGTGGCCACCTCCCTCCCTCTTTCCTTTCTTTCTTCCCGGAGCCGGTGGTTTCGGCGGAGAGGGAGTGGAGCCCGCCTGGCCCCTCCCCGGAGAAACTTTCCGCCGCCACCCGCGCCAGGTAGGGGCTGGTCCCGCTGGAGCGGGAGCTGTGAGGGGCGGCGGTGGCTGGGACGGGCCCCGCACCGAGTTTCGGGGGTGTCGCGCCGCCGCTCGGCCTCGTCGGCGGGCGGGGCGGGCTGTCAGGCCGGTGTCACCCCCGGCCGAGCAGCTGCCGTCTGCCGCAGGGCCGCCGCGGGCTGAGGGCAGTATATAGGTCAGTGGAAGTAATGCCCGCCTAATCCCCTTTATCTTTTTGGCTCGGCTTTTCCGCTGCTGGTTTGTAGGGCGACCCTTGGGCAGCGTCGGTCGCAAACTTCTGGGAAAGAGAGGACCCGGGCTTCGCGCAGGGCTGTGTGAGCGGGCGAGGTGAGAGCATGGGATACGCGCTTTTATTTTCCGGAAGGCTTTTCCTCCCAAGTGTGGCGCCTAGCGGAGTGCCAGGTATTCATTCCTGCGTAGGGCTGTCACATGCGTGACCCTGCGCATGTGTGCTCAGTTTGGGTTCGGACTTCTGTTTTAATTAACAGGTTAATTAACATTGATTATTTCTTTCTCCTTGCGTCGCTCACCGAATCATTGAAGGCTATTTTGGCGTTTGCTTTGGATGCCAAAGGCAAGTAGAGGTCTCGGCAACTTCGGGGCCGGGGTGAGGGGAGAAGGCAGTGTGCCCTGACAAAGTGATTGCTGTGTTGCTTCCTCTGGTCTTTGAGGAACTGTTAGCAAGGTCATGTGAACCTTTCTGTTGCAGAAGGGTGTTGGTCGCAATTCGGCATGATTGAATTGCTCCATGTGGACAAATACATAGGTGCTGGCAGGTTCCCACTGTCTGCTGAGACGTCGTGTGTAAGGCCAGCCTGCCAGTAGGGAGTTTGCCAGGCTGGTGCATGTGGTTTCTTTTAACTGAGAAAGGCTAAGGCGTTCTTGATGGTATTTGGAGATTTTTATTTCAGTCTGATTTTTCTCTTCCCTGGGCTGTTTGATTGGTTTTGTGATTAGCATTAACATGTCTCATACAATGATGATAATAAGAAAAAAAAAGTATAAAAAGGGTTGTGTAATTTTGTATGCCACCCTATTACTTGTGATTGAACTGAATACGACTTCGGAATCTGCCAGTGCCCTTTCGGCCTAGGTATTTCCTGTTGATCAATGTGAAATTGATGCTGTGCAAGAGTTTATAGTTGCATTTTCCTTTAGTACAACAGTGTTGTTAGGTCAGCAGTATAGACCCATATCTCTGCCCTGTGCTGGTTTTATATCTTAATTTCCAGAAGTAAACTTTCAGAAAAAATATTGATTGGAAGGGTTTGTAATACCTGAACCAGTTGTCAAATTACGATTTTCACATTATCTGTGGTGCTTTACTTCTGCTGGGGTATGTGTGTACAAGAGTCCACCTGATCTGAAGCTAATCTAAGAATTAGGACCTAATGCTGTAATTAATTTCTTCCTCTCTGGCTCTCTTTGATGAACGTGGGAGGTCAAAGGGAGAAGGGAAATACAGAAAAACTTACAATCCATAAGGTGAAGTATAAATAATTGTGGAGGGCAAGATTGTACCGGTGAGATATTGATGTGAGGATGGCACTGGTGAAACTCATGGAACATCCAGATACCTTTTCCTCTTATCTGTCTCAATCAAAACAAATGTTTTCAATTGACTTTTGCTAACAGCTGTTTTAGTCTGTTTATTGATCCGTGGTGATTGACAATATGTGCTTTGAAAAAGAAGTGAATCCTATTAGAATGAGGAAAATTGTGTGAACAAAGCCTGTGGAAGAAACTTAGCTTTAGGTACATACATTCCTCTTTTTCTTCATTGAACTTTACTGTGTCTAATCTATATGGTGGTGCTGGTAAAAACTGGATTGTCCTCTTGTAAGGGTTTTGGCTTTGAGTTGTTTTTCTTGTTTTATTCTTGGGGTTTTATTCCCCTAAATGGGATACAAACCTCTACAGAATCTGAAGCCAAGAGAACTGAAACTGGAGAAACTGCTGCTAATGTGGTTTTATTTGATCCTGGCATGAAACTGAGTTTTAGAAATCTATAGCTATGTTTTCTCTGCAAAAAGATTATAATGATGCATTGATGCCTGTCAAGCTTAAGTCTTCAGATTTACAGACTCTCAGTACCATCTGAAGCATCAATTTCTCTGTTAAACTGTACATTGAAGGATTATTAAGATTACTTTGATATACATCGTTTTAAGACTTCTTTTAAACAAAGAATTTATTCTGAAGTGCTGCTGTTCCTCCCTTGCATGTCTCTATTTATTATATATAGATGCTGCTTTTTGATGCCTGTGGAGGGTTTCATTGCAAAAGATCTCTAAATTTTAATTAGTCTGATGGGAATCTTGTTTAGCACTATAATGTTTGAGTAGCATACTTGACTTTTTAAAGATGCAGTTCTCCACATCCTGATCTGATGTTACTGTGAGCGGTAGTTTCCCTCAGCATGAGAGGGATGTGTTCTCTCTCTTTCTCCCATGGTATATTTAGTGTAGTTGGTATGTTTGTAGTGTTTGTTATGTGCTGCTGAGAACAAAGCTTTTTTGACTTCTTGTTCCAGTCATCATTTTTGGTAACAATTTTATAACTGTTTCTTGGTTTACACACAAACTCTCAGACTCTTCTACTCAGACATGCTGGCTTGGCATTGTTACCTTACTTATGGTTTCCTCTCAGTCTAATGGGATAGGTCAGTTTTATACTACATAGCTGCCACCCCAACAACATAGCTGTGTGCTCTAGTCCTCATCACAATAAGCACCAGGAAAGAGGGCATCAAGGGAGGCTCTTAGCAGAATAATGCTTTTTGTGACCTGCTTTTGGGTGTGTTTCAGGTAATGCAGTACACAACAGCAGATGCCTGTACTTTTGGTATGTTATGGTTGCACTTTTAATGCTCCAATAGTATTGGGTAAAGACAAACAACCTTGGGGTGCTTCCAGAAGAGACCACAAAGGTCTGCACTGGTCAAAAGTTGGAATATGAGTGACCTAGAAATTCTGAAAATTTTTTCAGTTCTTTTTGTGATACAGTATAGCGGCCAAATAAAGGCTTGTAAGTAGATGCTGGTATGGCTGATCTATAAGAATGTCTGTGTCTTTAGAAACTCATCCAAACAGGTTACAAGACATAGTGCCTTCTCCTGATCTGATTAATTTATTTGGAAATAAATAGATCTAGGACTTCATTGTGTCATGGGTAGTGGGTCAATTAGACCTCGATCAATTTGCTGAGGCTGCACCTCAAGTCCTGGGTCCAGATCTGGGCCCCTCACAACAAGGATCATGAGGTTCTGGAGCATGTCCAGAGAAGGATAGTGAAGCTGGTGAAGGATTTAGAGAGTGAGTCCTGTGAGGGGTGGCTGAGGGCTGTAGGGATGTGTAGCCTGGAGAAAAGGAGGCTCAGGGGAGACCTTATCACTCTCTACAACTGCCTGAAAGGAGCTTGTAGCCAGATGGGTGTTGGTCTCTTCTCCCAGGCAACCAAAAACAGAGGAAATGGCCTCAAGCTGTGCCAGGGGAGGTGCAGGCTGGACATCAGGGAGAATATTTTCACTGAAGAGGTGGTTGGTTAAGCATTGGCATGGGCTGCCCAGGGAAGAGGTGGAGTCACCATCCCTAAGAGCGTTCAGGAAATGACTGGAGGTTGCACTTGGTGCTGTGATTTAGGTGACATGGTAGTATTCAGTCACAGGTTGGGCTTGCTGGTCTTCAAGATCTTTTCCAGCCTTAATAATTCCGTGATTCTAGTGAATTAAAAGAACAGTTTTGATTGCACTTGTGAATGTGTACAATAAGTGCTTCTGGCATAATATGACTCCATTTTAATTCATGTGTACACACACAAGTACCTTTAAAAAGCATCAGCTTTAACTGTGGAAGTGCTGTGATGGTAAAGAGGCATTCACCAGCTGAAGTTAGTCTTACGGACACTGAGGAGCTTTGGGAATGCATCTTCCCTTACTTTCTGTTGTAGGCATTGATTGTAAGACTTCCTATTAGTACAGGTAGGTATCTCCCAGTCAAGGACTCAGTGATAGTGTGATAAGAATTCTTGTATGTTAAACCATGTGGCCAAAAAATTCTTGTCTAAGGTGATCCTGAAGGGCATGTCTAGGTGAGGCAATTCCATGTGGAATTGAAATAGAGCAGGTAAGGTAAGAGCTGGTGAGAGTGGTGATACAGGCTAAGGCATGTGAAGACATAATCTAAGAATGTGTTACCTGTGATATCAGGTGGGATTACCTTTAATTATCAGAGGAAATTTGGAAACATGACACAAGCATAGCTGTCTGTGTGCAGGAGGCTCAGCATGTAGTTGGGACTTTAGATTATCTCTGAACCAAATGTAGCACCTTTTCATAGCAGTTGGAAAATTTGCCCTGAAATTTATTCTGTTTCAAACTGTGGTAGCTTCCCATGGGTGGTGAAGTGTTGGTAAATCAATGACTTCTTTATCTTTTTCTTTTCCTTAAAAAAAAAGTCAGATTTTTGCAATACTGAATTGCCTAAGTGTACAGTAATGTTAGACCATGACAGTTAATTCTGATCCAAACATAATGAGCATGGTGTTATCTACTTTTTGTGTGAGAACATACATAGCATAGCTAGATTAGTGCAAGAAGTATTAGGTAAATTCTTATCATGTAGTTTTTGCCATTTGGCTTTGAAGCACAGTCAAATGTTTTCTCCCCTTGTATCTCTGCTGTAGTCTCCAAGCATATGACAGACACAATTTTGTTTAGCCTTAAAAGAACTTAAGGTCTTTTTTCTCTCTCTCTTTTTTTTTTTTTTTTTTTTTAAGACAGGAAATCTGTGTGATAATAAGAGCGTGCTAGATTCTTTGTGTCAGTAACTATTACTGAAAGACAATTGTGCCCATTGTCCTTCTGATTCTAGCTCATTTTTGCAAGTTGCCTGTATTGTATATTGGTGAAGGGTAGGATTTCTTTCTGTGAAAATTTTTTAGAAAGACTATTCTATTAAAAGTTGAGTTTGCCTGCGGTACTGATCAAATGATGCCCTCAAACAAACTCACAATTGGAAGGATTTCCTAGTGCCTGTGGAAAAAATAAAACTTTTTAAGTCTTGACAGTCTTTATATTCCAGTAAACCTTTGGATTGTAACTTAAATTTAGCTGTTGGCTAACAGTTGAAGAGTTAAACTGCTGAAGAATGAGTTCCACTTGCATTCACAAAATCTTTTGTAAAACCTCAGATACCCCTGAGCAGGAGGGAAGAGAATATGATACTTTTGAGTTAGTTTTATTAACAATTAACAGTTAATATAATTGTAATAACTAAATTATTTTCAGATGTTTAGCTTTTTTTACACACTAGTCAGAGAGCTGTGGTTAAAAAGTTGCTGTTGTGCGGCCAAGTCCAAAAAGTAGCATGGGTTGTTACTGAATTCTGTAAACTCATTTTGCTGTGGTGGGCTTCTGCCCTAAGGCAGTAGAACTGAGAGGGAGAGGAAACTTGGCTTTCTGCTTCATCACTGTACTGGCATTACATTGAGTAGGCACTTCTGTAAGCATATATACCTTAAACATACAAGGGAAGAAGGAAGCCTGATTAGGGAGGTGTGCCTTTCATAATTAGAAGTTGAAGGTGAAACATCAGTAAGTTGCTACATTTGGACCCATGGCTCTTAGTAAACACAACTGTGCTCCTTCCTCTTTGCATGTTTGTGGCATTTTTACACTTTACTTGTGCCATAAATATGTTTTAGTTCAGTGTTCTAAATTCCATATTCCTGTAAGAAAACCTGTAGATGTCAAAAGTTTATCTCCCCTTTTGAGCCACTCATTGATTTCCAGTGCTGGACTTTGCTAGAAGTGCATGCCCCCAACCACAGCATGATGTGGATTTGTTTTGGAAGTGAGGGCTCTGTTCCTCTCTATGAGTGGAATTAGAATTGTGCTGGTTCCTCTGCCTTGTGTGCCTGACCAAGGTAAAGTGACAACAGGTGCTAATTAGCCAAAAACTATAATTAAAAACCGTACCATAAAGATCTTCAGAGGAGTGTGTGTTGCTCCTTTTTATTTTTGGCTCCGATGTTCTTAAATCACTCAATGTCGTTGGAATGCCTTTGGTATGGATTGGGAAATTTTTTTTCTTTTTTTTCCTTTTCCTTTTAATTGGTCATTTTGCCATTCAGCACACGGAAGCAGAGAACACATAAGAACACATAGTCAGCAATAGGTGTAACAGGATAATTTCCTTTCTGAGTTGCTGACTTGCATTAAGATTAATTATGCTTGCCTGCTTGGAGTGGTTTCAGGTAAACAATTAGAAAGTTCTGTATCAGCTTCTTGAAACATATTTTTAGGATGGGAAGCCTGTGAAGTGAGAGTACATTTTGAATGGAGGAAAAGCATGGAGGGCAGAAACTGATTTGCCTTTGCAGTGGTTCTGTTCTTAATATTTTGGTCCCAGTAGTGTGAACAATGCTAAAAGGTATTTCCCTAAACTTGCTGCCAGAGAACACAGAGGTTTTTATGGCTGTCAGTGGTTGCATCTGCTTTCAGCATATTCTGCTGGCATGATTTTTACAGAGGTGATGTTTGCCAGCAACAGCCCAATGCTTATGGGTTCCTGACTTGCTGGTGTTGATAAAGCAGAACATGAAGTAGTACTGAGATTCTTTTGGAAAATGTCCTTCAGCTGGGTAGGGCAAGGTTTGTTCTGCTTGGATGCCATTGGAATCCTTGGACTTGGAGAACTTTTTTTTCTTCTCACAAGAATCTTTATTGTTATAAAAAAATAAAATTAAATATTCAGAGAGCAACAACTAAGGCAGTTTAGGAAAGACTGCATTTATAATGCATGCTTATTTGCAAATTACATCTTTTGCTAGTGGTGTTTTTAGCAACTTAGGTTCAATAGCTGAAACGTTACTATTTGATTTTAAAGTAGCAGCAAGTGAGGGGGATAAAATCTTGCTGTATTGGCAGTAAGCATATTCTCTTACTAGTGTACATTTGTTTTGCAAACATTTAAAGTAACAACAGTTCAGGTTTAAAAGAGGCATCAAATCAACAGCAGCATTTCAGGAGTATTTGGCATTGGGCTCAGTGTCAGGAGACAATGTGGTCTAATCAGTTGTAATTCAAAGTACATTTAAATATTCTGAGATAAAAATGAGATTTATTCAGAAGCGGGAATATTGGAATCTGTGGCATATGCTAATGTAGAAATTGAAACTATTCTTCCACAGAGGAAAATATGAAAAGTAGTGAGAGACTGGCTTGGCTGCTAGTGAGCTCTTCAACATCAAACACAAGAGGGAAAGGAATTCCCAGCTGAATTGCCAAGGAGAAGTGTAAAAATAAAGCATACGCACATATAATTAAAACGCAACATTCAGAATGGACAACTCAAAAAGAATAATGAGAAATCATTATAGAAATATGAAGTTAGTAAAAAGAAAGTCAGAGGAGGTTTGCTCCTGTTTGACGAGTGGACGGATAGTGCAAAGCAGGCTTAGGTCTTTTTTTATTTGTTTTTTCACCTCAGGTCTAGTAAAAGATGCTGAGACTTGGAGATGAATATGATGTCCAAGGCAAGTGCCAAAACCCTAAGCTGGTGTGAGGAATGAGTGGGTTTTAGAGCAGTTATTTAAGTTTAAATTAGAAGTGTTTACAAAAACACTGTTGAAAGGGTAAGGGCTGGCTGATGTAATCCTTGAGCTGCTGCAGTTACTTAACTCATGGAGGGTATGTGTAATACTGTGCCACTGAGAAGAGGGATTGTAATGTCTGTCTGTACAGGTGTCAGGGGCAAGGGGCAAGTGGAAATAAGCAGCTGTTGACTCAGTTGTTTATCTTTATTTGTTCTAGTATTTTTCTTGGGAATTGAAGCCTCCCAAAGCAGTAGAGGATGACAAAGAAATAAGCAGTAGGTCATATTATTTTATTTTTAAGATTAAACCATTAGACTAATAGAATTTCTCTTTCCAAAATGCTAACAGAAGAGGAGCAGTAGATCTCTGGTAGCTTGACTCTATGATAGAAACACTCAAAGTTTCATTAATATTAAAGAATGTCTGGAGGAATCGACTGTGGGCAAGTGCTAAACTAATTGAAAAACATTGTTTTCCCTAGAAATGGACTCATGAGATAGTGTTCTTGTTTAGGGGAGAGATTATTTTAGATATACACATGAAGGATTTGTATATTTTAGTAGACAGCATGAATAACAGGAGTCAACATTGCTATAGAATTGTAAAATTGGAGAATATCATACCAAGATACTGTCAAAAAATAATTGAATTCTGCTCTTAGAAGGTTTTGGGTTTTCTTAAATAAAGCTGGTTCTTAGGTTGGGGCTGAAGTTTGTGTTGCAAAACCCTATAGCACCATTCCTTATTTCAAACAGAGCAAGGTTTCTTTAAAGTAATTTCTGCCTCCTGGTTGATGGGAGCAATTGGGGAAGGTGAGAAGGACCAAATGCCTCTCCCTGAGGCTTGCTTCAGTTAACCTTAAGGACCTTTCCAGTTCTTATTGTGGGATCCTGTGTCTGCATCTCATTTGTGTAAATACAAGTTAAATGAAGTAATCTTTCCAGCCAATGTTGATGTAGTGTAATGTTTTGAAGATGGAATTAATTTAAAAAATAATTTAAAAGAAAAAAAGAAGGTAATATGAACCCATTGGAGGGAGTCTGGAGAGGAGCAGTAAGAATAACTGGATGTCTAGAAGAATGACTGAAGGAACTGGGAGCTGTTATTTTAGCTTCAAAGAAGTGAAGAAGACAGTGGAGAAATGAGAAACTTAGGGTTTGTCTAAGTGTATGAGAGAAATGTGTTTTTCACAGTGATCTGGTTTTTCCCTTGCTTGGTAAGATGTTGCATTGTAATATATTAACAGAAAAAGTTGTGTATGATTTTAAAAACAGATAATGAAAGCAGCTGTGAGTCATGACAGAAACATGATATGTGTTATCATGGCACAGGGGGGAGGACTAGATGAGTGTGATTTTTTATCCTTTGAGTGCAAAAAGGAGGTGGTTACTGTGGTGCAGCAGGATGTGTAAAATCCAGGGAGAACACAGTACTGAGAATTCATTTTCTTGGTACCTCTACTCTTATATTTCAACTGACCAGGGGGGTTCAGAAGACATCAAAACATTATGCCTCTTTCTCTGTTGATTTTTTTCTCCCTTTTCACCTGTGTGGAGTAGATGTGGGAACCTTGTAACTACACAGTGCTGTGGCTGTTGAAAAGTAGCTAGAACTCCCTGTTAGAGCTAACAACATGAACAAATAACCATGGGCATGGCTATACCCACACTGGTTCTGCAGGAGCAAATCCTAGAACAGGGACTGCAAGGAAATGAGGTGTGAAGGTGCCTGGATTAGCTTTGAAAACAATTTTGTCATATTTGTGTGGTGTTGCATCCAAGCCAGTGGGGTTTTACTGCTTCCAGACCTGTGCGAGTCTGCCCTGCCATGCAGACTTAATCAGCTTGTGCTAGTGAAATTTTGGAAAACCCTTTCATGTAATCTCCTGTATGTTGTAAACAACCCTCTATTGTGCTGTAGCCTGTATTTATTTGAATACACTAATTTTTCTTCTTTACTTATTTGTCCAGTAACAGTCCAAAACAGAAGGGGCTCTTTACTGCATGATACTTCTTGTCCAAATGATAGGGATAACAACAGTGACATTAAACAAAGATTTTTATTTCAGCTGCATGTTAATGGGAAAAACTGAATAGCAGAAGGAAAACAAAGATTTTAGGAAGTCCTGCAGTGTCAACTGAACTTTAAATCAAAAGCAAGTAGGCACATTTTTATGTAAAATTAGTAGTTTAGAAGATTTCTGGCTTGTCATTCAGAGAGGGAGATTTCCCAGGAGGACTCACCTCTGTGATGTGTTTGTTATCTTAATTCATGCATGTATGAAACCGGAACATACTTCCCTCTTAATATTTTAAAGTCCATCTGCTTTTTTGAATGGCATCTGCTGGTACTGGGAGTGTTTGTATTGATTCATATATATCTGTGGACTATGGTTTCTAGGATTATTTTCTTGGGCTCTCACATGAAGGGGAAAGATAAGGAAAGCAATTTGAATTTCCCAAACCACAAAGCTATGCATCTTTCATAGTATCCAGCTTGGGTAGTGGTGTAGGTTAAGATGCATGGGATGTGATACAGTCTCTAAGGACAACTTACCTCTCAAATAAAATGCAGTATAACCCTGACCTCAAAATTAATTGTGTTTAAAAAAAATAAAAAATAAAAAAGGATGAGGAGAGAGAGAGAATGTATAAATCCTTGAAAAGGGTTTTGCCATTCTGAGAATGTCCTGGTAACTTGCCTGTTAAAAGAAAGTTTGACAGTCTGCTCTGCTGTGAACTAAAAAACATTAAAAACTGCTATCTGTTATGATTTGATGACCTCAAGATACAAAGTAGAGCATCCTACTTTGCTCTAGTAATTCATGAAGGGTACTGCTAAGAATTGATTATGTTCTAAAGCTTTTTAATAGGCATGCCTCACCATACCCATTTTAGGACAGACTTTGAGGCTATCCAAGCAATTTGAGCTGAGATACATATTTTTTCTTATATTCCTATAATTAGAAATCATATGATTCATATGAATATTGTGATCCAGAAAATATATATAATTCATATCAACCAGATGAGACAGAACATATTAGATAAAATATAACATTTTTGTATCTGGTTCAAAGTTTTTAAGCAATTCTTCTACCATTTAATGTTTTCCTCACCTGTCTCAGTTTTCAGAAATGAGAAGGCAGAACCTTTTTTATCTCCTCTCTCTCCCTGTGTTTCCCCTCCCTACCATCCAGGATACAGAATGCAGATATGTATTATTTTTTACCTGGTGCTGGTGTTGCCTGCTTTTAAAAAGCAGCGTATTTGATGCAAAAGCAAAATATTTGCCCTTCCAATCTTGTTACATAAGGCAAGACTGTGCTTGGCAGTAATGGTTTGTCAGTGCCTACAAAGAGATCCCAGTGTCAGTGCTCTCTGGAGATAAGGATGTATTATTTCCTATCAGGCAATACTGAACTGGTGATACTGTGTGATTAATATGACTCTCCTGGGAGACATCTACCGGAAGCTTTCCATTCAATTATCACCATGCTTCTTTAATTTAATTACAGCTTTAAAAAATAATATTAAAAAGGATGATTCAGAATTGGAACTTCTTAAATTATTCAAATCTTTGTTCTTTCATATACTAGACTGAGTCTTCTTTTGCACTCTGATCTAAGGGGTGTCTGTAGGTTTGGTTTTATGTGGGTTTTTGGTTTGTGGGGGTTTTTTTGTTGTTGTGGGTTGTTTGTTTGTTTTAGTTTTTCCCCCCAAAATATTTGGGAAACTAAAGGTACTTAGGCTCTGGACATTTTCCATAGATTGGTGCTAAGGCTTCAGATTCAGATTTCTTTACATATGCTTGATCAGAGAATTGTTCCATGTTCTGTATGCCTTCTCTCTAAAACCTGTACATTAACTGCATATCATAGAGAAATCTTTTGTAGACTACAAAAGAACTTTTGTAGCCTACAAAAGAACAGACCTTTGTGATTTTCTGTACTGCCTTGGTAGAAGTAACGAAGATTCATTGAGTCAGTCTTGCGGGACTTTGAAGCTGCAACACTGGATAAGTTTGGATAATATGGCACCACTGCGTAATTTTTTATTAAGCATATATTTGAAAGCATGCACTAGCCATGTCAGAAATGGGGTTGTCCCTCATGTGACTGTTCTTCATTGGCTCTGGTTTCAGTCTCTGATATTTTCAATTTCAGGCTTGTGGTTCTAGATAAAAGATGATAAAAAATGGAAGCATGTTGGAATCTTTAAAACAAATGTGCTGAGAGGTTTTCCCCTCCCTCAATGCCCCCTTAATTCTGTTCACTTGAAGCCTCTCCACAGATGCCTATTGCATACTCCTTTCCCACATCTGCTGGAAAGAATGATTTCTGGAGAGGCTGTGGGTTACCTTTAGGACTTTAGTTTGGACTCTGGGTAGGGGCAATTTCTCCTTTAATTTTTTTTCCATGTTCTTCTTTTCTGTTCCCTCTGATGGATTATTTCATGTGTAGTAAAAGGAAATAAAAATACCAGGCGGATCAACTTGTGAACCTCAAACATGAGGATGTCATGTAGACTATACCTGTTTTGTTATGTGTATGATGATAGTTTTTAAGCTATGCTGCAAATTAAAGAAGATAATCCAAGGGAGAAAATAATTGTTTAAGCTAAAAGACAGTCTGGTCAAGAACATAATTATAGATTCCAATTGAAAATTTACCCAGATAAATGATACAGCTAAATGAAAACAGAGAGAATATATTTAACAAATTAAATTTGGGACCTTATTTTTATGACCAGATGTGATGGATGTATGAAGCAGACAGGAGAGAAGTTAGTGTTAATTATAAATTATGGAGAAATCTCCGTCCTTTAGGGCCCTCACTTGCAATTTTTTTGAGTAATAAGAAAATACATTGGATAGCATTGGAGCATGGTTTAGTGAGGTAGAATTTTGTGAACATTATTTTACTACAGAAAATGTTTTGGAGATGATCTGGAGGATAGAGAGATTGACCCTGTTACCATTTCATTTGGAAACTGGCTAATTTTTAGGACTACCTCCCTTTGTTGTAATTGAGGAGGAAAATGATGCTAAAAGTCTGTTATGAAATTTCTGATTACATCTGTGGAGGAACCTGTTGTAATCATCCCTGAAATTCAGGAACATGAAATGGCAACCAATTTCTGGGGTCATCTAGTCTAGCATGTACTGACACCATGTTATATTTGCAGTATAAAAACAGTGCCTTCCCATAAGCACTTAATTTTCAGCTGTTGTGTTCATGCTCCCCTGATGGGAAAGCTGTTTAAGAACGTGTTTTAAACTATGAGTTCTTGGTCAAAAATTATGTTTATAAAAATATATATTTTTGCCTTGATGTATATACTTTTTAAACTTCTGCAGGATTTCTTTCAGCATACTGAAGACTTTCAGAGTTTTACCTCCCTGCTTATAAGACATAGAAAAATGACAGTCTCCTTATTTTGAATTAATTTGTGTAGTCTGGAGGAATGTCTGTCAGACAGGTTAGCAGGATGTCTGTAAAATCAATTTTGAATGCTAAGCACTGTGTAAATGAATAGACACCCTTTTCATACTTGCATTTTTCTGCATGTGTGCAGCCTTGTTACATGTCAAATATAAATTTAATATGAATTACTTCAGTGTTGACAGAAAGGTGTGGGTTTCTCCTTCTCCCTTGCATGTGTTTAGCTTGTTTAACAAGATGCTGTTATGCTGCATTTCTTGTCTGAAAAGCGAATTTTGTTTTGGCAAAGTTTTTGGCAGTGTAGCCAACTTTAGTATTCAGTGTAATACCACTTTTTTTCTGCTTCTGTGTTTTATTTTTTTTTTTTCCCTAGTGGTTACTTTTTAGCCAGAACAGTTTCCTGATTGCTTCGGGCTTACTCAGTGTGTTATGCGTGATTGTTTTTGGGTTGCAGCATGGATGCAAATGTTTCTGAGTTGCAGCAGTAAACAGAAGGCAGCAAGGAAGGCAAATATGGATTGCTTCTGCTGTGGTGTGGGCTCTCAGCTGATGATGCCCTTTGCATTTTCAGGGGCTTCTCACTGAGGTATTGGTGAAAGGCCTGGAAACTCTGTGTTTGTGGACATGCTGTGATGTATGCTCTGTTACTGCTACTCCTGCATATTTGAGAGTTCATTATCATGCTCTCTTTAAGTTGGAGGTTTTTTCCTTTTCAGTTTTTAAACTGCCAGATTTCCGTTAATAGAGAATGATAATTTTTACTTTTCTACTTTCTCTGCCTTTCCTTGTCTGTAGTGGAAAGCTGAATGCTGAAGAAAGCTGAAGAAACTTTAGGTTCTTGACCAAATGGAATAGCTGCCAGCGCCAATTTTTCCTTGCTGACCAGTTGACATTGCTTTAATTGCCCGTGAGGTAAGTATGTGTCTCTGTGTGTGTAATAGATAGTTCAGAGCAGAAGCCATGAGCTTTCTTTTTGGAGTGCTGGGTGTCACAATCAGTTTTTGTGGTATGGAAAGCCATCCTATGAAAAGTCAGCTTGATACTTCAGTCATATCAGATGCTTGATGGAGTTTCCAGTAGCACTCGGCTGCGTTTAGACACTGTGGGCTCTGGAGCATCCTGTCAGTGTTTCGTATTTCAGTTCTATTTGTGTTCACACCTGTGCAGTGTAACTAATGTGCAGTATTCTTGTGGGAATCACAGTAATTGCTTACACATGAAAAGAATATACAACAAGTATCAGAGGTGCTTTAGCTGTCTTCTAGTGTCATGTAACTTCTGGAGAACAATAAATGTATTGTGACTGGCATACTCTCTAAGTCAGAGGTAGGTTACCAGTGGCAGATTGATGAGAACCCAACAGACTGTACACTGGGATTTTCTTGAAATGGTAGGACTCCTCTTTTTTTTTTTTTTTTTTTTTTTTTTTTTCAAATTTTTCCCAATTTTNTTCTTTTTGTTTCAGAATATCTCCACATTCTTTGGCTTATGGAATATGAAATAATTGAGATGCTTGTCAACTGAAGAATGTGCATTTTCTTTTTTTCTCCTGGCTCTTAACAGATGCAGTGTAGGCTACAAAAAGAGTTGAAAGAGGAAACACTAGTATTCTCTATCTGAGCTTAAAAATTGAGCACAGAAACTTTAGAAAACTTTTACCACAAAAGCTGAATAAGGGGCAGAGGTCCTAGACTTTGGCTTGTCATTGGATCATCTTACTTTATCTTACTCTGCAGTGAAACTAGTTAGCTAACAGATGAAAATTTAGATAAGTCTTTTCCCCACCCTGATCTACAAGGATGAATATAATTTGTTTCTTGATGCAACATTGTACATGTGCTTTGTTTTATTAGATAAGCTGTTTTACAGTGTGAAAAGGGCTGAACACTTATGAGTCACCTCCCCAAGAGATGCTTATTCTCATTTTGCATTAAGGGGCTGATGAAAGAGCATGAAAGGAGGGGTGTGGTTTTTGTAGCCTGAATGTTTCGTATAAGAGTTGGCATCATTTGGGGAGGAGATGTGGGTGTTAATTGCAAGATTGTCATAAGGAAGCTGTGTAGAGAAGAGAAGCCCAAGCCAGCTGGGGAGGGAGCCTGATGTGTGGGTGTGAAATGAGACTGGGATTAGTACAGACAAGCTTGAATTCACAGGAAACCTGACAGTGGGTTTGGTTTCCCAAGCTGTGTTTGTTATATCAGGTGGAACATTTATACCAATCAAACAACATTAGAAGGGGGAAGAAATATGAAATTATACTTCATAATAACTACTACTTCCAGGTTTTCTTTCAAATTTATTAGAAAAAATACAAATAGCTGGCAGAGTATAATTAAATATTAACATTCTGGTAAACCCTTGTGCCTTGTGTGTTATTTTTGAACCACCAAACACTTGTTTTATGAAAATGAACACCATCTCTCAGCAGCCTTTCATGTAGCATGCATCTGGTCTTATCCTCCCCTGTAGTGCTTCCACCTCTTTTTTGATGCAGTTTGTTGCAAGTTCTTGATGCTGATGGGAGACTGTTTTGTCAAGTGGGAAGCAAGGATATTGTTCTTCTCATCCTAACCTGTGCTGCTCTGTAAGGATTAGGGAGGTGTCTGGTTTCTCTGTAATAGGTTATAAAAGGTCACAAAGTATCATATCAAAGTATATTTAGGAAACTGAGGGGTTGCTTGCCAGATATTCAGTATGTTACTGTTTCCACTCTGAATGAATTGGGAACTCTGACAGTGTTGCAAATATGTTTTATTAAACCCAGATCAATAGAATGTTTTGAAATATCAAGCCTTGTCTAAAAGCTCACCTAGTAGAGTGTTTGGAAGGACTACATATTACCAAGACTAATGGCACCTTACCCAAAATTTATTGAATATAAGCTTTTACATGTACTGACCTACAACAAATCCATGACTCTGTGGCTATATGGAAACAACTTTTGTGGCCAGTGACTATTTGTCAATCAGTTGCTGTAGCTAAGGGTTCTTCAGATGGTTTGTAGCATTAGAATATAATATCTTGCACAATAAAAACAACTCTATTTGCTTCTCCAGGGAGAAAACTAAAGAACAATTGTTAATTTAAACTAGAGTCTGGTCTTACTCTGTAACTTTATTTCTAGCAGTGTAAAGCTTTCAGTTGGCTGTTTCTTCTTTCCCTGACTTAAAATCTAGTTATGCTAATGGAAAGGCAGTACAGTCACTGATGGCAGGAAGTGACATGAACCAAAGCAATGATGTGGAGTCTTCCTCTAGTTCTCATTTCTTCCTATTCTGTGTTTGTGTAACTCCTTAATTTTACTAGTGTGTTGAAGTTCCCGTTGGTTTAGCTAACAGCAGTAATGAAAAAAAAAAAAAAAAGCATTTCCTTAACACAAGAGCTTCAGTATCTAGTCTAATATTGTTAAGTGATTACCAATTCTAGTCTATACTGGTATTAAATCCTTGGTGTTTTTATTGAAAAGTATTAAAACATCTAGAACAAATATGGTCTCATATATTTTTGTTTTCAGTTAAACTTTTCTAAGTAAAACTTTAATAGATTCAAGTTGGAATTTCAGAATGACAAAGGACACAAAGTGAAAAAATGCCATTAATTTATATGCAGTACCTTAGGATCATGCTTCTTTTCAGCTGTGTTCTTCCTGAATTGTAGTGTGGGTGTTGTTTGTTTGTGGTGTTCTGTTGCTTTTTTTTCTCCTGGTGTCACTTTGTAGACTTGAGTTTGTTCTCATTATAAAAATTGTGAAGATTCAAACTTGTGAGGAGGAAAAGTCTTTTTCATTCAGCAGTGGGTTTGATCTTAAACACAAGCCAATAAAAGTGTGGTTACTGACAGTTATCTGCAATTCCATTTTACTGATGTAGGTAATTTTTAAACTGTTTTGAATTTCACAAAATGTTAATATTAATAGCAAATAACTATTACATGATTTTGCTCTTTCATTGGATTCCTTGGGCCAGTTGCAGGCTACTTTGCATGGCCTTCTTGAGGAATCAGTGATGTTCTATAAATAATTTAAATGGTTCTGATTTCTAATCTTTCATCACTATACACTAGCATACAAATTTGCTTTCCCTGTGATGCTGATGGAGAGGTCTGTAAAGGACACATCCACCTGGCAGTTCACAGAATATAAAGATGTATACATGGCTTTCATAATGCATAAGGTATTTTTTCTTTCTCAGCTCAAGATAAACAAGGAGAAAAAGTGTATGTATCACACAATATGAGCTATTTGTTGTAAAGTTCCAGGGTATGTCATAAAGAATGTTTTGTGCAACCATCTTGATTTACTTGTCCTTGCTTGTGTCTTGAGTTTAATTAGGTGTGTATTTTGCCCTGAAGAACAAAGCACAGTGCAGGGAAGTTAGCAGTGTGTAATGATGGATAGAGGCCACTGGCATGAGGAAATGGGAAAGTATGACTGTTTTTTTGATCATAGTGACAACTGATTTTCTTAACTTTGGTCTCATGGAAATAAACATGGTGAGTAGGTATTGTTCCAAAATTGGCTACACCTTAGTACTAAATCAGTGTAAATTGTCCTTGGTAGCGGCCCTATAAAACCTAAGGGAATATGTAACCATTCTGAATAAAGGAGATTTGGTTAATATGATATTAGAAATTCAGAGAGTTTATGATAGACATAAAGAAACCACAAAAAGCAAACCAGGAAAAAAGTGATCATGTTTTTCATAATAAAACGAATTATTATCAGCATTGGTGGTTTTACATTTAATTTGGAGGAAAAGCCCACTGTTGTGGTGACAGCTGTCTTAGAAGGAAAAGATTAATATGAAATAAAATTGTAGAGCAAAATCTAGAAGTATTAAATTCTACTTGACACGTGTTTTCCTGTGCATCATTGTTCTTTAGATCCCAATATTTTTTAAGACAAAGAGGGTTTTCAGGTAAAGCTAGTGTGGATTAGTTAAATTGTTTTAAAGTATGCATTACTATTTTAAAATAAAAACTTGTAATAGATGAAAGAGAGGAAGAGTAAGATATACTATTAATATATAGACGTGCAAGAATGGATTGAATTAAAAGGCTAAATGTTTATTATATTTTGATTTGGTTTTGCAGTGCTAGAATCTGTTGGGTTGAACAGAGACATATCTTAAAAACCTCTCTGTAGCTGTTGTCAGACAAACTGCTTGTTCATGAGCCAAACAATGGAGATGTTCAATGTATTTGTTGTATATGGAGCAGTGGGGTTCACTGAGGGTTTTGAAGTTGAGCTGTCCTCAGAGTAGGAATTGACGGGAGAGAAGGGGGCAGGAGAACACGTGCACAGTCCGAGCATGTGGCAGTGTCCCTGGCCATGTGCAGTCTAAGGTCTTATTTAGTAATCTTTCCAGGCTATAAATTCAGTGGGTTTGTATTTTTCTTTCAAAATTATTTTAAAAATCATTGTTGCTTTTGGTAACTCTTATCACCTCTAACAATGAGTTCCATAATTTGTCACAAATTGCCACTTGTGCAGAAACAGAGATGGGAGCAGATCCTCCAGTGGGAGTGGAATGCAAGGTCCAAGTTCTGGATGTCTAAATCATGTATCATATACTAATTTTAATTTTTTTAAGGACTCTGTGTGTTGTATATTTCAGAGCTGTGAAAGTATATTGTCATTCAACTTTCTGGATTCACAGGAATTTTTTAAAACTCTGGTTTGCTTCAAATAGAATTGGGTTAATGAAAAACTGATCTCTCACCTACTGCAAGTGTACTGTTGGGCTTTTTAAAACAGTGTTTGTGGCCTTTGTTTCATATTAAGTTCAGTGTTGTGAAATGCACGCCGAGTATTTCTGTTGTAAGTTTTTTAAAACAAGGATTTGTACACTCTAAGTATAACATTATTGAAAAAGGAAATTTGGGTAAACTTTTTTGCTATCCTTATTAGATTAATGAGATTTTCTGGAAGTGCTTGAGATTTAAAGTGAAGAAATTGGGTGGGAGTAAAGTAACTGATTCCATTGCCATGTGCATGGAAAGTTTGCAAAAAGCAAGCTAAGCAGAATGCTAGTTTCATCCTGCTTTGTGGCTCTGTTAACTAAAATAAACTGTAGCTTATCTTTACCAACAAAGTGGAAGTGATTTTTTAAACATTCCTGAAGGACATCACTTATTGAAACTAATATGTAGTTTGCGAAATGGTTTATTGTAGTAGTCTTTTTATGTCCATTCAGCTTGAAAGCTTCCCCTTTCTTCCAGTGAAGTGCTACATTGCATGTTATACACAGGCTGTTCTGATGTAGGCTGTTTCATATATTGCAAAGGTGTGCAGCTGACTACTACTCTCATTTGAAGATTTGGGTTTTTTGCAGCTTGCACAGAAACTGCTTTATGAAATGCATGGGTCTTTTGCCTCTCTCCTACTAGGAACATAATATTCAAGAGGAAGGGAAAGTCTCTCACTGTATTCTAGGTGTGGCACAGAGTCAGTGTGTGACAATATGCGAATATCTTTGTTTGAATCTTTTACTGAGGGGAAAATGCTACCACTGAAGGAGGCTAACCTGAAATGATACTGAAACTTTGACCAAAGGTGTTTTTCTAGATAAAAATCCCATAACTCGTTGACTCGATTGACACTACTCTGGGATTTACTTTACCAACATCAGCATTTTGTTTCAGTGAAGAGCTGTTGGTGTTAGTCAGTTTAATTGCTATATCAGTTAAAATCTGAGTGCTTTCTGAAACAGTTTGTGATCCTTCAGATATAAAAAGGGATACTAGAAACTAACTTGGTCTAAATACCACTTAATATTGATTTTGTTCAACAGCATTTTTTTCACTTTATAGCTGTTGTTCACACTTAATGGCTACCTACTTATACTGAAAAGACATGTAACAACATAATTTAAAAAAAAGCCCTACCCCTCAACCCTATCTCAGGATGTTGATATTTGATCAGTTTTGCTGATTGTTTTTACCTCCTAGTGAGATTTGCTTGAGTTGAGAGTTTGTTCTCTGTGTGTTGAAATTACATTGCTGATATGTAAAATGTGGATTCTCAAGTGACTATGCAAAATATTTTTTCTATTTGCTACAGTTGCAGCAGAGTGTTACTGTTGTAGGAGGTGCTGGAGAGAGGGACCTTCATTTCAGCCTCATGATATAGTTGTTCAGGTACACCCGTGAGCAACCAGCTGGAACTGAAAAGGTGAATTTTTTAAAGAGGCTTTGGTAGTGAAGTTTTTACATGTGAATTCAGTAACTTGAACATTTAAGTTGCAGTAACTTGAAAATTTAAGTTGCAGTACAGTCACTAAAGATCTAATTACTTACCTTCTAATTTAAAAAACAGACTCCTAAAACACTCTGACTATAATCGCATTCTATGGGTGGTTCTAGTGAGTGAATAGGCTACAATGTGATACTGGGAAAAAAGGGTATGTGGACTAATAGTTCACTGCTTTGGAAATGTCATAGTATCTTCAGTGAATGCAAGAGAATATTAAGTAGCTGAAGCCTCATCAATTTATGAAGGATTATAAATTATGATAACAGATGAGAGGGACTTGATAATCAAGGAAGTCTTTCAGTTCCAAGTCCTAATGGAGGTCACAACACAGGGAAAATCTCTCAAAAGCCAAAAGCAGTTGAACTATTTCTCTCCTGAAAACACCTTAGAAACTTCAGCATAAATTTCTGCTATTTATGAATGGCAAGACAGAAACTTCATTTTTCCAGGATTAAGGCAGTAATGCTAGGCATCATTCCAGGAGCAAGTCAGAAAAGTATTATGCCTTAGAGGAACAACTTACTTTCTTGTTCCTTCCCTTATTTTAAGGTTGCAACTTTGTGAGTCTGTTTTCCTTTTCAAAACTGGGTCAGCTGTACACCAAAGTGTGTTTTAAGGTGGGAGCTAGTCTATTGACATAGTGGATGCATTTTGGAAATGGTTCCCTCTGTGCCAAGGACTTTTGAGGGGGGGATAGAATAGATAAGGAGTTGCTTTCTCCATGATTATTTTTCTTTTTGGCCTGGTAGGGAGAGGCACAGTCCTATTAGCTACTGGGGTGGATGAGATGCCAGAAGACCTGCTGGCCTCCAAGGGTCATGTTTAGCTTGGAATTGGCTTAATGCAGACTTGGAGGTTTAATTTTGGAGAAATAAAACAGAAAAGCAATGTTTAAGAAACCAGAACAGTTTAAATTCCAGAGGAAAGGATATGAAAAGTTTACTCTAGAAAAATCAGGATCTTTTTTATTAATTTATTTGCAAAAAGAGATTAATCTCTGGTAGTGTTTTCCTTAGTGGTCATATTCAGTATATCTAATGAATTTTTTTGTCCAGTTCTGCAAGTGTTTCATATAAGTTTCCTTACAAATCCTTTATCAGTTTTTGTCCCTTACCAGAGGTACAGTGGCTACTAGGGCAGACAATATTGCTGTTGCATTAGTCAGTTCAGAATTAGATGAGACCTGGAGTCTGGTGGTTCTGGTGACATGTTGAATGTTTGCTGCTCGTAAGTTTGAATTATTCTAATGTTATTGCAGAAGAACTAACACAGCATTATTTGCTGTCTCTAGGTCTTCAGAATCTGGCTTGGTGACTCTAAATATGCAGTTACGGTAATAAAAATCAGGAAATAATTTTGGGAGTAGCAGAGCTGATGGAGTCTCTGTGCAGGGTGGAAGCTGCACAGCCTCCCCAGCCTCTGTTCCCAGTTTGCAGTGATATGGACTTACTCCCTTCTGTCCTTACCCTTCCTGTTGCTGAACTGCCTTGTTTGTGAACTGAGCAGGAACTACAGCTTGAGTGTGCCAGGGATGTGAGACATGGGATAAGACCTCTCTTGTGTGTTCTGCTGCTTCACCACAGCTTTTGGAGCAATGCTTTTAATAAAAAAAGGTATCAGGGATTCTCTAGATAACTGTTTTACCCTAGAAGGATACAACTGAAACTAAGATGAATTGCTAATCTCTGAGTATTAAAATTCATAGCCTAGAAAGCTTTGTTGCCTCTTAAAGTTTAAGACCATGAAAGCAGCAGCATTCTGTTTTCCTTTCATTGGTGTAAATCTACCTTTGTTTCACTGCAAGTCAGCCTAGCATGCAGCTGGAAAGAAAAATTCAAGCTATTTAATGAGATGCAGTTGAAGAAATCCAGCGAGACAAACTAAGATGAATGAACATGTGGGAAGCAACTACAGTCAAAGTGAGTAATATGCTGCATTTTGAGAAATACAAACAAGTAGGAGGATAGGAATAAAGTGCTTGCACAGAGTAAGCCAATTGCCTGGAGCTGGGTATCCAACAATAGTTAATTTGGGAGATGAAGTTACTGTCCCATTGCATTGCTTTCCTAAAAGAAATGAGATAAAACTGGTCTGGCACTTTTGAAAAGCAAGGCAGCAGCTGAATCAGTATCATGAATGACCCTGTTCAGAAGTTGTGGGTTTTCCTGAAACACTTCCTGAGTGTGGAAGGGGGAACAAAACAAAAAAGCCTCCACCGAACAGTAAAAAAACACCTCAAACAAACAGCAAAAATAAACCCAAACCAACAGATCTGGAGCAGAATTACTTATTCTCTTTTATGAATGCTTTGTTTTTTTCTAGTATTATGGAAAATTTTTTAGTGTTTGCTTGATTATTTTACAAATATGTACTCCAGAAAAATGTCTGAACTGGTATAAGGCAGTGTATCTTACATCTGTGTCTTCTAAAGTGCAAAGTGGGGAGGTCATGTGGGTGCAGTTTTTAAAGTATGTGTTGTTCTTTTTGTATTGCCTGGCATGTTACTACTAATAAGACAATGTGCTCTGTCAGCATGTTTCATTTACCATGTCACTATTAACTTCCACAGAAGTTCTTACGTGTTCTGGAACAATATGGGCTTTGAATCTAATTGAGACAAGCCTAGTGCTGGATACTTCTGGAGGACATAGATCCCATTCCTCTTCTCCTGACAAGTTAGAGAATTTGTGTTGGGTGATATTTTTTTACATCTTACTTTTTAAACCTGTATGATAGATCATCTTAGTTGAGTCTCTTAATAAAATTTGCTTTAGTAACATACAAAAGCAGTAAGCATCTCACAATGTAGAATAATTGTCTTTAAGTTATCTGTAGGGGAGTGGTTGGAACAACTGTTCCCTGCAAGTGGGATTCCCACTGATGTTCGTCAGGTAAATGCACGTCTGTTGTGTTTAAATATTTTAGTTGCCACAAGTTGACTCTGCGTCCTTTCCAGACCCTGACTCCTTCATAGTTATTAGCACAAAGGTGTTCACAGAAAAGGAATCTGTCCCCAGGGCTGTGCTGTGTTTGTCTGGTAATTATTTTGTAAATAGGTAATTATTTTGTTGCTCACACACTTATGTTTATACTCAAAGTACTCTTGAAGCTGCTTGTACTCCTAAGTGTCACTATTTTTCATCTATCACCATTCTGTTTTCATTCATCTATCACCATTGTATTTTCATTCACTTATCACCATTTATCTTCATGATGCATAGCATGGATAGATGACAAAAAGATTGAAAGTGTATCTTGGGTTTATAGAAAGAAGAAATTAGTTTTTCATTTTGATAAAAATACCACTGACTTTCTATGCTTATACTAGTATCTCTGTATATTTCAATTTTTATTTTGGTGTCTTGCTTATTAGGTTTGGTGAGAATCACTCACAGTTATCCTATCAGTATCTGGTATTCAGGGACTTATACACTTTTCATTAAAGTGCATACATGATTTTGACTTGTGGATGATAGAAAATGAAAGGTGAAATGAAATGGCTACAGAGTTTTTAGAACTGAATAATTCCCCAACCAAGTTACACAGTTACTTCAAGTGAAAAATTAACAACCTACTGTGCTTGGCATTTTAATAGTGATTCCATGTCTGGGGATTTTGTTTGTTTATTTGCTTTTTATTCTCTGGGGGATTTGTTGGATTTCTTTTTCAATGCTTTGGCACAAAGGACATTTATAGTGTAGGGTTTATTTAATGCATATGTAACTGTTCAATTTTTTAATAGAAAGAGGTCTGCATCTCAAACTGCAGTTTTTGTGTTGCAGTTGTAGATATGGAGGGCTTGATATGCTTTTTAGGTATGGCACTTACGGGGTTTGAACGTGAATTTAGAAATACCTGTTCAGTAAATCTGCCTCTGTATTAAGTACGCAGCAGCTCAACTCCTGACAGCAATGTGCATTGGCGTGGGTGTGTATTGCTCTGTGTGTGTGCAGGGTGGTGGTAGGGGTCTTAACACTGCTGTACAGTACAGAAGAGGCTGATTAGTGTTTTAATCACTGTAAGTCATATAAATCTATCTTTTGGTTTCCCTTTTTGTTTTTCTTCTTCCCATCACTCATTGCCTGGGGGAAAAAAAAAAAAAATGTTTTGTTTTTGATCCTGTTTGCCGAGTCTGGATGGGAAGTTTCTGTCAGAGGACACAGCAATGATACTACTTCATTGTAGAGACTGGAGAGAAGGGGAAAAGGACATAGTTCATTGCATTAGGGAGTTGTTTGAGCTGTTGATGTATGCATAGTGGGAGAAGACTGTATTCCCTGTAAAGTCCTGAGCTTGAGGGAGTAATACTACGCTTTACCTCTTCAGTCTCCCTGCTGTGTATAAAAGCAGTTGACAGGGTGAGAGAGGCCACTGGCTGAGCTAACCCTGACAAAGCTTTCCAATCCATCCTGGCTGAGAAGGAGAGGAGAATGTGGAAGTAGTTTTTTTGAGTTTCTGGTAAAAATTAAAACAGGCCTCAGTCTCCAGCTATAGGGAGTCTTTGCTGTGGTTGTTTGCTGTGAATTTTGAGGAGTCATTTGAACACATGGGATGTTCTTGCAAGTTGTATTTACCCAGATCCTGTAACTCCTCAGAAACAAACAAAACCTTGATATCATCTCTTAACTCTGATTCGTATGAAGTTACTTTGTTCTTTGACAGAGTGCTCTGAAGATCTAGGATTTTCGTACTGTGCTAGTTTGGGCTCAGGTAGTTAATTTTTTGCTCAGTGATGAGTATGAGGCTATGTTTTGGATTTGTGCTGGACACACTGTGATAACAGAGATGTTTTTGTTATTGCTGAGCAGGACTTAGAGCCAAGGCCTTTTCTGCTTTTCATACTGCCCTGTTGGTGAGGGGACATAATCTAGCAACATGCAGAAACACAGACGTAGTTTGTGAATGGTACCACATCTGATACATGAAGGACTCCCGTGGAGCTGAGTGCTTTGTGTTGCTGCTACTTGAATTGTTCTGTAGAAAACAGTTTGGATTCGGTTGTAGTGATGCTAAGCTAAACCTAATGAAATTCAGCCACTATTTCTGTGTTCCATTTCTTTTTGGATTCATCTGCTTACTGTTGGCTTGAAAACAAAACACAGGGTTTGTGTTCAGAATTAATTGTGGTTTATGTAGCAGGACTGACTTTCCTAGTGCTCTCAGTTATAAGCTTGAGAGATTCAAGTTGTGAGAGAAAATTCAGCCTAAGTGGATTTAAAGGTTAGTGTTTGGATACCTCTATTAATTGCTTAGTGTTTCTTATCTAGAATTGTCAAGGCTTATCTCAGCCACTTTAGCTGAATGCTCAATTGTCATAGAATCTTTTCAAGTATTAGTGCACATTTTAAATTATTCCAACAACTAAGCAGATATCCCCCCTGGCTCCCTTACAAATGTGCTTTAAGGCGCTGAATACTTGAAGGTGACTTCCTGTTTCCAGCTTGCACTTCATCAGCAAGGTGATTTGTAACATGTAAATGTAATTGATAGCTCTGCCTGGAATCTGGAGGCTTTGCATAATTCTATTCCTTACTGCTAATTAGTCCACTAGTCAGTTGCTTCTCATATGATCCTTTATATTTTGACAGTCCTAAGAGCAATATTCATCTTTCACAGACATTTCTCTAAAACCAGCAGACATTCTGTTAAATTCACAGTCTCAAGTGGGACACTGAGTGAAGGCTCCAAACAGAGGTTCATAACCTAAATACTTTTGGCAGATAACCTGCCCTCTGTAAGCAGTAAACCTTTTGGTGTTCTTCATCCCACCTGTACTCTCCAGCACCAATATTTGAGGTACCCTCACTGGTCTGACTATTGGGTTCCAGGAGGCTGCTTTCTAAAACTGCTTTCAAAGCAAGGTCCCATTCTCTGTACTTTCCGGACATTCTGTGGAGGATGAAATCAGTTCTGGAACAATTCTTGATTAAAATAACTTGCTTAAGAAAAGCAGACTCTTGTTATTTAGGTGGTATTCTCTCTGGAGAAGAACATGTGTCAAACACTTCATTATTTTGAAAATTCTGTCTGTGAAGATCAAATTCTACATGAGTCTCTGTTACAGTAATCTATTGGTGTGAGATTGGATTTGATTATTGCTTATATACTTAAATGTCTTTAAGTAGGACTTTGTGGCATTTCAGTGCAAATGAATAATAAGAGATGGGTGTATGCCAGACTCACTTTCATAAAAATGGAGTAGAATAAATTATTTAAAGCTTTCTCTTGCATTGACATACTGTAAATTGAGCCTATGAAGAACTAAAAAACCTGAGAGAATAGGAATTGGTTAGAGTTGGGCTGGGTTAATTTTGTGCCTGGATCTTTGTGCTATGCTTGTTAGGCAGTTTCCTTGTTATTTTGAATTCAAAGAGAAATGTGAAAAAAACCCCCATTATTTGTATCCAACAAAAGAACGGGCTATACCTGATAAAAATTAGGAAGAAATCCAACTGGTTTCAAGAGTTGAGCTGAGCTGTCCTTTGTTTTCTCTGTCATTGATTCTGCCATTGCATGTGATGAGTGGAAAATATCCATAGTGCAGGAAGTGCCTGAGATTTCCAAAAGCTTTAGTTCAGCTTACACAAACCACTCAGATCTCTGCCATCATCTACTGCTTGAGGAAACGGCATACCATCATCCAAAGTATTGCACCTCTCTCCTCACCATAAATCTGTTGACTGTTGAAGACCAACCATGTTCTGAGAGTGTGATATAGTTATTTCTATTTTCTGTGCACTAGCTCTTGCAACCCCACAATGTAGAATAATGCAAAATGCAAATTAAACAAGTCTAATGACTATCCCAAAAATGTGGTTTGGGGTTAAACTCAAATCTCAGTTTGTTCTGGTCACCTTATGTCCTGTGAGATAATTGTTTGTGCTGCTTTGCACAGGGATGCAGATGTGAACATGTTTTTTAGATGAAGATTTTCAAGGTGTGGTGTTCTTCTTCAGGCTGGAGCCTTCCTCTATACCTCTCTGCTTTTTTTTTTTTTTTTTTTTTTTTTTTTTTTTTTTTTTTTTTTTTTTTTTTTTTTTTTTTTTCTGAATACTGGTGCTGTTGTTTCTTTCCTAGCAATAAATATGGCTGTCTAACATTCAGTTTTTCAGCACATATTCTGCTCTTAATGAATGTGATCATTTACACAGTGTCACTGTAGTATTGGCATGCTAAATAATTTAAAGAGCTGTGGCAGGTAGATAGCTCTGTGGTGTCTATGTTACTATGGCAATACATTTGCTTAATGTAAATATTAGTCATTCTGACCCTATGAATCTCAGAGCTTCTGACGTTATTAGCTGTGTCTGGGAGGTGGGGTCTGCATATCTGAAAGAAAAGTAGTTCTGGCAATATTAATAGTTTAAAGATTACTTTCTCTTTAATAATTCCTTCTGCTTTGTGACCGAGCTGCATAATCTATTGATTGTAATGAACAGAGCAGAACATTCCTCTCATTTCTTTATCGTGGTTATAATGTAGCTCTGTTATAAAGAAATGTATAACTGTATTCTGATCCTCCAAAGCTTCAGCTGACTGAAATGATAGGAAATAAGATCTTGAGGTCCATCAACTTTGTTCCTGATCACACAGTCAAAGCAGTTTAGGAGCACAAGAAATAAAATCAAACTTGGAAGAAAAATTTCAGGGGTATTAGGCTGAGTTCCCTGACTGAAAGAGGAAGCTAAACTATGAGGCTTTTTCATTCTCTCTCTGGGTACCAGCAGGTATGGAATTACTTAAGAAACACCCAATTTATCTGAAAATTAAGGCAGAAACAATATGTTAATGAAGTTTATTTCTTAAACAGTTTTTAAGATTTTTTAGTCCATTTTTATGACCCATTTCCAGGGAAAATGAGCTACCTTCTGCAAAATCTTCTCTTTATTGCCAACTTATGCCTGATTGTATGAACTATTTTTGTTATGAACTGCTACCACCTTTGAGACAACAAACAGAAGCGGAAGAAGAATTAGATCACAATTGGTATTCTGTGTAAAAGTTCAGTCACTTCAAGCCCTGAATACTGAATATACACTGATAGTATTTGTAACATTTTATGAACTTTTTGAAACCTTGATGTGTTAAACTGCTAAGCTTAAGATCAATTTTAAAAAGATTTGTCAGGAATGTGCTACCCTTTCCCTGTGTTTAGAATTGTCCCCACCCTTCCTGCCAAATGTCTGTAATGCAGAAAAAGAAAGCATGGTGAGCAGAAAACGAGGTCTTTAATTATTTGTAGTGTGGATTATACTGGAGGTTTCTGTGTGCTGCAGTCTAACATCAGTGCTTAGTATCTATTTGTGTTTGGCCCATTATCTGTCAAAGAAGGAAATAATTAAAAAAGCAATAGTAACCAAGCAAAGACTTCTGGTTTCTTTGAATTTCAAAGAAGAGATTTTGCTGGACTTGTGGAAGTGTTTTTTACTTTTTGTATCTCTGAGATGATAAATCTTTTGCTATCAGTGCCTGCACATAAGGCAAAACTCCTTACTGGACAAGAATACAAACTAGAGTTGTTAGTTGCCTTTCCATGGCACCGATGCTCGCTAATGCTAGTCTGGGACTCAAGTTAACCTAGGAAAATTAATTATTTACTGCATATCTTTTCCTGACAAGCCTGCCTGTGGGAATACTACGCTGTTGGCTATCTCTTCTTTAAAAATATAGTATGCTTTAGGTGTATTTGTTGATTATAGATGCAGAGAAGTATTGAAACATTTAGATTTGGAATGCCTACCAAGTATTAGCATAGTTGAAATAGTAATTGGAGGAGCTTCTCTGATTATGCTTTTAGTAAACAAACTATATGCATAAAATGGCTTGTGAAAAGCCACATCCAGCACGATATATCAGAGGAAAAAGACTGCAGAGGCACTTTCTACTCTGTAGCAAGAACCTGTGTAGAGAGAGTGGCTCCTGTGGAATCAGGCTTGGCAGGGCTTTCCCTTAGGGAAAGAGACTTGATGGTTGTGCATTTTCAAAGTCAAAAGTATCCATTTTCAGGACACATTTCTGTGAGGGATACTTTAAGCCCTCAATTAGCACTCTTTTCTAGGTTTGGCTCCAGGACCTGGTGTGTGCCGTAGGACCCAAGTGAAGAGCATGGCAGAGTGGGAGGGAGGGAGTTAGGGGACAGGGTGTGTGTTCCCTTGTCGTATGGCAGACTCATACTAAATGGCTCTGGTGGAGGCTCTGCTGGCTTGGTGAGGCTTTTGCATCTAGAATCTACCACTGAAGTAGACTGCTTGATTTTTGGTTTTTTTTGTTTTTTGGTGGGTTTTTTGTTTGTTTGTTTGTTTTGTTTTCCCAGCTGCAGCACAGGCTTGGGGATGCTGGGCAGTACTCACAGCTTCCTGAAAGCAGGGATACAGTAGAATGCTCCACAGAAAGCCATATACCAAATCTTTTCTTTCTGACCTCCACAGCATTTCTTTGCTCCTACTGCTAAAATATAGCATGTCTGTATTTTAAAGCTGGGCTGAAGAAAGTGGAATGGATTGTGTTACAACCTAAATATTGATATCGGGTGATAAATTGAAAGGAACAAAAGTGTGTTCAAAAAAGCAGTTGCATTTAATGTTTCACACATGATTTGCTCAGCGAGTTTCTTTTACTGTCACAGTGCAAGTACCTTTTCACTTTTCCCCACAGAAGAAAAGAATCTAATTGTTCTGCAGTGCCTTTTTTACGTGTGTAATGGATGTCTACTTTTGAGTATTACCTTACAAATAAAAAGTGGATATTTTATCTATAGTTTTTTAAAGCTTTTTGTTGTCATTATTTATATTCTACTTTGAAAAGGTAATGATGGCTGTTGTGCAGTCCTGTATATGATTCTCCTAGTGGAAGAAGAGCTGGCACCACTCTTGTGTTGGGATGGGGAGATCCCAGAGGAACTGTGTATCTCAAGCTTATGCTGACTGTTATTGTTTTTGGACTGGCACGTGTGAGTCCACACACTGGATACTGTTGATCCATGGATAGCTGGCGCTTAATTATCCCTTCTCATTTTCTTTCCATTGCTGTCACAGGGCAAATACATTGTGGAGATTGAAATGGAAAGAATATTATGGCCCTTGTCCTCTTATATTGTCCTTAAAAATAATTGTTGTCCATTTAAGTGCTTACATAGATGTGGCATAAAACTACATAGGCTAGTGTAAGGTCTAAAGTGTATTTCCAATATCCTTTCCAGTAAATGGAGGTATTTTTATAGTTACATTTATAGTTTTGACAGAAGATGGTGAAAAAGGTGAAAAAAACCCAACAGGTACGGTTTCTGGGGTTTTGTTAATTTTGTTAGTGGCTCAGTGTTTTCTTTTTCTATTAAGAATTAGAGAGTATATGCCAAGTGTAATTTAATATTTTGTAGATATAAAAATATATGTAACTTAATCCTTGCTGCTACTGCACTGGGACAGACACTGTTGAAATCATAATAATGAGCGATGTTTATGTTGATGTTGCATTGTTAGAAGAACGTGGGTTTGGGTTCTCAGAAGGAGAACCCAGGAAAAAGGCACAGAAGGCTTGTGCTTTCTCACAGCATGACCTTACCAGGTGTTTATTTCCAGGTGCAGAACACTTAACTTCAGACCTACAGTAATACTAAAGGATGTGATTCTAACATCCTGCTTGGTTATTATAGTTTAATGCCACTCAGCATTATAATTAGCTTTACTAGACATTAATAAGTGGGTTTAATATTCAAACCATGGTGTTGGAGTTAAGTATGCCAATGAACCTTATCAGTGGAGCAAAATGTAAATTTTAACTCATTTATCTCATTAGTCTTTAATAAGGCTGTGCCTCGCAAATCATGGCTGCATCATCTGCTGATTATACCCTCTGATCTGCTAAGCAAAATAGCAGTCTAATAATAGCCATACATTACATGAAATTCTCCCAATGGTGTTCTGAAACACTTCATGTGTCTACTTTTTTTCATTTAGGGGGCCTCGATTGTGTCTTATCTCTTCTGCACAATGCCAAAATATAGAAATGAGGGTAAGATGAGAATTCATTTCCCTTAGGCCCTGGATTTAGAAGTGTTTTGCCAAATAGGAGTTTGTGATGGGCTGTAAGTCCAAGTGTGTCATTTGTAAGTCTAAGAGTGTGGTGCATAGGGATTCTGAGAGTTTTTGGGACAGGTAAATGGCCAGACAGTCAACTGAATAATGTTGACTTGCCACTTTAGTAATAATCAGAGCTCTCCTGATTATTAGTGGCTGTGGCTCTTGTATTAAGGGAAGAAACTGAGCTGTGTGATTTGCCTCAGGCCCATGTAAAAGGGGAGAGAATTGGAGGAGAAAGTAAAGTCTTGTGGCTTGAGCCCTTGTATGCAAGCAGTTACCATTGCAGCTTGCGATCGTTGTGTGCGCCCTGCGTGTCTTTCAGAGCAAGTAAGAGGAAATTGAGCACATTTGAAGTAATTATTCTAGCAAGTCCAGTTTTGATGCTTTTCCCAAGCAAGTTACTCGTTTTGCATTGTCTACGTCTAAAGAAACTCATTCAATTCTTTTAGAAACTTTCAAGCTTTGAAGGTTTCTCAATAAATGTTGGTAAGATCCACTGACTGGGAGTGAGCAGGTGTGATTCTGGTGTCATTCCACTTGTTAGCTGATTTGGCTTGGGTTTGCTTCCATGTGATCTTTTATTCTGAAAAAAAAAATACTGGCTTTCTCAGATTGAATTTTTTAATGTTTGCAACTCTTTCTAGAGCAACATTAAAGCAGTATTTCAGATACATATGGTTTGTCATAACAGAATCTGTTTGAATGGTTGCTAGGGGTGCAAGGGGGAGTATATTTTCTTACCACAGTGTGTTAAACTGGTATTTAAACCTCTTTGTTGTGTGCTGAGGGATGTGTTTTTATAGCAATAGCTACTGCTCACAGGGGCAGAGAGCCTGCTGACTACTTTTAGGGGTAGATGGACTGTTCTAGTAGTCATCTGAAGTGTTCCCCTTCCCTCTGCCCCCCTGGTCAGCTGCTAGCCTAGGATTTGGGGAGGTTTGGGTGAGGGGAGCTTCAGGATAGGGAGAAGAAATCCAAAAGAGGCTCCTTACCTCGTGCGTATTCCAAGGTTTATTCCAAGAAGGGATCCCAGGGGTCAAAGAGGAAGCACATGGAGGGATGGGGCTTTTTATCTCTTTTGGGATGGGGGGTGGGGATGGGGCTCAAGGCCATAGGTCAGAGTCAAGGGGCAGGTGGGGTCAGACCAAAGGTACAGTTTCAGAGGGGGTTTCAAGGGGGAGACCAAACACTAGGGGGAAACAACAGTCATCATTCACAGTATGTGTTGCATTTTCTGTGTTGATCTTAGTGATGATCAGATGGTAGGTAGATACATTGTCACAGAGAAAACTCACTTTTTGCCCTGCTTAGAGAAAATCACGGATTTGTCTGCCAGTCCTACTGAGTTAGAGGATGGAGGGGCATTGCCGCAACCCCATCTGTATACATGGAATCCAGTGGTTTTCATTTTAAAGTGTTGGCAACTTTGAGGACTGCTTCTTTCCAATTAGGCTGATTGTTGTGGTATCTGTAATTGCAGCTGTATGCACCTTTGGTACTGGCATTCCTGAAGAGAAGCTTTCATAGGGTCATAGAATGGCTTGGGTTGGAAGGAACCTCAAAGATTATCCAGTTTCAGTCTTGCCACCAAGGGCAGGGACACCTTTCACTAGATAAGGTTGCTCAGGGCCCCATCTAACTTGGCTTTGAATACTTTGGGGATTGGGCATCCCCAACTTCTCTGAGTAAGCTGTTCCACTGTCTCTCTACTCTCTGAGTAAAAAATTTCTTCCTATGGCCTGATCTAAACCTCTCCTCTTGTAGTTCAAAAACATTTCCCCTTATCACTGTCTGTCAATGTAAAAAATTGCTCTCCCTCCTTTTGGTAAGCCCCCTTAAAGTACTGGAAAGCTTCAGTGAAGTCTCCCTGGTGCCTTCTTCGTGCTGAACAGCCCCAGCTGTCTCAGTCTGTCTTTGTAGGAGAGGTGCTCCAGCCTTCAGGTCATCTTTATGGCCCTCCTCTGGGCCTGCCCTAACAGGTCCACGTCTTTCTTGTGCTGAGGACTGCAGACCTGGGTGCAGTATTCCAGGTGTGGTCTCACAAGGGCAGGGTTTTCTTCTATCCTTCATTAATTTGTCATTAGTCATATATATTTGGTTTTGTGCTGACTTATTAGTAACATCATTTATTTTCAATTAGTTTTTTCAGCACATTTGGTTGTATCCAAATGCTTCATAAAGTCACCTTTATGGTTGACTTCCTGAGACATTCTGTGACTCTCAGGACTGAGGATAATGTTTTTCAGAGTACAAGTCTGCTTGAGAATAGCAGGGATGTCTGAGCTGTCTGACAGTTCTGAAACACCAGGAAAGGGCTTTATTATTGCAGTGGCCGTGGCATGAATTACTGTGCAAGTATAGTAAGATCTGTGAGGCAAGGTGAAGATGAAACAGAATGGAGATGGCAGTGTATGTGGTGACAGTAGAAATACTGCAAGTTTTGTTTTAGCAGAGGGATAGCTGGTGAATGATGTAATAGTTTTACATATTCTAAAGTACCTTCATAACTGATGTATCAAAACAAAAAATTGGTTTGACATATGCTCTCTACAATTCAGAGGTTGGAAAAACAATCATAAATTTTTAAATTCAGTGTCAAGAACCAGTGTCAGGCATGAAGTCTGAGGTCTCGCTTCCAAATGTGCTGTGGTTACAGCTGTTCAAGGTCTGTGCATAGACGGGCTTGCTCGTGCCTCTGTGAGCTGCTTCTGTCTTCAGTTTGGGAGCTCTCTGAGGACTGGTGTGTCGGATGTGACTGTGGGATACTGTAGCTTCTGCAGCTCTGGGAGTCTTACACGGAAGGACAGAAGTGGAGGTGAGAAGCTGCAAAGTTCCCCAAGACATAGACAGACACTCCTCACTTCCTGAACTGTGCAGGCGGGAATGAGCAACCTGGTGATGGGTGGAACCTGTGTGTTCCCACGCTGGTGGAAGCCTCCATAGTGTTACAAAATTAGATGGGAGAGGCTGTGGTTTGACTTTTGATTGTCAATGCTGAGAAGCATTCCTGCCAGGGCTGACATCCAACTCTTATTTACTAGGCTTTCAGTACTGGTCATTCCAAGTGTTAGAAAGTTTAAATAGTAATTAGATTTAATTTTTACTTGAATCTGATGCTTGCTTCACCTTTTAGTAGATACATTTGTGAGGTTCTGTGTTTTTCAGAGCACTTATAACTTTTATAAGATGAATAGTTTTCATTTGCAATTTGTTAGGTTATTTGCCTCCTTTTACTCTGCAGGGTGTGACAGTTGCTAGTTTATCTGCATTCCTTCCTGGACTAGAAAGACACCTATATTTTTGTTCATGTTTTCTCAAAGGTTCAAAGGCAAGACTGAAAAAAAAAAAATTATACAGAATTGTTATCAAAGTGTCAGATTATGTCAGTCTTTTATTTTTTTTATAAATCGTTCCTCCAATTGTTTATCCATTTCCTTTTTTTTGCATGCTGGCAACATGTCTGAGACAGGTGTTGTATAGACTATATATGTTTCATTTTTGGCCAATGCATTCATATGTTTCATTATCTAGGGAAAGGCATTCACAGGAATGCGAGATGCTGTAATGATATTCAGTTTTCAGTTGCAGAAGACTAGGTAGTGTAAGAGTGTAAAATATTTTCATAGTAGAGTAGCCTTATGTTAGGAGATCGGAGATGCAGAATTAATTTGCACTCTGCATTATGGAAAGCTTAACACCATGTACATGACGTAAATAATTTTATTCCTAGGAAAGCTGGTGAAGCTTCAAGGGAAAAACATCTACCACCTGTATAAAATGCAATATAACTAAATAGAAATGAAAATATAAATAACATGTAGATTTTTCTTTGATCTGGCTTTTTATGCACTAAACATCATAAAAGTGCTAACACTCAGTTTTGGATTTTCTTGTTTACTACCATATGTATTAAAGGCAAAAAATTTAACCTACATATAGAAAGCTGTAGTCTGCCAAAGTCCACCCAACATGCAAATCTGTGCTAATACTTTTAAATAAGAGTATCACTGCAGGGGCCAAAGTTATTTTTTCATGGAATTGTGCTCATAGATATGCTATTTTATTGAGGTTCTTGACTTTGTTATAGGAATTAATATAACATGAAGTTTCACTTCTGCTTGTCTGCTCTGAGTTGGAATAGAAAAGGGAGAGCAATGTTTCTTATGACACAAATACCCGGGCTTTTGTGCCATGGGAATGGGGAGCTGGAGAGGTAGAATAGGATTTTGTAAGGAGATGTTCATTTTGCCATTTTTCCCCTCTTTTATTCTTCCACCCATTTGTTCTTCAGTGTACAGTGAGATATAATGATTTGTGTGTCTTGTCTTAAACACTAATGTTTATTCCATGGTTTTGCCCAAATTTGACAGCTGCAAATCATAAAAAAAATTCTACAAGGGGCTTTCTCTTTGTCAAACTTGAACATAATTTAGGACAAAGGAAGTTCACTAGTTTCTGGAACTTTCTCCAAGTTAAATTGGAAATGTCTGATGCAAGCAATACTGGTTCGCAAAGTTCTATTGTTTCTGTCTTTTAGCTCTTTTAAAGGAGGAAAGAAAGCCAACAAAAATACATTTATGTTTAAAAGTATCAATCCAGTAAATGTAACATTTTGCCACAAAGCCTACTTAATATGAGGCAATAGATGTACATAGGATGAGATAAGAAAATAACCTTTCAGATTTTAGTAGCTCATTAAGTTGACAGGTTTGAGGAATAATTTGTGATAGGCTTCTGCCATCCTACAGTGCACTGGAACAGTTGTCCTAAAGCTGTGTAACAAGATGCTTTTGCTCATTCTCTTTGTTCATTAGTTCGTCATGTCACTAATATGCTGTTGTTTCAGAGTGTAGGAAATAATGTTGACTTGGTGGATAAGTAGCTTTGGGTGGTAATTGTCTCTAAAATGAGTAGTTTCAGTAGCTGTGTACAGAAGATAAATGACAGATTCAAGTTATCTAGTCAATTGTTATAGTCCCTGTACTGTAATGAACATATTGAGAGGTATAGAAGGGTTTTACTGTATGATAGCTACTTAAATTTAGGTAGAGTTATAAACTGATTTTTTCCAGGGAAAAAAGAACTTCGTATTGCAAATGAAGTTTTGGGAGGAGAAATAAATATGTTTATAGATTAAGTATTATGTTAACAACTATGCAAAAACCATTCTATATATAACAGTTTTGGTTTTATGGAATATTCTGTCCTTTTCTGGTGATTTTAGTTTGAAAGAGAAATATGGAGAGAAGTATCATGTGCATGTGAACAAGAGAGCAGTTCCATCTGCAGAGTGGAAGTTCTTTTCTCAGTGCAAACTTGGCAACAGTCCTCTTGGGAAGATTGCTGCTTGGTTTCTTTGTTTATTGGTCAAATAATCAGGGTAGTCTTAATAGTGTTTTACTGCTGATTCTTGTGTTTGACCTATATTTAGAATCCACAGAATCAACTCAGAGTGTGGAAATTAAAAAAAAAAAAAAAGTTTGTGGTTTCTCTATTATGAAACACAATGTTTAGAATATATGTGTATTTGCATTTTACTGTGATTAGTGCTGAAAGCACACACGTCTTCTTTAATGTCACTTTGTACACTTGAGAACATTATTCTTGGATTTCTTATGCTTATTATAATGAGTAATTTGGCATGTTGTACAAATCACTTGAAAAATCGTCTTACATATTATTGCTGTAGCCATAAAATATATAGCTTAATCTTGTTTTCTGTAATCTACATATGATAATTACAGGTATATTGATAACATTTTTCTAGACCATCTTTCTCCTGGGAAGGTAGTATTTCCTGTTCTGTATGCTAATATTCTGAAAACAGTTTTAAATCTTCAGCATATAGAGTCTACTGCTTTGCTGGTCTCGTTCATCTTCCTGTCAGGAAGGCTTTCTAGAAAGGCAACTTAATAATTTCCTATGAATTTATTTTATACTTTTAGCTACAGAAACTGTTTTACCTTTCTCAAAAAGCAATCTAAAGAACAAAAAATGTTCCATCACTTCAGTATCACAACTTCAGGAAGCATGTGGTTTCTCTAAATTATGAGCATGTTGGAGCCAGGTTTGTGTCACACAGATGTCAGAATTATCTTGGAAAGTAAAATTGATGTACAGAGTGCATGGGTCACTTCGAATTCTTTCTTCCACTAGCATAATAAGGACGTAAAATGGGCTTTGTCAAATGTCGGCTTTCTGATCTGTTCCTCCCTCCCACTCCTGGATGGTGATGAATTTTGAAATAAACCCTGTACAGATTCTTAGGAGGATGCGGACTTTGACAACGAATTTTAGCAACAATTCACTTCAAGTACAGCAAAAAATTACTAATCTAGACATAGCATAGGATATTTGTAATTGACTATACGTGAAGTAATGGAAGGTAGATTCTTTCACTCAGTGGCCTGTGCTGTGCCCTCTTGGGGTTGTTTTGTTTCTCTTTGAAACTTGGTATGGAAACATTTGTAGTACAAAGTTTTAAACTGAGGTTTGTTTTGCTTGTAATGTCTGTCTCACACAGTACAACACTAAATGCTTTTGTCTATGGGCCTTGGACATTTTTATGACTTGGTTTTCTGTGGAAGCAGTCTTTTCTGGGGTCATCAGTTTTGTTGGAATGAACCAGCAAAGCTAAAGCCTTTGAGCTGATTTCAGTACAATGACATCTTCATTCTTTAGTGTGTAGGTAGAAAAGAGCTTTTCTGAACTGCTATTTTAAGGCCTTTTAAGAAAAGTTCATTTTTAATATCTTTTGTCTAGTAGCAGACGAGACACCTCAGTCATACTGTGCCAGAATGCTATTGGTAATATAGAGGTAGCTATCTTGGATTTTAAGAACCTTAGCTGCTATTTTTTTATTACTTTTTAACTAATGTAATCTGTGTTTTGAACCACTAATTGTTACTGAGTTGTTCCCTTTTTGAAGTTGACTAAATGTGAGGACATAAAATGTAACAGAGAAACAGGTTTGTTATATTCCTTATCTCTCATAAAAAGAATCAAGTCATACCATTAAAATAACAACCATATTTTTTTTCTTTCTCTAGCTTCAGAATTATGACCCAGGGATATGAATATGTAGTTCATTCCTCCTGGGACTTTGCAAACATAGCTTCAGTAATTGTATGCTCACAGGTTCCAGTGAAATTACCTATATGCAAGTGAGTGTGGTAGATGAACATAGCTGTGGTGTAACAGGTAAATCAGACCTTTCCTGAGCAGGTCAAGGTCTCTGTCAAGTATACCATGTTGCTTAATTCCTGTTTTCTTGAGCAGTGCCATTTCTCTACTTTGGTAGTATGACCTTTGATGAACCATCTTTGCTGTTTAGCTGTTTACCTTCCTGGGTACACTGTATGTAATTTTAGCATAACCCATCAATGCATTTTGAACCACACTACCTAACTGGCATTGGCGTTTCATTTTGGTTGACCCATGCAGCAGGAGTCTCTGAGGGCCTGGGATGTGGCTTAGCCTGTGTCCCAGTGCATAGGCTGCCAGCAGGAGTTGATCCTGTTGCTTGCCGTTGAAGCAAGCCTGTTTATGCCAGTGTAGCCCCCTCTGGGCTGGGGCTGTCAGCTGGGCCTTGTGATGTCACTGCTGCTTGCTTGCTGTGGGGGGATTGTCTGTTCATGTGTCTGGAGAGCCATGGAGTTATTTAATGATGGAACCTGGACATCCTAATGTATAATACCGTAGGATTATACAGAGCACATGAAGAGCTTAGTGGTAGCCCAATTGAGCTAATGTGAATCTACAATAAATATGTGATTAGAGTAGCTCCCCAGACATTTGATAAAAGATGAATTGTGGTTTTTAACTGAAGCAGAATGACTGTAGATGGGACAGGAAGATTTTTTTTTTTTGTCTCATTATAAAACTTACTGTGTGCAGTTTCTCTCATGAGAGAGATCGTTAGGCAGAGTCTGTGGGGACAAGGCACAAGACATTCTTACTTTCATGTTAGTAGGTTGGATTAAATTGTGCTTGATGAGAACAGATTGATATTTTGGTTAACTGCATTGCTTTACAATTTGTGATGACTCATTCTCTGTCAGGCTTGTAAGCAAATAGCTTTATCAGTGTAAAAACATATCTTGTCCCACCTACATATGGAAAGCTTATTAGCATCTTTGCAAATACTGAGTAGAAAAGCTGGATTGAAGAAAGCTGCCTAAATGTGAAATCCCTGCTTGAGATAGACAAAGGACAGGAGAAATTGGGACTGGAGCACTGACACATGAAAGGACAAATGAAGAAAGAAGATAATTACTCACATAGTTTAAATGGTTCTGCTAGTAGTCTGCTTCAGCTTTCTTACTAGTAGAGCTTCTGAAGGTGAGTGGGACTTAATGAAAATGAGAGTTCCTTGATACAGTGACTTTTAACCACTGTTTCGCAGTTGCCTACCACAGACCTACTGCTCTCCAGTGAACAACGTGTAATCCTTCTGCACTCTTGTGGTGATTGTATAGGATCATTAGGGACGGGGATATGATTGTTCTTCATAGGCTTTGGTTTTGCAGCAAAACTTTGGCACAAGCACTATGAATCCTTTTCTTTGAAAGGATTGATGTATTTCTTTGAAACACTACTGTTAATTAGATTTAAACCCTCTCCCTGATCATAGTCCCTAAAGAAATTCTGACAAATTCATGCAGAAGGTTTTCTTTTCAATCAAAAGTAAACAAATCCTGAACAAGGTCTCTTTTAAGCTGAAACTAAGTTGAGGCATGCTAAAAATTGCCACTCATTTTTCTTCTACCTTCCCTTATCCACTTATCAGAGACTGCAGAGGTGTGATTGCACAGCTGTGATCAAGATGGTATAATTTCCCTCTGCTTCTTTGAAGTGGTCTAATTTCAAGCCCCTTTATGCTACACTGATCCATGAAAAAGTTTTGATATGTGCTGTTTCTTTCACTGCCATCAAGGCTTCTCTGTTGCCTTTTGTGTACCTGGACTGACAGGGCGGAAAGCTTTGGCCTGTAGGGAGCAAAACTGTGCAGCATCTGATATAAGAGGTTCACTTGTGTTTGTGAGTTGTTGAGCATGGCATCTTAATGTCCCAAAAGAAGACAACCTTAATAAATTGCGGTCTTGCAGCATATTTTATGACTTCTTTACTGTGTTACTGTGTAAGGCCACATATCTTTGGTCTTTGTTATGCATTTCCTGGGAAACCCCAATCCTGCAGACTTTTGTGCTGGGTTGCTGGGTGTTTTGTTTTTGTTTTTTGTTTTTTTTTTTTTGGTTTTTTTTTTTTTTTTTTTGTGTGTGTTTGTTTTTTTTTTTTGGTGGTTTGGTGGTTTGGTTTGGTTTTTTTTAAGCAAAAGTGAAATTTCTGGGAAGAGACACTCCACTGTAAGAAGACTTTACAAGGGATTCTCTGCTAGGTTGTTCTTCCTAGTGTACTTTACAGTACGATAAGTACTCTTTGATTGAGATGTTCAGCCCTGTAATCAGCTGTGTGAGAAGAGCTGATGGCATCCTGGCTTTGGAAGGAAAACTGAATGCAGATGTCCTCCCATGAGCTCAATCACTGAGTCCTGTGGACTGCTGTTTTACTTCAACTGGAAATAGGCCGAGTTGTACTAAAGCATTCTGAAATAGCTCTAGAATGCATATACTAGTGGGCTGGACCTTGTGATAGGGTTAAACAATTCATAGATAAGATATGAAAGATTTACCTGCTAAGGTTCTGTTACCATATGGCAGAGTCAAAGTATTAAACTGAGCAATGGCTTTTGGAAGTAGAATTTTGAATGGACTGTATGAGAGATATATTTACTCTTGTCAGGGTTATCAAATGGTGGAGTAATAACTTGATCAAGATTTAGCAGAGAAAAATGGCTAAATTATTGTAACATTTTAATCATGAACTGATTAAAATAAATGGTTACTTTTGTTCTTAGTGGCCCCTGAGTTCATGTCTACTTTTTCCTCCATGAATTGGTCTTTTATAAATTAATTTAATTCCTCAACTTTGGACTCATTATGGTCAGGTTATTTGTCTTGTTTAATTGGAGTGAGATTTAATTCACAGGGAATGATGTTACATTTAGTGTTGCACATTTGGTCTTGCAATATAATCAAGTAAACCTAATCCAGTGACAAAATCTGCTTACAATGAATGTAGTCTGTCTGCCACTGGTATAACTACAGCATGCTGCTAGATTGAAATGTATCGTACAAGATAGTCTCTCTTCCAATTCAATTACCTTTTTAAAATAGGGACGCCGTTTTTAGGATCTATTCTGTGACCACTTAAGTTGTCAAAAGCTTTTTGAAACACTGTTACAGAGTTTGAAGTCTTTGAAGCCTACACAATCTATTAGTGTTTTGTATTACTAAGGAAATCCCAGCATCTCAAGACGCTTTTGAATCTGGAAATATTGGCTTCCTTAGGGGAATTGATTTGAACTTAGAAATATTATTGCACATCACAGTCTGCAATACTGTCATGTTAATTTTAGATTAGAGATGATTAAAAAGCTGTAGTTGGGAGGCTGTGAGGATAATGTCTGTGTTCTTCAACTGCTCTCAGATTTCTGATCCAGTAGCTGGGCTAGAGGCAGGCAAACTAAGCCCTTGTCAACAATGTTTGCTGCAGACAAGTTGTTTTCCACTAATTATTTAAATTTGCTATTTTTTTCTTCATTCGATGCTCTGTGTAGTCAGTTTATGATGACTTTTGTGAAGTAGGAGGAAACATTCAGAGTGAAACATTACAGATGTTATTGTTAGTGACCACAGAACAAATGATTTTTCTGATTATTTCATATTAAAGAGGGTTTAATGTTGGGATTGTATGTAGTATATTGCTAGATGCAGGTTTTAGTTATAGAACATAAATGCTGGAGATGAATTTGCTATTTTACAGGTTGTTGGTTGCATATTCCCAAAGATCTTTACCAAGCAATGGGGTGGTGTTTGTGTCTGTAATAACAAATACAGTAAATAGACCAGGCGGGATGCAGCTTGAGGGGACCTTCCTAAAAGGTTTCTGTGATTGATAACATAGACGTTTCTAGAGTTGGCAACACTGAAAGCCCTTCCTGTTCTGATGTAGATTTATTCATCTGACAAAGATGCAATTTGAACAAAAACACTGGCAGTTTTTGGTGACTTGTGTATCTGAGAATTTGCTGTGTTGACATTTGAGTGTGCCCAAACTGGGACTTGGAAATAGCAGCAAGAAGCTTTTAAGTATCTTGAATAAGTAGGGCCTTAGGAGTTGTTATGCTGGAGATAAGGGGACACCTGCTTGTCTTGAAGGCTTCTTTCACTGGGGCTGTATTTGTTCTTTTTATGTTGTGGCTGGACTTAGACTATCCTTGTGTAGGAAAAATGTCCTTTCTCCAAGTGCAGGCTGTAGCAGTCATCTGCCTAGGCAGTAAGCTGTTAGGAGGGGCAGGACTTCAATGTTCGGTGCCATAGTGATGGTAATAAATTCTTACACAAACATTGATAACTAAATAGATGTTGTGGAAAGTGAGCTTTCCTACTGGACACACAAACGTAACAGTGGCTCTGTCACTGGACCTCTTGGCATCTTGGTGGATTTTGAGTGAGTGACAAGATATGTCATTTCTGTTCCCTTGAGATCTTCTCATCGCTGCAGAGAAGCAGGCAATATTTCAGGAATCTGAAGCACCAATATGGAACTATCCCATAGCAGTCTGCTTAGAGAGCTAAAAGATAGAGTAGGGTCTGTCTGGCAGTGTGGGAGAGAATTTTTTCTTGATATTTGTGGAGTAACATCTGAGGCTGGGATAGGAAAGATGCATGACAAAAAAGATGAAGAAGACAGAAAATTGCAAAGGCTAGGGAGGACAGAGAATTAAAACAGATTAGAAGAGAGCAGGAGAGAGGGTAATGGGTTAAATATGTTTGGGTTGTCTGTGTGTGACAGCATCCTAGAGCTTTGCCTGCATCTGGAGAGTCTTACATCACTGATTTTTATCAGAATTTGTGAAGAAAGCTGTAGTCTCCCTTATTGTTGTTTATTATCTTAAGTCCTGGAGACTGATCTAAAGTTTCTGATTCTGTGCTGCTAATGGAATTGATCATGTGATAGATAGATGTGTACTATCAGTTTCTTTTAGCTAAATTCTTAAACAACATGCAAAGACTACATTGAAACAACCTCTAAGTTGTCAAGTAAAGGAACTCATAAATTCCAGAATGAAGCTTGCCTCTGCTTTGTTAATTAAGTTCTCTTACTGCACCTTATGATACCATCTTTAATTACATGATCATATTAGTTTTTCCAAAGCTGCTTGCTTCATGCACAGAAGAGATCTGCTAAAATGGTGAATTAGGGTTGTAAAGTGAAGGGCACTTTTGCCTGGAGGAGTCTGCTGGACTTCTACCAATATGGAAAAGTTTCTGTTTGCAGGAGAGTGCTGGCAAAGAGGAACCGGCAGGAAGTGGGCAGATGATCGGAAATATATGTCAGTTAAGTATTCCTTGGATTATTAGCTATGGTATTAGGCAAAGTACTTAGAGCAGGATTTTTCTAAATGGTGTGTAAGCATGCATCGTGTTTTCCAGTGTTTCTTGGTAGAAATGTTGAGTGTTCAGAGTTGCAAACACGTTGCCAGAAGTTGTACATTTAAGGTGTAGTGGTATCTACTTAAGAAAGTAATGATAAAAGCACCGATCCTGGGTCTCTCAAGTTGTCAATCTACTTGTTCCTTTGAGCTCTGATTATTTTTGTGTTTTGTTTTGTTTTTCCTCTGCAGGAACATCAGTAATGTAGAAATAGTATGTACAGTTCAATTTCACAGGACTGTTTAAGAAGTAGCAGTGTACTGGCAGGTGCCTTCAAGTACATGAGCATATGAGCTAGTTCTTACTGGTTGTGCACAATCCTCTATGCTGCATCTGGTTCCAGGTGGTTTATAATCTGGAGACTGGTTTGTTTGGAGTGCTAGTTTCATTCTAGAAGTGGTATCACCCAAACAGATAAAGTGTGCAGGATTTATGCTGGTTGTGCTTGCTTTTCCACACATGGAATATGTCATCTGCAAAAAGGATGGGCTAGGTTGTGTTACTTGTATTGTGTGAGAGTGCTTTTAGCAAGTGCATTGGAAATGCTGAAAGAAGCAAGGTTAAGATGGAGGGGGGAGGCTGATCACGTGATTGAATCTTGAACATATGAATATATGTGTGTGTATATATATATGCACGCATACACAGGGGAGTGCATAACCTCCTCGCTTGCCTCAGAAATCTTAGCAGTTACCCTGTATATTTTTGGACTCTTAAAATGGCAAAAGTCGCTGCTACTTTTGAGACAGGCTGGATGTTCTCCTGTGCTAGCAGTTTCGAGAATATAAACAGAGCACACATACAGGGAGCAGAAATGTCCACTACAGAGAAAAGATTTTCATCTTTTAAGATATGCACAGAGAAATCCCTTCTATAATGGCAAAGAATTGCTGTATGGGATTTGACAGCTTATGCTACAAAAAATTCTGTTTGTTGTTGGGAGCTTTTGGTTGGGCTTTTTTTGCTATGGTCCCAAACTGAAATAAATTAAATGCCTAGTTGGTTTGCAAAAAGGAGAATAAAAATGTAAACTTTATTAAAAAAAAGGGGAGAAGCTGTGTGACATAGATATTGGTGTGTGAAGGAATAATATGTTCTCTTAAGCCTCTCAAATATCTGCAAGATATCAATCTTTGTTTCATTTTAACTTTCCCCTGCAGGTCTGCAACTAGTTTGATACTCAGATATCCAGGATATTAAATAATGGATGAAAGGAATGTTTCAATGTTTGATCCTATTCTCATAGTCCTTTAATATGACGTCTCGATTTATTTGGCTTTGGATACCATGAATATTTTATCTTTTATGTTGTTTGGTTTTGTTTACTTTGGTATTGATACAAATGCACCCTTCTATGTGAATATGGTGCTCTACAGATGTTTTCAACTGATTATGATATGGTTTCTGGCAGAACACTTCTAAGAATTTATATCTGTTACTGGAAAATATTAAAAAAAAATAGGGAACTAACCTCGACTTCTTTTTTTACCTGTTCAGTCTATGCAACGTTAGTTACTAAGCAACTCTGAAGAGACATGGTCAGATGGCAAAAATGTCATAATGAGAAACTAAAAATGCAGTGATATGCATAAAATGTTTATTGCATAAGCTTCTGTTGGGCTTGTTTATTTCAGTTTACTTCAGTCACTGATCTCAAAAGTTTGAACATGATAAGTTATTATTGTGGGCAAAAGTCTAAGATGATCCCATATAAAATGCTTCAAAAATTCTATCCTCAAACTGAATTAAAAGAAGAAAAGTTTGTGTTCTCTTTAAGTGTGTTCTTTTCTGTTAGACACTCTAATTTGATGTGCACTGGTATATGTGTGTTTCTTTTTGGTTTTGTTTTCTGTAGGTACCAAAGCTCAGGACACAGTATCAATCTTATCATGATGCTTGAACATCTGTAGCTCACTGGAGGATTTAGAAAAAAAATTCAGCATGACCTAGTTGACTCGACCTGTGGAAATTTTATAATGTCCTCTGGAACAAGTATCAGCAGAAACAGGCAGGCTCCCAGCCTGCAGGGTGTTGACCCAGAAACATGCATGATAGTGTTTAGAACACACTGGGCACAGGTAATGTTAATTAGTTTTATTGATTGAAGATAGCTGCATTAATACAAATTTGCTTCATTCTTTGTTTCGGGATAATCCTGAATTGCTCAGGAACAAATGTCTTTCATGCAGAATTCAGTAGATGACACTGAACTGTTTTTAAAATGCAAAGGTAATTGACCTTTCAAGGTATGGCCAGCCTTTACTAATCACACTTGGAACTCTGGATTTGCATCTAAATGGGAAGTGGTAGGACATGGTAATATCTTATTGAAGGCCTAGATCTTCTTACTGGCTTTCCTATTGATTCATTCTGACTTGCACCCTGTTGCAGACTTCTGCACTTCTTTTCCTTGTGCTGGGTAAGTCTTGCCTATCCTTTGCAAAGTAAATAAGATGCATGGTGCCAAGCTGTATGCACTCATGTTTATTATGGATAGAGGTAGATTACACATTTCAGCATATTCTAAAAATTGTTTGCATGTCATCAGGATTGTAATTAATTTTAAGCAAAGGTATTTTACTGTGAGCACTATAGTATAAGGTCTTGTTTGCTGCGGTAATATGAATAACCTAACAGTTTAGATAAAACTGATTTCTGTGCTGCTGTTCTTGTTGTTTTTGGCTCTCCCAAGAAACCAGCCAGACAAATGGTGATGTTCCTGAGATGTCTCCAGAGTCAGGAGCTGTCATTCAAGAGTCATCTTTTCTCATCACTAACTAGTGATGTGTCATGTTAGGGGAGCCACTGTTCCTTTATGGTTTTTTTGGCAATTATCCTACACAAAAAGGCTAAAGACAATGGGGATTTTTTGCAGACAATGAGCTTTATTGTTTGCATGCACAACAGAATGTAATTCAGGGTTAGACCTACTGGTATATGAGTGTTATTACTGTCTTGAAAGTTGCAAGAGTATGTGGCCGTCAGTGGCCATTTGATATCATATAAAAGGTGTCAAGCAAAGAACAGCATTGTGGGCTGCTACTACTCTTACCTACTGCAAATCATCCCATGATACTGATATTCCTGAGCACAGTTACTCTGGCTGAAGAACAGGCCCTTTCATTTCAGTCCTCTGTGACTTGTTTCAAACATCGCGGAAACTCAGTTTCTGAACACTAAGGAAACCTAGTTTATCCCTATCTGAGAGAACCCCTGGTTTTCAGGAATAGGGTAAATGACAAATTTAGGTGCTTATTAAAAAAGGTGAACAACAGCAGTATATTTTTACCTTGTACATGTCAAATGTGAAACTTTCAGGTTTTGTCTGTCAAACTTCCTGAATTTGAAAACATAGACTTTTGTGTTAAAGAATTTAAATAGTTTTTTTTCCTTGTAGTGATGGGTGCATGCTTTTTATGATGCATTCAAATGCATTAAAACTGATCTGTCTTTGTTTCTCTTTAGGTTCTGAAAATCTTAGAGAAGCATGACCCTTTGAAAAATACTCAGGCAAAGTATGGGGCAATCTCACCTGATGAGGCCAGCACTGTCCAGAATTACGTGGAGCACATGCTTTTTTTATTAATTGAGGAGCAAGCAAAAGATGCCTCGATGGGGCCTATTCTGGAGTTTGTGGTCTCAGAAAACATCATGGAGAAGCTTTTCCTTTGGAGCCTACGACGAGAGTTCACCGATGAGACAAAAATTGAGCAACTCAAAATGTATGAAATGCTCGTAACCCAGTCTCATCAGCCTTTGCTGCATCATAAACCCATTTTGAAGCCTTTGATGATGTTGCTGAGTTCCTGCTCAGGAACAACCACTCCAACAGTGGAAACAGAGTTGGTTGTCCTCTTGAACCAGCTCTGCTCTACAATAGCCAAAGATCCCTCCATTTTAGAACTGTTTTTCCACACTAGTGAGGACCAAGGAGCTGCCAATTTCCTCATTTTTTCCCTGCTGATCCCCTTCATCCATCGAGAAGGAACGGTAGGCCAACAGGCCCGGGATGCGCTGCTTTTCATAATGTCTCTCTCTGCAGAAAACAACCTTGTTGCAAACCACATAGCTGAAAACACCTATTTTTGCCCAGTAAGTTGTTCTTATTTTACGTTGTCTTCAGCTCTAAACTGGCTTCCCTGTGTTGTTTCCTCCTTTTCTGTCACTTTTGGTAAAGAAGTGTTGTAACATGTTTGTTTCTGCTAACACCTATTTCACAAATGGTAATTCTGTTTAAACCATCCCCAGTGCCAAGCAGAGTCTTGCTTCTTGTTTCTTTACCAGTGTCTTGTGCTTTTGGGGCACCACAAGTGTTTTTGCAGTCACACAGTGAATTGAATCGGAAAACTGATAAAAGTTGTAGCAAAATGTAGAGGGAGGGAGATCTGTCCTGTCTCACTGTGAGGCACCTTTGAGATTCTGAGGCTTAAAGGAGTGAAAAAGGGGAGCGAGGTGTCCTGAGGTGATTGTTTCAGGTGCCAGCACAAGCTTAAGCTGGCTGTGCTTCCCATGCTGACATCAGTTCAACAGTTCAGAAAACAAGAGTGAGAATAGTGAGAGTGTTACAGAAATATTATAATTTTTGCAAGACAAAAGGGAGATCTCCTTGTTGTCACAAAATCGGATGTTTCTATGGCTGTCTCATGCTAACCACCATCTTGCCTACATTGTTAAAAAACTTGGTAGCACTGTTGCATTGTTACACCTGGCAAATTGATCTTGCTAGATGAATAGAAAACCTTTATTTACCTTGCTGTTAATTAAGTAATCTGGTTTAACTAACAAAGCTGTGCTACTGCAGTTTTAAAGCTAAAACAGACTGGGATAACAACACCTGCTTTTTTTTGTGCCTTATCACAATCTGAGATCTGCAGTGGGTGCGTTCAAACCCAAGTATCATTCTGTACAAAAGTTGCTCCTGTGGGTCAGTTTTGGACAGATTCTTTTATATTCTGCATGGATTGCATTGTAATTTAATAAATCCTGGAAAAATGAAGTGGAGGAGAGTCTTACATGGCTATTAAAGCAGAGAGCTGTAGAAGAGAGAGCACTAGAACCCCTGCCACTGCTTGACAGTGGCTTGAGCCTTAGGTGTCCATTTATTCTGACATTGCTTCGAGCAGTAGGGCAGAGCTACATTTGCAGGGTAGGGGAGACCTAAAAATTCAACAACAAAACTTCTGAATGATTTCTTTTGTCAGTTGTAAATACTCCATCAACTTGAGACTCCAGTTGACCTTGCTTAATAGATACTGCCAAAGAATATGATATTGATTCTCAAACAGTCCCCAAGACAGATACCATTATTGGATCCATGCTATAATTACATTTTCCAATTAGTTAAAAAAAAAAATAACCAGCCTTATTACACTGAAGATAAAAGCCAGCTTGCAACAGCAGGGAGCTATGATCGACAATCATTCCAATTAGGAAGGCTTCTTGTCAAAATGTGCTACAATCAGACTTTCCTGAACAGTAATGATGTTGGCCTAAGTCTATAATAAGACTTCAATGTAATGCCATATATTTAGCTTACTAGCACAATACCTTTTTTGAATTTGAGTTGTGATGAGCTGAAAAACAGATTTTGTTCTGATGGAGGATTTTGTAGGTGTCAGTGACATTGCTGTGTGTCACTGCAATCAGTGCAAACGTTGCCTTAGGTACTCTGCAAAACAGTTAATGCAGTCCTGTGTTGATAGCAGAGACATTTTGGGTGGCATTGTGTTGATGTTATCTCTGTTTCTGGGGACAGGTTGGCATGTAGGGTATATTACTATATTGTGTAATATAGGCATCCCCTGGGGTGGAATCTGGCCATAAATCTCTGCTACCTCATGTACTCAGATCAGTGTTAGATCTGTGCCAACCTGAACCTGAAGGTTTTCTTGATACTGTTTTTTGACATGACTTTAGTTAGCAGCTTTTTAAAAACTAGATTGTCTGTATATCTACAGTATTCAAAACTGTAGGTGAAAAAACTATAAGGAAGGAAGGAGACAGTTTGCAGTGGGATACATCACTAACAAGAGTTTTTAACATGGAATGTGTGGGCAAACTATTCAGTAAAGTTTTCTGATTTTACACCAAATAGTTTTTATCATGTTTTGACATGAATGCTTTCTGGAAACAGTTGAAGATACTATCTGTTCAGCGTTATAATAATTTCTAAAGAGTTTTGAGCAGGGTAACATCTCAAAGTCCCTCACAAAAGTTTGTAAATGCCTTGCATCTTAGGAAAACAACTGTTACAGCAGGAGGAGGGATGGCTCTGCAGTGCCCTTGAAAAGTTGCAGCTGCATAGAGATAGAAAGACTATGGATGTGGGAGGAGAGAGAATTATTAAAAGGAAGTAATAGTCCAGATAGCAATTGATTATGCATTAACAACACATTATAATCACATGATGTGCCTGGGATTACAAATCATGTAGTCAGTGTCTTCTGTGAGTCAAGAGAAAGTAAATAAATCAAAGAAACTGGTTTGTAGAGAGACTCATGACTCAACAGAAAGAAAACTGCTGGAGATGCATGTAAAAAAGTAGATGAGCATGTAGGGCTGACATGACAAATGCTAGAAGAAGTTTAAAAGGACACTGCTTTGCGTAAAACAAAAAATAAAACCTATCTTGCTTTTTCAGGGTGTGAATGCATTAATTTCCTTCCCTTTTAGATTATTTTTTTCATTAATGTTTCATTGCTGATTAAAACTCTGTTCGGTTGGTAATTTCAGATAGTAACCCTATTTGTACCATATACTTCACAAACATTTAAAAATACTTTTTATCTAAAGAGATGAAATTGCTTCCTGTAGCTACTCTGTCTCAATGCTTAAGAAACATAATTCCAATTGTGTTGTACTTTATAGCAAAAGTAAGAGCTTCCTAAACTTTACAGATTTTTGCAGCTGTGTCTGTCACTTCTTACTTCAGTAAGTCTGACAAACTGAATTCTAGATATCGACTGATTGTGAGTTCACTGCTCCTTTTAGTGGAGAGTAGTATGTTTTGTTCAAGGTCAGCTTCTTGTGCTTAAGGGCTAATACACATATGAAGGAGAAACGTGGATGGGACACAGCTCTGAGAATCAGATTGCCTACTGAGAGGGTGCATTTGTGTTTATGAATAGGAATTAAATTTTAGGTATACAATGGAAAATCAAGTATGCATTAATTAAAAGTTCACGAGACAAAAAAATGTCAAATTCTCTCATCGTTGGAAGCCTGGGTTTGTGGGAGTGTTGGTGTGGGTTATGTGTAGGTAGTTCTACAAGAGCTTTTTCCTGAGCTCTTCTACTGTGAGAAAGAAAAAAACCCAAAGAGATTCTGGTTGTAGAAGAATGGGATTGTACAAATAAAGCTTTAGCTTCTCAATTTTTTAGGGTATCTCTAGCTTTGTCCTTTATCTGTGTGTGTCACTGTACTAAAGCAATTTCCACAGTATTCTCCCCTCCCCTTTAATATTTGGCTTACTTACCTATGCCAGAATAAATCCATCTTCAAAATTATGTGAATTAGGAGTAAAAAAGTATTCAGAAAGACAGCCTTTGTCTGACTGTATGGATTAAGAGTTACAATTGCTTGTGCTTGTGTACAATCAAAATCTGATCACCTTCTGTGAACCCTTGGTCTTTGGTCTGGACATTGTCAACTGTTTTCCAGTGTTTTCTAGTAGATAAGAGCTGTGTTTCATCTGAGCTTTGACAGTCTATCCCTGTAGATGCCAAGTAGCCATTTGTAAGAGGAAATATTCTTAGAAGAGTCTGTTGAATGAAAATTGAAAAGATTTCTATTGGGCTGAGTTTTATATATATATAATATATACATATAAAATGTTCACATTAAAATGAGAATCATCTTAAAAAATTACTGTGAAGTCGAATGAAATTATCTCAGAAGGATAAGAGTCCTAAGTAATATTTAGAAAGTTTCTGGCTTCAAATAACTTTAATAATTAAAAACTGCATCTGAAAATGCCGTAGTCTAGATACATTCATCAAAATTTAAAAACCTTTTTGGAAATATGCTTTCTAAAGCGTAACTAAAATGCTCTCTTCTGTGGTGATACATTTGACATAAATCACCTGTATGGCTTAATATTACTGGAAACATTGCTTAAATAACAACTGATTCCAGACTTTTTTATATTTTCACTTCTTGCCTTCAAATTAATGAGGAAAAGGGAAATTATGAACAGTTAAAAATACTTTTTTTGAAGCGGATTCAGCTGAGTTCAAGTGCCTGGCAATCCAAGTGTGGTCTGAGTGAGGCTGAACTTCATTTTTGTTGATGGGGCACTTTCCCTCTCCATTTCTGGTGTTTCATGTTTCTGTATGAAATGGCTTCTTACATTTTTGAGCAGGAACATTTGAATCACCAACAAAAGACAAGCTGTAGATAATGGCTGTTTCTAAAAGGGACTGAAGGAAAATGCAGATGAGTTTACAAAAATTTAAAAGGAAATTATAACTTTGGATTTTAAAAAAAATTATTTCTCCATCACTTTCTCCTAAATACCAGATTTTGAAAGAAGCATATTATATGGAAGGCTCTTTAAAATATTTGTGTCTCTGCCACAGTACTTCTTTGAAAGAAAATTAATTTAATCTTAACATTCTCTTGTGTTACTAAAACCAATGGGAGAAACCATTTGTGGTATGAATGGACAGTTGGAAAGTTAATTTATTTCTTCTCCTGTTTCTGAAATACAGGTGCTAGCAACAGGACTAAGTGGCCTCTATTCATCTTTGCCTACAAAGCTGGAAGAAAAAGGAGAAGAATGGCATTGTCTGATGAAAGATGACTGGCTTTTGTCACCAGCCCTTGTACAATTCATGAATTCCCTTGAATTTTGCAATGCTGTGATACAGGTAGCTGAATAGAGTTAGCCTGTTCTTTAGAAGTAGTAGTAAGTTGTATCTCCTGCAGAAGTTTGTAAGTTACAGAGTTTATTTATTTTTGTTAATGGTGTGAACTATTAGACTAAAACAAGCTGCTTATAAAATGAATGCCTTGTGCTATCTGTCCTGGTTTTAAGGATGAACTAATGTATATTTGTGGTTTTCATGTTCCAGATGTTTCAAAGGAATGATACTACATTATGTAATTGGGAGCATTTTCTGTTGGAAGAAAAAACAAATGTTTATTGCATTTTAATGCCACTGTTGATCCTAGAAGTAAATTGAATGCCTTTACATGTGGGAAAATGTATATCTGTGTCTGTTTAAGCTCTTGTAATGGCATACAGAAGAAAATAGTGAAGATAGTCTGTTTTGCCTGTTGATGAGTACAACATAAAGAAAGCCTTCCAAGCAGAATTATTTAGGTGTCCTCCTAGAAATAGAAATTCACTTTAGATTGGCCTGTTTTGAATCTATTCTGTTCTTCCAGCGTTCTTTTTCAGTGCTTTCATCCCTTACTATTTTTTCTGATCTAAATGTAAAATGAAACTCTTGTCTTCTTCTATTGTTTTTAGTACTTGAATGCTCAAAAAGACTGAAATCCACAATTTCATTAAAACAGGACATAAATTCTACAGAAATTGTGGATTTGTGTTATTTGAAGAAATGTGCTGGATAGGATTGAAAATTTAGTCACATTTACTGTTAAATAAAAGATATATTTCAGTGCAATGCGTGCAAAGTACAGCAAAGGAACTGATTGACTATTAAAGCCTTGAACAAGCAAAAATAATAGTAGCTGTCATTGTTCAAATTCACTATACAAGATTTTTAGCATGCATGGTTAAACATAAAGAGGAGACAATATTAATTTTGGTGTCTACTCAGAGTTATTCTACAGATCTATGTTTGCAGGAGATCATAATTGATACCTTTATTGTAAAAATATATATATATATAAAGGGCACTGCAAAAAAAATAAAGGATGAATTATTTTAAAAGTGTTGTTCAAATAGATGCAGAATGGTTAAGGATATCAGCTGACATGCACAAAGAGCACTTTCTGACTGCTGCTTGATTGTGTCGGTATCGTCTTCGGCTGACTTGAAAGCTTGAATACTGTAGGAATTTTTGCTTTGCACATGGACTGGTCTGTGTTCACCCAAATACTTTGGCCAGAGATTAAAAAGGAGTAGTGTAGCTAAGACCTCTTGCAATTTACTACTTTTTCCCTCGACCACAGCATAGGAAGGGCCACTCTTTTTCTTCCTTTTACCAAATTAAGATTTACAAGTTAAAGGAAGTCTGGTAAGAATTGCAGGTTGGAGAATCTATTGGACACCACGTATGGGCTGTGACACTCCAGTCTCTGTGAACTTCAAACATAATAATATTGGCGTTGAAAGCTACTGAATGGAATTTTATTTTGCTTTTATATACATTAATTGATGTGTTTTCTTTACAAAGACAAAATGAATGTTTAATTATAAAAGTAAAATTTTGAGTTCTAATAATATTTTTGGAGGTGTTATTTGTTTGTTTTAAGGCTCTTAACCATCCCATTGAATGAATTGTGCAGGTTTTGTTGTAATTTTTATTTGTTTTACAGTGGCTGGGAGAAGAGCATGTGAACAGTGTATTCTTACCCGTAGCTAGACAGTGCTTTGTTTTACCTACTCTTGAACTATAAGAAAGCAGCTGTTCCACTTTTCTCTATTGTAGAAGGACAAGTTAACAATGGCAAATCCACCTTCAAGTGACCCTAACAAGGTTTCAGGAGCTGAATTTAGAATTTCAGATCTTGCTTTGATACATGGCTATATACACTTTTCTGTCCGTCCATTCATCTTTGTCAGCGTGCAGGAAGATTGAAAAGCCATGTCTCTAAGTTTGGCAGGCTTACTGTAATTAAAGATGGTAGTGTGTATTTCTTTGTAGAAGAAACAGTTGTTAAGAACCCAAATCATATCAAATGCTGGTGAGAAGGATAAATGAATGTCTTCTTAAATGGAAAAGGGTTTTGGTAGTGAATAATGGCATTCTGTGCCCTGTCTTTTAAATCTTACTGGAACTGTTCTGTGTCTTTCTCTCCCCCACCCTCTTAGGTGGCACATCCCTTGATACGCAACCAGCTTGTGAATTACATTTACAATGGATTTTTGGTGCCAGTAATGGCTCCTGCGCTCCACAAGGTCAGTGACGTCTGCAAGCATGGCACAAAAGAGTAACAGGAAAAAGTATTATGGAAGACCTCTGTGTAAAAACACTATCAAATATATTGTCAGTAGTGACTTCCATGCAATTCAGTATGTTCTAGACTAACTTTCCATCTTTTCATTCTATATACTTTCTTTAGCAACATGTAGATATTTCTGAAAATCTTTAAAACTGTTAAATGTAATGAAGAACCGAAATGTTTGTGTTGTTCTAGACTCATATATCGTCAAAAAGCAGTGACATTTTAGACATTTCATCATGGCAGACATGCTTTTTTTTCCTAAATGAGTATTTTTCTAAAGGAAGATGGGCACAAGGAAAATGTTTACTCAAGAGATATTATGCTAGTCTTTGCAAAGTTGCCATTGTTTTGTAGTTCCTTAGCATATTGGGTAGAGTAATTTTTGTAAAGGAGAGTTTAATATCAGTTTTCTAATGTATTAGAGTCCAATTTATGTTACTTTAAAGAAAAATCAATTTTTTCTTTGAATTTTAGCATTTACCTTTTGCAAAATATGTCACCAATGTTAGTGAAATATGCATTTATTTTGGGTAGTCTGCAAAAAGCTGCATGTCCAACTGTTGCAGAATATGTCAATTATGTGAATTCCCCTTCCCTGAAAGTGTTCAAAGCTGGATTGGGTGGGACTTGGAGCAACCTGATGTAGTGGAATGTGTCCCTGCCATTGGGGAACTAGATGATCTTAAAGGTCCCTTCCAACCCAGGTCATCATATGGTTCTGTGATTTTTATGAATTAACAGTCTTCATTAGGAATTGTTCAGGGCCCTGTAACATGCCATGTTCCTAAAAGAACACCTCTTTTGAGGAGAAAATGTAGAAACAGCTGAGAGTAAAAATCCACAAAAAACTTCCAGAGCAAACTGAAAAATTACTTTTGTAAGGTCTCCTAATTCTCAGAAAGCCCACCGATGCAGCTGTTCCATTTTCTGGAGGACAATGAAACACTGTACTCTGCTTTCTTGTTCACAACTTGTTTCAGTAGCACACACAATTCTTCATGGTAAATAGTCACCAAGAACGTCATAGGCAGTGTAGATATTTTTCAATGATTTGGCAGACCTCAAACACTTAGGAATTTGGTAAGGGTTGAAGTAAAATATGGCTGCAATCCAGATCAAGGGTGCAGTCTGTCCTGAGGTAATTCACCTCACCTGGCAGTAATTTTTTCTATTTCTGTATCTGGACTTAATCCCTTACCAAGACTTGGAATTAGAAGTGAAAAGCCTAACCAGTTTTAGGTCAAGGTCATGGATAATGAGGGAGATACAGAATGGATTCTAGTCTTAGTGAGTATTATTTTATCTCTGAAGTATTTGAAACTAATCTTAGATTGTTTTGAATACTTCCATTCCTCTGAAAGCGTTTCTTATCAGTCAGTAAATCTCCTGACCTCCTATTGGGTTGATTACTTCCCTGTTAATGTTAAATAATTTCAAAATGGTTGTTGTGATTCCTTTTTCCTTTAATGAAAATTATGTTTATATACTCTGAAAATGAGTCAAATCGTATTTCTCTTGAAAATGGGGATATTGGCTGCTGACATAGGTGACTTTCAAAGCCTAGATCTTTCTTGAACCCTGATATTCTGTTTGCTGCCTTGTTCTTCCAATAATAAGCCTTTCCCTGATTAGCATTAAAATTGACTTCTTCCTCGTTAAAAATTAATTTCTTGTGTATAAACTTCAAATGATTTTAATGGAGAAGATGGATTGCACCATCTAGTGGATCTAATACAAGGTTCTCCTATCTGTGAGACCAAGACTCTATAACAAAAGGAATTAAGTGCGTTGAGGCATGTTTGCCCTCTTCAGTCTTTCTGTCCTGTGCTTCATGTTAATAACAGAAAATAAATATTTTGCCTTTTTGCTTTTGGGACATATGTCTGTGCACTATGATAATTATGCTGCAACAGCTCTTTCATACATTAAAATAATTTCTAGTTGCCATTGAAAACATTAATACTAAAGGGAAGAGTGGGCTTTGAAAACTGTATCTCCCATTTGGGAACTTAATGTTGTAATTAACCTTGAGGTTAATAAAAAATTGGAAAGGACCAAAATGAGAGGCCAGATGTATCATGACAGTTTTTAAAACAGAAGTTCTACCAAATGGATCTTGATATTTTTCTTTTCAACTCACTGAAGTTGGTTTGGTGTCCTAAAGTCTGCTTGTGGCTGAAGATTTTAGTTTTAGTTCAGTCATTCAGTTGGGATTTTTCTGATTCATTCTGGCTTAAGTTCAAGTACAGTGTGAAATGGAGTATGGTATAAATATCTGATTAGGAAGACAGATCAGTGCAAGGTTTAAGGGTGGTAAGAAGAGATGATGATAATTACTGGTACATCTTCCTAAGGTGTTTTTATAAATCTTATTTCTAGAATTTAACTGGTGTGGAACAGCTGCTTCTGATAATTTTTGGTGATCAGAAGGAAGGAAGTCAGTGAGTCAATCAGTCTGGACCTCGTGTGGCATACTGGCCTTAACAACCCGCATCCAGTCTGGCACTCATGGTTCAATCTTAATGTAAAAATTGGAAGGGAGATGGGCTTCTGGCTCTGCTTTTGAATGGCTTGGGCAGGCAGACTACAACAAACCTGATCTTTCTGTACTATATTCTAGTTTTTCTACAAGAAGTATGTTCTGAGAAAAAAAAAATTACTCTGCAGCAAGACACAGACTAGCATTAATTGTTTTTGCAAAGACAGTTCCAGTCAAGAATGGGATTGGACTAGGTATCTACAGAGGTTCCTTCCAACCCTAGCTATTCTGTGCTTCTGTGATGGTGTACTGTGATGTCTTTAATGTATTTTGTCACCAGATCTCCATCCCCATTCAGCAGTGAGCATGCATTTTTCGTGATCTTTCTTTTGCTGTTGAAGCTCTTCTTCAATTCCAGCTGGACGTTAGCTTTCCTAATCCTTTCTCTGCATACTCAGGCACTTTTCCTATATTCCTCTTGGATCACCTTTCCATGCTTCTGTCTCTTCATGTTTCAGACTTTCTAGGAGCTCTTAATTCATCCACACAGACCTCTTAGCTCCTTTCCTTGATTTCCTTCTCCCAACTTTAAACATCTGACTATCCAACAAGACTTTTGGTAAAAGCAGCATAAATATTTCAGTATGTAGAATTTCATTAAAAATGGTTTAGTGTTTCAATATGTAGTTCAAAAATTTAAGATATGCTTATGTGTAATTGTGAAATGTTTGTAACATTTATAGAACCATGTAGTAATCTGTCTTTTAAAATTTTTTTGTGGATTGTCTCCCTATAAATACTTACTGTGTACACAGTTCACTGTGTAAATGAAACAGTACAAGACTGTTGAGGATGTATTTCTATGAAAAAGTCAGGGGGTGGGGAGACCAATATATTTTTCTTGGTGTGATTTTTCTGGTTTTATCTTGGGAAGCTGGTATGGAGTTAAGAAAGAGTTCTCTAGTTAAGGTTTTTTTCCAGTTAAGGAAGTTTCAAATTGATTGGGCAAGCTAGCTAGCTTGAAATAACCTGTTTTTCACAGTGAGCTCTGTGAAGGTTATTTTTGGAGCAGATTAACTGTGATGTGCTTAAATAACCCAAACATTCTTATGACTCCCTAACTTCATTTCTCAAAGATAAGTATCCTAAATATAGCATGTTCTTGTAGCCTAATTTATACCTTGTCTGTCCTAGTCTTGTCACTTTGTGTGGGTTATCCCACCTACACGTGTAATGAGCGATTGACAAGGATGTTCCTATCTCCAAAGCTGCACATTGCTGAATGGGTAGTCAGGGCCCAGATTTGTATTATGTAGCTGGGGATGTGCATTAACTGGCTGTGCTGGAGAGCCCTGCCTCGTCCTTTCGTTATCTGGATGTTATTGTACTTTTTACAGAAGAGTTACCTCCCTTACTTCTCACACAGGAGTTGCTTGAGACATCAAAAAAGGGGAAAACTGTTTGCGGAGGAGGGCATGTCTTTGTGCAAGGTCACAAATTCATTTGAAAACAGGAATAAAATGGTTTATCTGTAAAGATACAGAGCTAAAGAAAATGTTAATCTGGTACGTTTTTTCCATTATTGTAATTTTTGCCCAAACTGTCTTTTATTCTTTCTGGTGTGTCTGGGATTTAGAAAAATTAAGACTGACAGAAAACTGTTCTTAAATTAAGACTGATAACTTTTGATGGCATGTCAGTTACAACTTGAAATTATGCAGCTCTGTATGTTCTTCCCTATATTTTGATAATAGGAAAAATACTCATGAGAAGGTATTGTTCTGTTCAGAGAATGGTACAGAGCCATACCGTTGGATTCTGTGACATATTTCACTGGCTATTTCCTGCTGCACTTTCAAAACTAACATTAAGCTCTATCAATAAAATACAAGGGTCCAAATAATTGAATAAGACTAATTTTTTCCTCAGTTGAAACCTCATTGAAATCCCAAAGTGAATCGAGAATAACCCTATTGAAGTAATTTTTACTGGTTGGTTAGAGGCTGTATCACCTTACTTTGATCTTTATATATTTATTAGTAAACTCTGTTTATTTACCTTACTCTTTTAGGTAGTTACAGCACGTCTGTAGAAATACACGTGAAATCCTTTTCAGAAGGTCTTGAATATGTATATATTTTGCAGTTAAACCCATGTACTAGATAATTAGGAGCCACACTTTGGTATTTATAAATATTTTGTTTCCTTTGGTACAATTCAGATTGGCTATATACACCCTTTCACTGTAAATGCATGTGATTTCATTTTAGTTTGGCACTCAGAGAATTTGGTTGACAAAGGCAGCTATTCAGACCATCTTGAATGTTTATGTAATTTGTAGTACTTCAATTTTTTGAAGAAAGCACTAAAATCTGACAAATTATATGATAAAAGCAAATTTATAATGTCAGCATTTACTCTTCTACTACATGGCATTTAGTTCCTAACCATGATCTAATTATTTTTATACTTGGAATGCTTGTTTTAATCTGAATAGGCTTGGTTTAGTCTGAATAATGGAAAGTTGTACCAGCATTTTAGTGTAAAACATTGCTGTTGGCCAAGTGAACAGAATTGCTCTGCAGAGATGCTGGCACGGTCCTGTCAAATAAGCTCTGTCAAATGGACCTCAAGTCTACTGCACTAACCCATCCAAAAAAAAAAGCTTCTGACACAGTGTGCTACCGTGATAATTCAATAATACTTGCTTGATGATTACACAGCTCAGCTAGGGGGAAATGACCTGTAAATTATACTCTACAGATTAGAATGAGCATCTTTATAAATATCCTACAAGACTGTCAGTTCCCATTTAGGAATAATACCATCTTTCACCTTACTGAAAAGCGTTTGGACAGCTGCTGTAAAAACGTGTAAACCAAGTGTCACTGGAAAACTTTGAACAGCCTTGTGCTTTGCAGAAGCCCATTAATAGCTACGAAACTTCATTTTACCAGCTATGGTGTGGATATATGTAAAGATGCCTCTCACTTCTTGCTTCAGACATGCAATTCAATTGAATTTTAACATGGTATAAACTGAAGCAGTTTATAAACATAAGCTGAAGGAAAATGAAACAGTTTGAGTTTTCTGGTTCCCTCACAGGGCAAACATCATCTGTTCCTGATAGTGCTTGTCCCACTCTTTTGCCAGGACAGCTGTTCTTACTTGAAACTGTTTGAGGTTAAAACTCACCTTTACTTCAAGATAGTTCTGATCTGAATCAATTTCCTGATCCAGTTCATTGTGCAGCATGACCCCTTCTGCCTGTATAAGCAGGGAGCAAGAAGTTGAAAATTAACAGAAGAGACTGGAAATGGTTGGATTTTTTTATCAGTGAGGTGAACTTATTCAGGTTAAAACTGCTTGTGTATGGATCTAGAGGATAAGTTTAAATAAGAACATTTGTCTTTTCATGGGCAATATGAAGTCCTTGTAAGAAGGGATATGTGATGGAAAGGAGGAATCATGTAGGTATATTCCTGTAAATGGACATGAAGCTGTAAATTAGAAAATATATTGTGTGATTCGCAAGGGAAAATGGCCAGTAGTAAAGAATCCGTGTGATTGGTCTAACACAGTGAGTGTAATAAATTAAACTGAACTTGCAATGACAGTAATTTCTAGCTCTTTGCTATTACTTGGCAGAATAACTTGTAAAAGCTGGATCTCTTTACAGTGTTCTGCCTCACCATCTAATCAGTCATCAGAGGAGGCGAGAAAAGATTTGCTGAAAATTATTACATAATTATAGAAGGGTATTACATGGCTAAAAGTGGCCTTCTCTTTTCAATAATCTCCAGTCAAGTATCTGTCTGGCCATGAAGACTTTCAGCTAGTCATTTTTGTTGCAGTTTTCGTCTCAAAAAAAGATCTGTAACAGCTGTTCTTGTGGATGAGGATGCTTTAATGTATTATATGTTATATGTATATTGAAAAAAAATCCAGCAATTTTAATTGTTATGTTTGTGGGTAATCAAAATAAAGAAAATAAAGATGGTAGAGTAGTGGTCTGATTAATGCAATGGACATGTTTTTTTTTTTTTTTTTTTTTTTTTTTTTTTTTTTTGTTGTTGTTGTTGTTGTTGTTGTTGTTTTTTATTTTTAATCCTATAGTTTTATTTTAAGAGCAGAGATATCCCTGGTCTCTGCCATTAGCAGAAAAGATCTAATGCAAGGGATGCTACTGGTGGATTTCTGTTTTTGCTGTTGAGGAATGGTGGATTTTAGTATTGCTGAAATACCTTTATCAAAAAGGTATTATCAGATCATGGCTTGAAATTTAATCAAAATCTAATCAAAATTTTTATCAAACAAACTTGAGATCTAATTACTTAGCAAAGGGTTTTTCTAGAAAACTATCAGGTCTTGATTTTATAAGTCTCCCTTTGTTACAGTATTTTTCTTGACATTTGAATTACCAAAGGTGAAGAATTTTCAAATTAAATCCCATACCAGGTTTTTGTAAGTTTTGGCTTGCTATTTATCATCTTTTCAAAGATGGGCAATTCTGAGGGCTAGTAGCTAAAAGCTTACTTGGAGAAATGATACTGTAATCAATGTTTACAGTAACAGTTTTTGTAGAATTTGACTGTAGGGTTTGACTGTAGTGGACATACTTGACATGGATAGCACCAGTTGAGTTCTCTGGGAAGGTTTGTTCTTTTGTTTTTTCATCTGAGTACTGATTTGAATTTATTAGAAATGATTTCCCTCTTCCCCCAAATCTGTCTCACAAGACATTTGTTTAAGAAGAGACAGCCAGCAGGTAGTCTGAATGGAGCTTAATAGCGTGGCTTTGGTATCGTAGAAAACAGAGATCTTCAATAATAACTGCACAAATTGAACCAGTCTCACTTTGAACACTCCATGTTTTATGTATGATGCAGTCTGTAGAAAAGGTCTGCAGAGTTTAAAAGATTTTTGCCAGGGCTGGGTTTAGCCTTGTCTAAATGATTTCTGCAGCGTCCTTCTCTAGTTAATTGCAAAAAGAATCAGATCTCCAGAGGCTCAATCACAGCAGACTAATGCATCCCATAGAGTAAAAGGAAAATTAGTCTCGTGGAGTTAAAATTGACTTTCTTGAATACTTCTCTAGGTGCCTTGAATCTTCAGAAGTTACACTCACCATCAGATATGCTAATAAGGGAGAAGCAAACACAGAATGCAAGGTGGCAAAATAAGATACAGTAATTGTAAAAGCACAGACATCTTCTTGCCAGGTTAATCCATCTTTTTCCTAAGCTGCATACCCAGCTTGCATTTAAGTGCCCAACAGCAATATTTTTTGTTTGATTTGCTCTGGCAAGGAAGCAGAGGGTTGGTCTCCTTTCTGGTTTCTAGGGACTAGTGGCACACAGAAGCACACTGAGAGAGCACTAGAACTTCTAGAACACGATAGCATAAAAATTGCTTGTGCAGCTTTAACATGCCTGCTTTGAGCGTTGCACAGTGATCTGCAAAATAGACCCTAGCTTCATTTACTGAGAAAATTTAAAGAAGTATTGTGGATAAGGCAGTGTGTTTTCGCTGAAAGTTGAAAAAGATTCTGACAAATCCATTTAAATCTTGACAAAACTTAGTTGTCTTGTCTCTTTCTTGGAAAATGGTTAATCAGATTCACCAACTTTTTTCCCCAAGAAGAAATAAAAATTAAGTGTAATGTGGTACCCTTCACAAAACCCCCGCTTTCAAAAAATTAGGATTTAACAAGATTACAAGTAACTCCTTTGTGAACTATTAGAGCTCCATTAATCATTGGTTTCTTCTTCTAGCTCTGCTTAGTGGTATCTGTGAAATGTGAGCTATTAAACATGATCTCATTTTTTGTCTAGTGCCCAAGCTGTCAGGAGCGCTGTAAACGCTCTCAGAATGTAACATTTCTAAGCTGCTCTCCAGCTGGCTTTCTGCTGCTGCTGCTCTTTGTTTCATTCATGATACACACTTTGAAAAGTATGTGGGTTTCTCTCACTGATAGAAATCGTAGGATGAGTTGTCCAAGGAGTGTGGGTTTTTGAAAAGGGTTACTGCTCTTGTGAATCTGCTGGCTTTTCTTGCTTTCATGTACCACTGCAGCATTTGATACATGTACCTTCTGTCAACAAACATTGGTGAAACTGGCAGCCAAGAACATGCTTCCTTTTCCCCATAAAGGATGGAGAAGTGAGGTGGAAATGTAACAATGTATTGCTTCTGTCTGACCTTTCCTTGGCAGAGACTTTAAACTTGTACATAAAGTGTATGGTGTCATAATGATGTCACATGATGGATTTCTTGGGCTTTGCTTTTTATCACTCACTGCTATAAAAAAAAAAAAAAAAAAAAAAAAAANNAAAAAAAAAAAAAAAAAAAAAAAAGAAAGGCAAGAAAAGACAGTTCTTAGGACAACAGACACCAACTTTGACCAGAAAGTCATTTCTTTTTACACCACAAGTCCCTAAACCTATTCCAGGAAAAAAAAGTTTCTGATTGGAACTGGGCTGCTTCTGTTTCCTGATGAAAAATTTGACTGTTGCTACTTCACTGGTGCTTTGCTTCTAATGCCAAAATGAGCTAGTATCCCACTGTATTAATGATGGTGTAGCTAAGTATTAGAATAAAGCTTCAGACTGAGAGTGATTCAATGACCTTAGCTTTAGAGCATCTCTTTCCATAAGGTCTGCAGGCTGTGTACCCCATTCCTGTGTTCTGTGTAACCACCTAGAAGCAGCTTGTGATCTTAAATGCTTTAAAGAGAATGTTTGCATCATGACATTGCTGTGTACATGGCTAACATGCAGCATAATGGAACAGGGATTTTAATATTTACAGCATGTTACGTAAATGTTGCCCTTCTGAGTATTTTCTAAATCCTCTTAGGTCTTAAGTGACAGCTTGATTTTTTTTTAATAAAATCAGTCTTTTCATTTATCCAGCTGAGTTTGGTAAACAAAAGATGTTTAATACTTCCTTTCATATAGACAGATTCTTGAATTTAAGGGTTTATCTTTGTGCACTTAAGCTTATTAGATTCCAGGGTAACTATTTAAAAAATGCTGACTTTGCAAGAGCAGCACATGGTGCAGAGGTGGGCTTTGGAATTTTCTGTGCTTTGCCAGTGTCTTCTGTGTATAGATAATCTCCAAGGGATTGCAATAAGCAGAGCAGCCTGAGTTATGGTATGCAAATGTCACATGGATCATGAATTCTATTTTGATCTACTAATAGTCAGCAGTGAAGATTTTGGGTTGGGCTTTATGTGTCAATATTTGTGTATATGTGTGAATATATACTTCTTTTAAAAATTGAATAAAGTGAGAAATTTTGCTGTGGCAAAATGAAAAGAAGGAAAATCATGACAAAAATCTGGACATCTCTGGGAATTTTGTCCTTAAAGCTTCACAACCATGACTGTACTGTGCTTTGATTCTGCTCCGACATTTATTTTTAATGAGTGGTAGATGCAGGCATTCACAACATCTGAAAATGCTTCTGAGGGACAACAGAAGTGTGATGTAAAGGAGATGACGTGGGCAGAGAGGGGATCTTCTAGCATGATTTTGGTCCTTTTCACTATGTGTGAGATCTGGGATGTCAGTTTGAGGGAGGATGCTCTTTCCTAGGGATGCAAGACAGGAAATGTTTTCAAAATGCTTGCGAGGTAAATTTAAAAGTGAAGACTCAGTGTTTTTGTGGCAGAGTTATGGATGGAGAGCTTTTCTGGATATGCCATTGTAGAGGACGGATGGGTGGATATTTTGTGTGTGCAGTATTTACATTACTTTTGCTTACAGGTGACTGTGGAAGAAGTGATGACTACGACTGCATACCTGGATCTCTTCTTGCGCAGCGTTTCAGAGCCAGCCCTCCTCAAGATCTTCCTCCGCTTTATTTTGCTGCACCGACATGAGAATGTTCATATCCTGGATACACTTACCAGCAGAATCAACACACCATTCCGGGTAAGACCAGCAGAAAGGAAATTCAGGTACTCAGCATGGATGTAGGTTCAACCTTTAAGTGGGAGATCTCATATGTTACAGTTGGGTATTTGTTTAACTAGGAATTTTCTCCCCTCCACCCAATGTTGTGATTTTTCTACCCTCTCAATTTTTTGTGTGTGTGTTTTGACATTTAGCAACGACTATACATGTGAGGTGGTTTGATATTTGTAGGAAATGGGATAGAGGTAATGTGAGCGTCTGGAAGTCTGAATCCTGTTGGAAGATAAAAGGTGAACTTGAAAGCATTTTTATTCTGAACAGTGCTGGATTAGTGCTATCACAGATAACTCTCCCTGGGACTTATAATTGTGATGAGGATAATTTTTGATCTTTGGAGTTTTGCCAAGCAGCAAGCATTTTAGAATAGCCCATCTGGGGAAACTATGGGAGCCCTCTAAGGATGTCTTCAAATGGATCCCAATTATTAACTGCAGTTTTGCTGATGTTTTTCTCAGGAATCTATAGTCTCTATTACTGTAGCATGTTTACTTAACTATGATGTTGCCTGCTTTATTTGATTAAAAGAACACACTTTCTTGCTCAAGTGACAAGGCTACTGCTTCCTTCTCTTTGCCTTCACTCCCTTGTGCAGTAGGGTTTGTCTCAGGTTTGTGCTGAGTCCCTTCTCAGCCTAGGCACAGTGCAGCACAGAGAACTGCCTGCCAGAGAGGGTAGTTACCTTTGCCAACAGCTGGATCTTCTGGATGAGAAAATGACTACTTGTTGCACTGGACTACTTCAGTGAGCCTTGCTTGACTGGCAGCGTTGGCTGATTCTTGGGTGATGCAGAGCTTCATGGATGAAATCAAGAATACTGTTTTAGTGCAAGTGAATGCTTAGAATGTGCAGTAATGTTTCAGAGAAGCCAGAACACCAGCATGTGCATTAAGTTTGTGTATTAGGGACAGTAGCTTCATCTGAAAATTGTTTTGAAATATAAGTGCATGCAAATATTGGTATTTGCTGCTGTTGTTGCATCTCCTAAGATAGATTAACTCTGAAACAGTTCTGTCAACAAAAATGCAAATACTGTTGTCTCTGCTAATCATCAATTACTGTTCCATAGGCAAACGAAATGGGAATTATAAAGAATTCTGCAGTCCTGAGCAACTCAGGTTCTCAGCCAAAGTGGTTCTTTGATATTAAAGGAGTTTTCTGCAGTATAGCTCAGCCAAGTGCAAACAGAGTACAAAAGCTGTGTACATTACTATTGATGAAAATAGTGATTATTAATTCACAGAGATAGACTTATTCAGAGACAGGTGCCTGAAAGGACTTGTAGAAGTACTATCCTCTTTGTTTCTTGAGTGTATTTTAAATCTTTTTACACAGTACAAAAATAGATTTGGATTTAGTTATTCAGAAGATTCCAGATATGTAAATGGTTGCAAGGACTAATGATTACTCTTTCCCTGTAAACTAAAATTACTTAAATACAGGATAATTCGAGGCAGCAGCAGGTGTTTTTGAAGTTTCATGTAATGAAGAAAGGTTATACTTGACTCCCTGTAAATTTTGTAGAGGAAAGGAGATTTCCTGTTTTTCTCTTATGTCCCTCCCCCAGTTAAAACACACCTTTCATGCAAGAATCTGACTTCTTTCAAAGGCTTGTTGTGAAGGTCTTCAACCATTCAGCTTCTTATGTGCAGAACACATAATTTCTTATACCTAAAGCAACAGAAACCTGAATTCATTTATAACTTTCCTTTCAGAAAAGACCTTTAGTTGGTACAAATTCTGTGTCAGAGGTAAAAACTAAAACACTGTATTGGAAGTTACAGTTCATGCTAAGTCAACTTAAATTAATAAATTTGAATAATATTTAAGACTGCTTTTTTAATAGCTTATATGAAGGAAAATTCTGTTTACGATTGTATTTTGTTAAAATGTAGCATATTACATGTATATCTCTAGGCAACTTGGAAAAAAATTATCTCATGGAGTGCTGACTTGATGAAATACCATTCTAAGAGTGTTATAAATCATGGTGTTCTGGCAGAGCCATTTTGTAATGTATATGCAGGGAAGATTGGAAAGATACAATTTCCAGATCAAAAGCTGACAATGTTTATCATTTTCCAGCTCTGTGTGGTCTCCTTGGCGTTGTTCAGAACACTCATTGGCTTGCATTGTGAAGATGTGATGTTACAGCTGGTTTTAAGGTAAAGCCTAAACTCTTTTTTCCCATTCTTCATCCTAACTCTGGGACGTATGGTCTCTGTCTGTGGATGCAGAGCTGTCTGAGTTTGATTTACATTCTGAGATCTCCAGAGCAAGAGATTTTTCTTGTGATTTATTTCTGTAAAAGTGAGAGAAGCTAAGAATATATTTATCATCTCCATAGTCCTTATTCCCTGCTTCTAAATGCATAATTCTTCCTCCTGCATGTTTTCTCTAGTGTATTTTGCACTGTGATACAGACCTATATACTGTAAGCAGCTTCCATCCTTGTTGTTTTCCACCTCTTTGATTCCTTGCTCAGTGAGAATACTTCAGGTTCCTGCACAATTGTAGGTAGATTAAGTGAGGTACTAAATGCAGTGATGATTTTTGTTTTTAATTTGTGATTCTATACATTGCTTCAAAATACTTACAATTTGGGTATGTTTATTAGATGAGAACTGGTCATTTATTTTGAAATATTGGTGTAACTGACTTGGACTTTTAGCATTGCAGATCACGTGAATATTCCAGATACTGTCTGTCCCTCCACACACAGTCATTAAGGTGAAAATCCCTATAGATCTGGCAGTGGTCCCTGGAAATGCTGCTAGGACCTCTGAATACAATTACATCGCCACTTGGGCATTAGAGTGCTGTGGCTGATCTTTTTGTTTATTTAGGGAATCCTTTAGAATTTATTTGCATTTTAAATAGCGGATCATTGGTGCAATTAACACTGAGGCTCTTATGAAAGTGCTTTTAAAAAGTAAAACAAAAGTGCTCTGAAGAAGTTCAACTTGAGACTGTGCTTTCTCTGTTTCTTAGCTTCCTCTAGCTCCTTCCCTCCTCTGCCTAAGAGCTCAGTCTTGATCTACTGCAGTAAAATACTTGGATGACCCTTCCCTCCTCTGTTTTTCTGGCTGCCTGCCTGGCAAACTGCCTCTATCTGGATTTCCCAGGAAAACAAATAAATTGAGGATTCTAAGACAGAATGCATTCATAGTTAGGCCAAACCATTCTGCTGGCCTTTGACATCTGCCTGTCCCACACTCCCTCCATACTTTCTTACAAAAAGATTTGCTCTGACCTGCAAAGGATTCCCTGTTCTGATGCAACTGTCTCCTATCTGTACTCATCTTGAGAGCTCCTCATTGAATGAGGCATCACAATATAAACAGTCATGGTTTCATGCTCTTGAGAGGTTTAGAAAATGGATCGCTGTAAATACTATTATTGTTGTTTCTTTTCATTTGAGAAGGCAGGAAGGTGGGAAGGGAATTCTGTGTGTTGTTGCTCTCTCTAAAATGGAAGGATGACAAGTGATGCTGGGCACTGCTGTTTCAGGTATCTGATCCCATGCAACCACATGATGCTGAGCCAGCGGAAAGCTGTGAAAGAGAGAGATTGTTACTCTGTATCTGCTGCAAAACTGCTGGCCCTGACACCTCTCTGCTGCTCCACTGGAATCACTTTGACACTTGAAAGCCAAGGAAAAGACTACATTCTCTGGACAAAAACAGCACAAACTAAAGGTAATTGGTACTCAGGGGAAGACCAAATCATTAAATTGCTTTTGATCTGGTAGCACCTTATGGAAGGAATTGGGAAGGTATAGAAGGGGAAAGAAATGTGGTGGACAACAATAAACTGGGCAAGCCTGGACTAGAAAGTTTGTTTGAAACCTTATTTTAACAGCTATCCAGCTTGAATATGCATTCATGACAGCAGATACATAGCAGCCACTCTGGCTGCTTCAGAGTGGTTGCTGCATTAAGGTTTGAATGCAGGCTGCTCTCACAGATATCTTGAGTTACAGCTCTGTCTTTGCGATAGGAAAAATTGCAATTGTGCATTTATGAGCAAAATCTCAATCGTTGTGCTTTGGTCTTCCTGCCTTATTGGATGGTTAGGGTTAAAGACACTCCCTGCAGTGTCTTAGTGGATGCCTTGCTGGGGAAAATTTGATATACTACTCTTGATACGGGTTGTCGTCTTTACTTCCAGATCCTAGTAGACGCTCTTCTGAATCTTCTTGCATTGTGGAATATGGAAGGGCTGTGGACATCAGCTACTTGCAGTACCTGGGGGAAGCTCAAGGAGCCATCATCCAGTGCATGAAAGATTGTAAGGTTTGGTCTGCCTTGTATGATGGAGTAAATCCTGATCCAGACACCTTTATCCAGACACTTGCAGAGGAGAACGGTACAGATGTGGAACACCCCATGTTTCGGCTCCAGCAAAGGACACCTAGCTCATGTAGCTCTGCTCAAGCAACTCCATTCAGTGAGAAGATGCAGCTGGAACTAGAATGGGATGATAGCTATGACACAGGGATTTCTCCTGGTTCTAATGTGAGCTCACCACAACCGTATGATGATCTGGGAAGCACAGAAATGCAGCCACCTGCAGAGCCACCAAAACACATTCAAGAAATGAAAAAAAATGCCATTATGCTCATCAAAGGCTCTTACATAGAGGAGTCAGACTTTCAGGATGATGTTATGGTTTACAGGTTATGTGCCCAGAAGGATACTCAAGATGATGACAGCTCCAAGGAGAAACCTTTAAATGTAGCCAGAGAATACAAGGTGCAGAGCCAGACTGTAGTCAATGGGTCTCTTGCAAAGACCCAGCTGGAAATGGACTTGGATGAGCACAGTAAGAGAAATTCAAGCTCAGCTAAAGGTGTAATGAGAGAACAAATAAACCAGAAAATGACTGAGATTGATCCACAGCCAGACTTGGAGTTAAAGATTTCTTCTCAGGAGGCAGATTGTAACTTAAGTGTAAAACTGCTGAGCACAGATGGTGAGGATTTCATTGCACAGTATGACAGAATTATTAAGGAACTGGATCCAAACAGTGCAAGCTTGGAGGAGCAGAAGTTAGATGCTCCTGATCCTGTCTCTCCAGCAGAAGAAGAGGAGGACTTCGAGAATTTCTCAGCAGATACCCCTTCTGCAGAGAGCATATCATCTCCCTTTGGACTAAAGGAGGATGTCTCTCCCAAGCACTCTCCAAGGAGCCAGAGTGCTCCATTTACAGGTGGAATGCCCTGTTAGTTACATACATAACAAACATAGGAGGGCATGGTGATTAAAGGTTGCCAAATGAGATCACACAGTGTAATCTCATAGCATAGAGCAAGGAAGAGTCCTGGCACTAAACAGGGTAATAGCCTAAATAGCTGAAACCACTCCAAGGAGAGTGAAATACAATGTGAAAATACAGCAGAGTCATCAGTGTGGTGAAGGCAAATGGTAGTGTTTTAGGGGTTTTTTTCTTGGTAATTGTTTAAAACATTGAGCAGGGGTTATGTTGTTTGTATGTGAGAGCTCTGTCACTCCAGAGGAAGCTTTTTCAGTTGAAAGGTGTTCAGAGTAGCTGTTTTAATATACAGAGCCTGAGTAAATAATTTGTTTTTCTGGCAACTTTCATCTCTGATGTGATGCTTGCAGCATCACGGTGCCATTTTTCCTCTCTCTGCTATTCCACGTTGTAGCAGAAGGTGTCAGCACTGGTGCCATGTCTGTACGTGCCTGTCTCCTGCTCTGCCCTGGTATCCTGTTCTTCAGTGTCAGGTCTGCCCTCGCTGTTGGCATGCTTTTCTGTCTAGTGCCAGGCAGCAATTTAAGATTGCTCTCTGCTGACTGTCCAAGCTATTCAGGAATGACATTACTACTGGAGGTCAGAGTGGGCTTTTGATCTGTATTTGTGCAGCTCCTTGCACTGCAGGCTCCTGTTCTTTAATTAGGTCTCCTAGATACCAGGGTAATGCAAATAATAAAAAATAATTATGTACTAGGTTTCCTTACCCAACACAAAACCTCTGTAAGATGGCTTCTCATTCATGTGGATGAAGAAAATGTGTGTTCATTGAAAAGCAGCCCTTTCTGGTCAGCTCTGGCCAGAATGCTTGGCACTATTTCTCAATTGAAAAATCCAGTCTGTTTTTCAACTAATTTGCTGGTTTTGCTGTGGTGGCAATTTCCTTGTATCCAAATCTCTGTTTCCCATTATGTGCTGTCAAATGTAGCTCAAAAATGTTCTCTCTGTCTCTCATTCTTCAGCTAGTCCCTCTTTCCATTTGCTCATTTTCAAAAACCCACCCCTTGCCCAAACCCACAAAAGCCTCAAAACTGAGGAAAATGAAGATAAAAAGCTAATCACAATAAGCCTCGATGTTTACTACCCATCTACAGTGTGTTTTACTCTTAGACTCCTTACCTTGCTTTAATGGAGATCTTAGTGATTGCATGTAAAGAGGTACTTGTAACAACACCTTGGAAATGTTAAAATTGCAGGGCCTTTCAAAGATAGCAAGCTGATCTAGTAAAGGTGTTCCTGCCCTGGGCAGGGAGCTTGAAATTAGATGGTCTTTGAGGTCCCTTCCAATCCAAACCCTTCTGTGATTCTGTCTCTAATTGGTGATGTTTGCAGATGTGTTTGATAAAGTTTTTTGGTTGCTTTTCCTGTTTCGGAATGGCATTAATGGATAGGGGCTCTCTCTGACAGAAGTTTCTCACAGCCAGTAAGTGTCAGCAATGCAGAGATGCTCCCTTTGGACCTGTGGATCTGTGAAAAAAAAATGCCTTCTCAGTGTCTTATATCCACTGTAAAAGGATTAAACACTCTCATCCCTATTTTCATTTGTGGTGTTCAGGAACAGGAATTTATATTTTGCTCCCTCCCTCTCCATATTTCAGTGCTTGACTTCATGGCCATGAAAGGAGTAAGTTTTTGACTTCTCATCTAGTTACCCTGTTTCTTACAACGTTTCTAAACTCTGCTTGCATCCTCTGAGTCTCATTCCAATAAATTCTTGGAGGTAAAAGTCATGCTATCTCTTAAAAAAAAAAAAAATCGTGTGTTTGATAACCTCTCTTGCAGTGGCAAGCAGCAGTTGTTACATGTACCTAGCTTCAGCTTTACCTACTCAACTTTGAAGTGTTACCTAGAGAAGAGAAACAGTGACACATCTTGAGCTCCTTCTGCCATCCCTTTTGATACAGTAGGGTTCCCCTCAGGAGCTCTGTGAAAATGTCACCATGAACAGGATATGTTATGTTGGGACAGAAGAAACTGTATCTCAGCAAAAGTCTTTCAGTCTGCTCCACTGAGAGTCTGGGTACCCAGGCTCTAATGGCTGTTGTGGTGCTTGAAAGGCAGCAGCCACATAAAGCCTTGTCAACACTGGCTCCCACCTTTCTTCTTGCAAGCAGAGCTGTGCCAGCATTAGCCCTGAGAGATGAGTCTGGAAGGAGTGCTTGCTTTGTGCTCACAATTGCTGTAAAGCATGACTGATTCCAGCCTTTAGTGGAATGGCAACAGGGACACTCCTCATTTGATCCTTCCTGTTGCACTGGCCCAGAAGTGCCTTAGCCTCTGCACATTGAGCTGGGCTGCACTGTGCCCAGCCAGCTTGGATGGCAGCCATGTGCAAGCTGAGGGGAGCTGGAATGGTGTTGGATTATGGCCACCTGCTTGACCCTAGAATGCCCATGGCATACATCTTTTGACAGGTTTGAAGTGAGGGTGGGATATTCAAAGATAGCAGTGCTCATCATCCAGGGATTCTTCTGCATGTTTTTCCTAGCTCTTATGCAACTGGAATAGTGTGATGGGACTGTGGGTGGGACAAAGGGACATTTCTAAGATTTTACTTGTGTGTAAGTCCCTTGTACTGGCTGCCTCAAGCATCTCCCCAGCTGTGTCGTCTAACAGGATAGTGTTTGGGTGAAGTCATTCTCAGCCTTAGAAGGGTTTCCTAAGCTTGAGTACTAAGGGTTTATACACTTCATGGTAAATGCTTCTGTATTTCAGTGGCTGTCCTTCAGCATGAATATACAAACTAAAGCTATTACTTATTGGTGACATTTATATGATAACACCTATGTATATCAGCAGTTATGCTTATAAATCGATTTTTAATGTCTTCCCTGCTTTGTGTGACTGATTGGTGTAGTGAAGATGCCTTTTCTTGTGATGGGAACTACCACAGCTTGATTTTTATATTTAGAATAGCATTTTCATATTTTCTTTAGAACATCAGTTTTGATAGAACAAGAAAGCTAGCAATAATTCACTTTGCCCAGACCTTACATAGAAATAAGGCACAGGAAGAGTAAAAAGAGAAGATTCTATTTGCATTAAAACTAGTAGTACCCTTCCAATTTATTCAAGGGGAATAGAGTGGTAGACTGTACTGTCCTAGGCTAAATCCTTATTGGCACATGCAAGTGGAATAGTCACGCATGTTAAATATGCCATTAATGTAAACTGATTGGCTAGGTAGCAAATGTGCTGCTAACTACAACTTTCAACATCTCTGTTAAGTCTGTTTTCTCTGCTCAGCTACAGTGGGTTTTCTCCCTGCTGTCTTTAATTAGTGTGTGGGAAGGCTAATTTGGTTGGTTATGATGGTCAAAATTCCCTTTAAATGCCTTTTTCCTGCATCTTAGGGTTTTTCTTCTGTGAAAACAAAAGCATTGATTCCTTCTTATTTTCTTGCAGGACCATTCATCAGCGTAGTGTTGTCGAAGCTGGAGAACATGCTGGAGAATTCCTTGCATGTAAATTTGCTGCTTATTGGGATTATTACTCAGCTGGCAAGTTACCCACAGCCGCTTCTTCGTTCCTTTCTGCTCAACACCAACATGGTTTTTCAGCCTAGTGTGCGCTCACTCTATCAGGTATTTACCACAGGTGTTAGCCATGCCTACTGGAGCAGTGTCTAGTGTCTCCTTAAACCTTACATTAGCTCATTTCAGTTTCACATGTAGCTTTCCTACCTGTCCTAGAGTTTCTTACTTAATTTCCATGTTTTAATTACATTTGTGCAAAGAACTGGAAACTCTGTATGACCATAGCTTTTGTCAGAACTCTATCTGAATATTGAGTCTGTGGCTGCACTAGCAGCAAAAGAGAAATAAGTAATTGTTAGTGTTGTTTTGGCAGGTGCTGGCATCTGTGAAAAATAAGATTGAACATTTTGCTTCCATTGAAAAAGACTTCCCAGGTCTTCTTCTGGAGGCCCAACAGTACTTGCTTTTCCGTGTGGACATGTCTGATGCTGCAGAAGAATTGCTTACCCAAGGTAAATAATAACCATGCTCAGAGGAGGGCTGGGTGGAATGACTTACCAGTTACCCCTGTCCTTTTCTCCAGATGATTAAAAGGCGTGTTGTGTTTGAATGTCATTAGCCAGCTGTATCCTTCTGACTTTAAAGTGATGATGCTCAGTAGACCACAGTGTATGGCTCTATTTGGATATTCTTTGCTGTTAAGTTTTTATTTGGTATATAAAACGTCTGTTTAAAGAAGTAACAAAATCAGTTCTTGGCTTGCTGTCAGTAAACAAATTCACTTTCAAAGCATGAGCTGAGGTGGCATATGTGCATGATTTTGTTTTATTTTTAGCCTGACCTTCAGCTAGTCATTGGTTCTTTTTTGATAAATGTTAGAGTGGACAGACATTCTTCTCTGTCATTTTCTACAACAATTGAATAAGGCTTGGTATCATGCTTGCTTTGGGCTACTACTGAAGGAGATAAGATACTGAAAGCAAAGCAAACAGAAAAAAGAAAAGGTATGTATCTAAGAGCAGTGGGGAGTTAGACAGGTATCATCTCACCAAGTCAGCTTTGCAGGGGACTCTATAACATCTGCTGCCTCTCAAGCATAGTGCACACTGCACCTGTCTTTACAGTTACCTGTACTTATTTGTGCCACCGTGGGGCAAACTAGAAAAAAATATACAAAATGAAGTCTTAGCTGGCAAATAAGAACCTTCCAGACACAGGCAGACAATGGGTAGAGCTGAAGCCCTGCCCTGAGAATGTGCTTGTTCTGAGCTTGCTGCTGAGTGGGCAGTGTTGGATGCAGACTTCTCTTAAAAGCCAACTTGCCACACGATGGGAATGTGTCAAATTTGGTGAGTCATGAAGAGCTGACTCTGCAAGAGGGTTCAAGAGAGGCTGCATTTACAGGTGTGTGCTTACCCATTTTTGGGAGCCATTAATAATCACCCACTCTGTGCACACTTCTGTGAAGATGTTGATGCTTTTCTTGGATTTCCAGAGGTGTGGAAATCAGGACTCTCTATGTGCCATTTTGTTTGTGTTTTCATTTTTCAAGGCTTTGGTGAATAATTTACCTAGTTTCTAGTCAGCATAATACGTGTTTCTAAGGTTTGCAGTACATCTAGTCTATAAAATTATGATCTTGCTAAGGTTGCTTCCTGAAGAATTGGTGGAAGGTGCCTGCTGTAATAAAGCTGTGTGCTGCACATGTCAGTAGTGTTTTAGGCTCTGCATTTTGGTGCCATAGAACAGAAAGCCTTACAATTAGATGGCATTGTAGCTAGCATGTGGGAGATGAGATTAGGAGGCAGCATTCGGAGTCCTTTCTTTTCCTCAGGTGCTGGCAATAAGAATTTTTACATAACACATCCCTAATGACATTTATTTATACTTCCTGTTATACATCAGTTTTCTTCTGTGGGCTTCAGAATTTGCCAGGTTGACTCATGCTGGTCATTATGTAGGAATTTGAAACAAGGCTGCTTAGTCACCCTGTTAGTACACTTTCATTTGTATAGTGGCAACTCCTGCAAAGAAGGCTTCTCTTGACAAATAAGTGGAGAGTAAGTAAATGTCTGGATAACTGCAGACTTGGTTCCCTACAGGACTAGTGATGCAAGTCATCAAACTGTAATCCTGGGGGGAGAGTTGGCTCAGTAGCCCACCAACCAGTAGTTCATTATATTGAGTAAGAAGTGCAAGGTGGGAACTGCTGCAATAGTGATAAAAAGAAACAAACAAACAAAACCAAAAAAACCAAACAACAAATTAGGAACTCCCCATGGACTTCTTTGCATTAGCTTGAACACCGCCTCTGACTGTCAGACATATTGGTTGCTCTCTGAGGGTTTTTTCCCCTGTACAGAAGTGGTGAATAAACCTCAGTGTTCTCTGCAGGTCTGAGCATAGTCAGCCTCCTGCAGAATTCATGTATGAAAACATGAAGCCAGAGTTAGTGGGGAAGACAGATGTAAAACCAAAACATTATAGAGCATTTTCTCTCTTTACGGGGCTGGTCTCTGAAGGTGTTTGAACAGAAATGGTAGAAGTTGTGCTTTTTTGCTTGCAGGAGTGTGTGGTTTCTTCCGCAGCAGCTTGGGCTCTGGTTCCACATCTAGAGCTGTCACAATGTGTAGTTCCATGTGCAAGCTGCCCCTCTTTCAGTGTGTTGGTAACTATCTTCAGAGTACTCATTTGCTCAATTTTCAATTGTATGACTTAGATTGCATCCTAACCCTAGAGAGAAGTGAACAATCCTGATCAAAGAAAAAAATCCAAATCTCTAGTTCCTAGATCAGTTTTGTGTGCTTTTCTGGAATTTTTGGGGTTTTTCCCAAACAAGCAGTTGAATCTAAACCAAAATTATTTTTAGAAATGTATCAATTTTGATTCTTTTTAGAAGGAAGAGTATAAACAAAAGCAAAGCTTTGACAGTATACTAGCATTTTGGTTATATTGCCTAAACTATTTTAAAAAAAACTTAAAATATTAGTTGTGAAACGTTTTGACATTAGAAAATCTGACAAAATCTTCAGGGGAAGCTTAAAACTTTATCTTTTCATTGTAATCTATAATTTAAGTTGTTTTTCCTCCCACAGTCAGATTTTCCCACAGAATAGAAATTCCTGTACTCTTTCTCTAGTAGGTAGAAATTTGTAGAATAACAACATGAATGATTGATAAGTCTGGAGTTGGAAAGGTGTTTTAAACTCAAGAAAAGTACGAGTCTGTTAAATGATTGAGGTGAAATTTTTTTTTTCAAGTGTTTGGAAGAGTAGAATAATTCCTCAGTGCCTTGGGTGAAGTACAGGCAGGGAACAAAAGTGCAGAGCTGTTGAACAGAGGGATTGCTGTGCAGCATCGAGTGAGGCCTTCATCTACAGCTCCCCCTGTTCGCTGCTTGGAGAGGCTTCAGAGCAAGGCTGGCATCACTTGAGACCACTGCTTTAACTTAAATTGTGTACACTGTAAGGGAAGCCCCTTCTGAAGGCAGCAATGCAGTGTTGGGCTTGTCTGCAGTATGTGAGTTAACATAACAGCCCTTTTATTTCTTTTTAATGATTTACTTGTACATCTCAGGAGAACATCCCACTTGTAAGTTAGACAGGATTTTATCTGTCTCTGCTGTTGGCCTCAATGATTGTAGCAGTGACTTCTATCTTGTAGCAGTGAGTTCTACAGGTTAATTTTTCTTTGTAGAGTATTTCCATCAGCATTAAATTTTGTCACCTTTTTAGTTTCACTAAATTAATTATCATCTAATTAAAGGGCAGTTCTGCTTCAGGTTGAAACAAGGAGCAGTTGATTGAAATTTAAGTGCTGGTGTCACTGTATTTCCATGCATTCTGATACTTGAGCTCTGATCCTCTGAACTTTGGCAGCAGAGGTCATATAGCAGAACAAATAGTGGCTTTCAATTGCTCTCTTTTTAATGGTTAGTTGCTTTACAGGGAAGTAAATGTAGTTAGTGGGGCCTATAGCTGCAGAAAAATCCAATTTTTAATTTTTTTTCCCTTAGTTTCTAACTTGCTTCAAACTCAGGTGGTGATGTGATAGCTTGGCCTTGAACCAGTTGACATGGTGATTCACAAGGAAAGAATAGAGAAAGAGAAGTAAAATCAAAACAACAGTTTGATCAGGGGGAGGGATAGAGCACAGTGTTTTTGAAAATGGAGACAACCATGCTGGCTCTAGACTGGTAGATGTTATCTACTGTTTCAGAAGGTAAATCCATATTACTCTTTCCCTCGACTCCTCTTCTGCCCACATATTTCTCTCATCAGAGCTGGAACTGAATGATATATAACCTGGGGAAAGAGAGATAATAAAAAATGCAATAGAACCAGGCTACATAGAACTTTAAAATGCTGAATTAGTGGAGCGTCTCCCTGCACGATCTGGGTAGTGCAAATTACAGCTCTGAACACAATCCTTGTAAACTGGGTTTGGACACTGTACAAGTACTTTGTGTGCCTAGTATAGAGAGTCTTTTTTCTTTCCCTCTCCTCCTGTCTTTAGGTAATGTCCAGCACAGCAGCAACACAGGGAAAGGAAAGAATCTTCCTGAAGCTTACCCAGCTGTACTGCAGCCTTTCCTCGGACAGAAAGTAAAGAAAGGCCTGGCTCATCCCAGCCTTCCTGCACATGTGAGGAACGCCGTACTTGCAGCTGCCCTTTTCCCAGAGTTCCTGAAGGAGCTGGCAGCTCTAGCCCAGGAACATTCGGTTTTATGTTACAAAATACTGGGAGATTTTGAAGATTATTATTAGTGGGTTTCTTAAATGTGTTTTTAAAAAGCTTTTGGAGTTTAAACAGATTTTTAATTCAAAGCTGCTTTCAAAAGAAGGTTGTACTTCAATATTTCCTGAAAATACTTGATTTGGAGGGGGAAGAAGGAGACAAAATATTATTCCACATAGGCCTTATAATTTCCCTCTGTGCTACATAACTTATTTGAGATTTCTGATACTGCTCTTACTGCAGCCTCCTTCTTCGTCCCTTCCTCTTTATAGAGCCACCCTTCTTCAGTATCAATTCCTGTTGAATTTCTGCAATAGACACTTGTTGGCTGGTTAAGAGACACAAACTTTTTAGCTTTTTCTGTTCCAGAAATACTCTTCTGGATAACTTGTTAGGAGACAAGTTTCCTTAAAAAAACATTGCTCCATGGGAAAAGTTCACAGTATAAAAAGACATGTAAAATCTGCACAAAACCCCTTTATGTCTAGGGCTGTGCTTCTTGATGTCGTTGTCCTCTTTGCCTCTTCCCTTGCTTCACCCTGAAGCCAGGTTCTTACCAATCCACATCCAAAACCCCCATTTGAACTACTGGCTCAGGTTTTCTGAATTGAAGTGATCTTACGTGTAGTAAACCCATGAGTAGCTGGAAGCAGGTGCTGGGCCCTACACATACCATATTGCCTTATGTCGCAGACAGATCTGCAGCTATCAGCTGTTGGCTTTGAAGTCCAGTGAAGCATATAAGTGGATGTGGATTGCAGACTGCCTGGAATTTTCCTTGTGGTTCCTCAGCATTCCTCGGTAACTTTTGCATTGCTACCTAAGCCCACGAGTATGCCTTATTTAGTAAGATTTGCACAAAGTAAAAAACAAAATGTTTCTATGCAAGCTGTTAGTAGTGTCTAGTTTATTTGTATGCTTGTTTTAATAAGCTAAAGAAAGATACTCAGTATCTTTCTGTAGCATTAAATGGACAGCAGGCTGTTTTTGTCTTTTTTTTGTCTTTTTTTTATTAAATGAAAGAGGTTTGCTTGCTCATGAAAGGTGTATTGTTTTATTGTTAATTTCTTTTGGTTAAGGGAAAGTTAAGTACTGTTTGTTTACTTTTAATTTAGGTGTTGGCTTTTCCTAATATTGCACTTCTGGGATGGTGAGGGGAGGACCAGGCTATTCACCAGCTGTAGAAAAGGAAGGAGTAATGGGGAAAGCTGTCTGCTGGTGACTAACTGCTTGAAAAAATTCTCTTCTGTGAGTAATGGGCTTCATTAGAAGAACCCAAACATGATGAATTGGTGCATCACCACTACATTTTGTCTTATCTTAGCTGCATAATTGTGCTTCCAGTGTGTTGTAGTTGGCTACATAAAAAGGGGCTTAATTCGAGAAGGCCATAAACCCTTTTGTCCAGGATACAAACTAACAGTGACTCCAAAAATATGAAGAAACAGAAATCAGAAATAACACTTGCACACATTAGTTCTCCTGCTCATTGTAATTCCATAATTCCAGTTAATCACATCCTGATTTTGAAACACATTTTATCAGAGATTTCAAGGAAAAAAAAAACAGTTTGAAAACAAAAACCAAAGACACTCCAGAACAGTCTAATTAATTGCAGGTCAAATTCCTCTGGAATGTGCAGTGCAGTTTAAGCTCCTAAATCCTTTAGATAGTTCTGAAACATTCTGCCTTTAATCGACAAGGTATAGATTAAAGTGTCTGCATTCATTGTGTCAGCCTGCTGTAGGCTATTCCAAGAAAAAGAAAAAAAAATCCCAGAGTCTACCTCCAACGAAATCACCTCCAGAACTTCTCTGGATCCATCTTTACTTGTTTACTGTACAGTCTTCACTTCCATGATGGCTGGGGGTCCTTTTGCTTCCTAGCTGACTCTCTGGTTTGCTTTCATCTGTGACTTGTCTAGTTTTTCAGGTGCCACTGCATCACCATTCTATAAATCACCTACTGACCTCCACATGGCCCTCTTTCACCTCACCAGCCTTCTTGGAAACTGAAGCCAAAGCTGCGGGGTTTTTCCTTAAGTATTAGTTATCCAGGTTGAAGAGAGCTCTTTCTCTTTCAGTTCCCCTCACCCCTGCATTGTAAGTAGGTAATGAGATTGATTGATTTCTTTAATTTTTTTTTAAACTTGTCCAAGGACACTGTGGGTCCTTTCCCCACGCCCCCATTTCTGCTGCTTTCCATGCTGTACTCACAGGCCTGGCCTGAGGGGGTTCAGTGTGTGTGTTGGAATGTTTTAGCATTATGATTGTAGGGTCAGTGCTTGCTCTGCTTCTCATCTCTTCTGCAAGAACTGCATGTAAACAATAGGAAAGTTTGATCAGCTGACTTTTAGTTGCTCAGAAACAAGTGCTAAAATGCAGGAGCAATTTAATCCATTTTTTGAGGATTAAAAAGAAATTAGAAAGATTATTTCACTTTTTTTAAAAATAAAGAACTCTGCAGACCAGCGTTCAAGACAGTAAATTACTACCTGAACAGTCCATTCCTTTGTTTGTATCCTAAACTAAGAATCCTTATTTGCCGGGTAGAAGGGATTTCTTTTGAAATTGTTAATTTTAACTGGTGTTTTCAAGAAATATACAAAATCACTGCAGTTTCATCCCAGCAGGTCTGTAGGATTTAAAATCCTACATGAGGATTTTAAAATGTGGACTGCTCATAAAAGCCACTGTTAATTTGAGGAAGGAGAGGATTTTCCTTGTACGTTTTAGTAGAGTTCATGTTCTACGTCCAGTAGGACAAAGTCAGCCTTTGAAATCTGGAGTTTTGTGGAAGGCGTCTTGCTGAAAGGTCAGAGCTGTGTTTGTGCACAGTGTCCCCTCACAAACGGGAATAGTCTGTCAGCTCCCCAAAAGGAAGAGGTGGATGAGGGCAGTGACCCTAGCTTAGAATGTAAAAATGCAGATTCACACATGTACCTTTGCATTGCTTGGCTTTTGAGTGGGATCAGACTTGCAGCTGTGTCTCAGATGTAATAGCAGTATAATGTCTGACAGCCAACACAAAAAACTATTGGTGGGAATTGCCTCTTCCTGCCTTCAATATGCAGAACCTGTGATTTAGCTTGAAAATGTTGATCTTTTCAAATGAATCACATCTGTGTGCATAAGCTCTTCAGCCAAATGCTTCTCTAATCTTCCCTACAGTTAGATAATGTGTTATCCTGTCTCTCACGAATGATACATCCTTTCACCAAAAAAACTCGTGCCTGTGGTCCAAGCTGTGGTCCTGCCTGTAGGTCCCTGGAGGACAACAGCCTTATGCTGCTCTTTCCAAGAACAAGGAAGTGCTTTATGATCTGTCTCGTTTTCCCCACACTTAGGTGGGTGTGTGACTGGAGCAGTCCCTCTTTGGTACATTGGCTCAACATCAGTCCCAAATGAAGTGCCTTGGCAGATCTATTCCAAAGACTGCAGGTGGTGGCTCAGTGATACCAAAGTGAATTTCCAGTCTCCTACTAGATGTTTCAAACTGTGAATGCCACATTTCCAATTATGTAGCCTTGGAGGGTGTTTTTAAGCTGTTCTGTTATAGCAAGGAAGCTTTCCAGCATTTTCAACCTGCTTTCTTTTGTGTGTGTGTGTTTTTGGTTCTTTTGGTTTGGTTTTTGTTTATTTTGTTTTTGCAACCTACCTATAAAGTGAGCACTTTGTCTTCAAAAATTTGCAGTCATTCTCTTTTACCTTTGGCCATTTTTGAATGCTTTCTGGGTTAGTCTCAGTAAACGTACACATGGTTTGTATTAATTGGACTAAAGCATACAGCAGTTTCATTCATGCTTGTGCTTATCTTTGTACATGTATAGTCAGTTGCAGTTTCGTATGTTGCTGACTGTGCTTACTACCTTTATTATTGTATTCTAGGCATTTTTCTTAAATTAGATCTTTTTCATGTGTGCCTTAAAGAATATTATACTTCAAATGAGATCAAGTTGTTGGTGTTGCAGTTCTGGGTGTGAAAAATGCATCATCTTTTTTTGTCCTGGTACCTTCTGACCTTGGTTTGGAAGAACAGAAATGAGAACTTCTGTTTTCAGCTGTATTACGCAGAGATGAGAAAATTCCAATGTCAAGCATGGACTGCCCCTCCCCGCATCAGGTCCAGGTCCATGCTTCCAGGCATCCACTTCATAAATTACTTGTTTCCTCTTTCTTTGGGGTTTGTCACTTTGGAAAAAGTCTAAACTCAGTGGTGTCATGCTGCAGTACAGACTACTTACCTTGTAGGTGTGATTTGGTATTTTTAGTAAGATTGGTAAATTTCCTAGGATGGGAGAAAACAAAGTGTGATTGAGGTGGACCTTGGACATCAGCAAGGGGCCATGCTTTGGAATGGGAGCTGGAGTGGATAGACAGGAAGCCTGAGCAGCATTCCTGCCACCAACATGCTCTTTGGCCTGTACACAAAGCCCAAGTGGTCTGTTCAGCCCTTCAGAGAAAAACATTTGCAAACAAACTTGCAGCATCCTGCAGAGTCCAAGGGTTTAAGTTCAAGAGGTTAAGTTCTATTTACCAAGAGCGTGTACACGCTCACTACCCTTTTGTGCACTCTGCTTAAGCCTCTCAGAAGGCTTTGTGCTTCAGGAAGGTTTTTTAGCTCCCCTAAGATGCTCTAAAATCTCGGGGTTGGAAAGAAAAGGATGGGAGCAGTGTGATTTGTTGCAGTTAAATTATGTCATTGTATCATTTGAATTTGTAGCCACAGCTCCTCTTTGAGGATGGCTTGATTTAATAAGCAATTTACTCTGCCGTATTTACTGAAATTGCTATGTCATGCCTGCAGTTCTTATGACAGCTCCCATTATGTTTGTAACATTTAAATTGCATCTGTGTTTATGAGTAGGCTACTGGGATTTTCCTCTTTCTTTTCTTTTAACTCAGATAGCTCTGGCATTGTGCAATAGCAATACTGCTGTGTCCAGATCTGATTTAGATAATTAGAGTATGTTCCTCCTTGCACTCTTTGAGCATTATCAGCAGAAATGGAGGATACATGGCACTTGGGCTGCTTACATTAATGAGCAAACCAAAGGTAAAATGCCACAAATTAGCAGGGGGCACTTCCCCCTGTGTGAAATGCGGAATTTACGTTTGTGTTGCTCTGATTTATCAGGGACCAGAAAGAAAAAGCTCAGACTTGAAAAATTAATATGACCATGTCTTAACAGTACCTGTCCAAGTGGACAGCAGTGCTTTGTGGTGTTTTGGGACAGAAATGTGCAAAGGAGGGTAAAAATTTCTCCTTGTGAAGGTGGTGGCGGACTTGCATAAATAGGTACTTGGATAAGATGATGATGGTGCCAGCTGTCTGACCGCAGACAGCCACAGAATGCAGCACTATTTCTGTGACTTTGTTGGTGGTCAAATCCCTGCTCTGACTAAATGCACTTTATTTTTTAGTGGCCCCCAGCTTTTCTAAACATGTTGTGGCCCAACATCAATGTACTTCATTTGTTACATGCTCAGTTGGAAGCCTCTTATTTATGAAAAGGAGCATTACTTGGAGTCTCAAATATGTAGGTGCTTAACGTGGTGTTTTGTTGCTGACTCTGCAAATCTTCTTTTTGTTCATTGATTATAATGGTTCTTGTGTGGCAGCTGGATTAAATTAAGACTGAAGTCTCTGGGCTAAAAGCCCTGATGGAACTTTTGTGCAAAGGCTGCATTTCTCAACTTTGGCACTTCAGCAGACTGTCCGCATACAATTACATATTGTGGACTAAATACCTGTAAACCTACATCTCTGATGAAGCCAATTCCACAGCAGCTGTGTTTTATTGCAGTCTACTTTAAAAATAACTAGCTTGGATTTAGACCAAAAAATAACATGGACGAGTCAAATCTGAGACAACTAAACTGTGTCCAGCTCAGTGCTGCTGTGTCAGTTTGGCCAGAGCTCAGATGAAATGCCAGCTTGTCCGCAAAGGAGAGGGAGTGCCTCTAGGTCTCAATATTCCTTGCTGCAGCTTGAGCCAAAAACTTGTGTCTCTTGGTGTCCAAGCACAGCTTGGTGTTTAGAAACACTGATCAGTGTCTTTTGTAAATCTACAGGGTCGTAACATTGGTTTCTGAGCTTCAATGTGAAAAAATCTAGCAGCTTCTAAGACCAGCCCGAAAATATGGCCTCTTGAGCAGCTAAAATACAACTTACTGATGGTTATGCCTGCTTAGTGGGTTAGACAATTACAGCTGTGGCTGATGCAAGCATACGTTGGGAGAACTTTTGCTTTGTGCTTACACAAAAGGCTGTGCTCCAAAAGGAGGGAGCGTTCCCTACAGTGAAGCTGTTGGCTCTTGTGAGGATCGTGGCAGTACAGCTCTGCAGCTCCAAGTACTGGACTCAGATTGAGGCCTTTCTCCAATGGCTGCAATGACAAGGCAGGGAATGTTGCGTGGGTTACTTTGCTGCCTGTGTATGAGGTGGGATAATGTGGGATCTGGTACAGCTGTCACCAGTCTTTTTCTTGGGCAAAGCCAGCAGGCAAGATGGGAATCTTTCACAGGGCCATGAATTGGAACCCCCCACCCAGATAAAGGGGAGAAACCTTTTTTTTTGAGGTCAGGATCCCTCACCACTTATTATGCAGCTGGTCAGCAAATGCTGCAAACAGTTGTGAAATGCCTGTACGCCCTACAGTAGATCTTAAGAATCTGGGACTAGGATGGCCCTAGAGGGAAGGCTCAGTTCCACTGAGGAAGCATGCACAGCTGCATTGCTCACTAAACTACCTTCTTTCTGCAGCTTTGTTCCCTTATGGTGGCACCTGAGCATTTCTGCAGTTTGCTTTTTTGCAGTTAAAATTCAGGCTGTCTAGCCTAATGTGGGATGTGGGCTAGAGTACAGTCAGGAGAGAAGTGGTTCCTAGTAGTTTTGTGTTTTCACTGCAGCCATCCCTAGTTACTGATGTGGCTTGGCCCAGGGACGCTTGAAGATGGAGTCTAAATTTGCTATCACAATGAGCAGAAAAATGCACAGCAAATTACAGGTCATGACAACTTGGGATTTTGTATTTTACTGCATTCCTCACACTGGTTAGCAATAGAATCCTCTCTGTCTGTGTATTGCCTGCATGTTTGCAGCTTCTGAGGAGATGGGACAACTTGCACTTGAAGCCAACCCAGTGCAGGGAAGCTTTTGAGCATTTGGGTTGATAAATGTAGACCTCCTGTCTGCTGTAACTTGGTTTTAAGTGGCCACTGCCTGATTAAGAATCCAATGTGTTTGTATGAGTATGTGTAAATAGCATTTTAAGAACATAATGGCAATGTGGGCAAACCAACTAGGAGCGTGCTATTCCTTCTTCTCCCTTGCGCAGTTTGAGAACAGAGAGCTGACTGAAAACCCAATTTGTTTTTCTTTATGTGTGGAAAAAACAAAGACTCTCCAGGTTGAGCTTGCACACAAGGCCATAAATCCTGGGAAGGTGCTGCTGAGGTCAGTGGTTGTATAAGTGTAGGTAGAGGGTGCTCAGAAGAGACATGAGAACATCCCAGAACCCCGATGCCACACCACAGAGCAGGGGTGGAAAGCAGCCGCACTGAAATCACAGCTGAATGCTCTGCTGTAGTTTTTTAGTTAAGGTTCCTATCGTGTGCTTCTATTTTTAACACAGTTAAAATTAAACTCTGCAGCCAAGGCTGAGTGCTAGAAATTCTTTCTTCCCTACTTAGAGCATTGCCAGCATCTTTTTAGACAACTTTCTTCTTCTTTTCTGCAGCCTCAGATACAGGATACTTCAGCTATATGGGATAGTAAGTATCAGCTCTCCACCCTAAGGCTTGACCTCCTAAAAGACTTCCAGCAATGAGTAGATGAGACGGTTGTGACAGTGTCTGGTGTCAGCTTTTAATTTGTGAGCATTTTCTTTGGTCCTCTGTTCATGGATAGTAACTGCTGAAAATCTGCATGAAACTGTCCTTAATTCACCCTGCCTGATGCTGTTGCACAGATGGCATCTGCAATCATTTCGATCAAAGAGCACTGGAGTAGCTAAATGAGACTTCCAAGTTGGGGTCAAAGCCTCAATCTTCATTCTGGAGTTCCAGCCTCAATACAACCACACTTGGAACAGCCTCCTGGTCTGCAGGATGTTCTACATCCAACACTTCAGAGTCAGGCTCTGCTTTCTGTGCTGCAGAGCCACCTGTCCTGTAGGGTTGTTTTATTTGTCTTTACAATCGCATACACTAAATTCCTTGAGACGGCTACTTCTGTCTTTTTTTTTTTTTTTTAAATGTGCTCATCAACTACTGCTAAGCAGATATAAACCAAAGTTGTTTGTTTTGCTCAGTACAGCACTCCACTTGTTGAGTACTTAGAATTTGTCTTGAGCTCCATTTAGGGGAATGGGAAGGTGGTTGGTTGTATTTAGGCTGCAGTATCAGGCCCTTGGCAGGAAAAAAGGATCCCATATTTTGGCTTTATTGGTTCAGGCAAAAGGGTGTGAGGTGAGTGATGAGCTCCTTAATGCAGGCTGAGAAAGTGGGAGCAATGTGAGCTGGCCCTACTGAGCCTTCCCATCACTAGGTCTGAGCACTGCCAGCTACCCACTGCTTTGAAGTTGGTAGCTGGTATCTCCACAAATGCTAAAGAACTTCATTATCTTGATATCAATTGACTCAAAGTACTTTTTTTTTTTCCTGTCAAAAAGAAATTTACATTTTGTGTGTGTCTGCAAAAGAGTTCCTTAAAAATTTCAGGAGTGACTGTTTCATAATATAGTGCAAAATTTATAGACTATGGCTGTGCTTTCCCTTCCCTGGAAGGGAAGAATATTACAATTATTCCTTTTTAATCTTTCTTGTTATCCATTGTGTCTGGCAGGTAGAATTGAGAATAGATTGAGACTTACAGCAAATCACAGAACAGTTTGGGTTTGGAAGGGACCTTAATCTAGTTCTAACCACCCCACCCTCGCCATGGGCAGGGACATCTTCCACTAGGGTAGATTGCCCAAAGCCCCATCCAACCTGGGTCTGAACACTTCTAGTAATAAGGCATATACAACTTTTATGGGGAACCTGTTCCAGTGCTTCACAGTAGAGATTTTTTTCCTGATATCCAGTCTAAACCTGCCCTCTCTCATCTTAAAGCCATTCCCCCTCATCCTACCACTACATGCCCTTGTTCTTCTCCAGCTCTCTTGTTGGCCCCCTTGAGGTACTGGAGCATGCTATGATGTCTCTCCAGAGCCTCCTCCAGCATGAACAGCCCCAACTGTCCCAGCCTGTCTTCACAGGTGAGATGTTCCAGCCCTCTGATCATCCTCATGGTCTCCTCTGGACTTGCTCCAACAGGTCCCTGTCCTTCCTGTGCTGGGACCCCAGAGCAGAATGCAGCACTGCAGGTGAGGTCTCACCACACCAGAGCAGAGGGGCAGAATCCCCTCCCTGGCCCTGCTGCCCACAGGACTTTGGATGCAGCCCAGGAAGGGTTTGGCCTTCTGGGATGTGACTGCACGTTGCCAGGTCTTGACAAGTTTGTCATCCCCCAGGATCCCCAAGTCCCACTATTTTGCACAGCCCCACTTCTCAAGCCTGTCTGGGTCCCTCTGGATGGTATCTGTGTCCTGCAGTGTGTCAACCATGCCACACAGTTTGCTGTCATCAGAGAATTTGGTGATGAGAGAGCACTCTGTCCCACTGTCCATGTCACCAGCAAAGATGTGAAACAAGGCCAGGCCCAGTGATGACCCCTGGACCCCAATCACCACTGGCCTCCACCTGGACATCAAGATACTGACTGTAGCTCTTTGAGTGCAACCAGCTAGCCAATTCCTTATCCCCTGAGTGCTCCACCCATCAAATCCATATCTCTAAAGATAAGGATGCCATGCAGGGCAGTGTCTGGTGCTTTGTGCAGGCCCAGGTGCATGATGTACTAACACAGACTCAGAGAACCTGGCTTATGATTTTTAACAGATGTTTGCAACATATTACAAAGTATAATTCTATATCTGGTGAGTGGCTAAGAAGAAGTAGCCTATAGAGAGAATTATCAGCAGTAGCCTTGCTACATTACTTGAGATCCTTCCTTCTTTTAAATCACCTTAACTATTACTCTTCCAAATACATTGTTGTTTTCTCTATGTAAAGGTGCCCACTACAGCAGTGGGGAACTCAGCACAGCAGCATTCAGCTGTGCCACAACAAACCTTGGAGGACCACCTCTGGGAAATAACTGTGTTTTTCTAAATTGAGGGAGGATCTCTAAAATTCAAGATTTCATGGAGAACCCTTGTGCCTTCTTGTTTCTTGCTGCCATGGCAAGAATTGAACAGAATTTCAATAGTTTGTTGTATAATCTAAACCTTTATTGACCGAACACTCACCAGAAAACTCACACCACTCTTAAGTAAAATTGGTATTTTTTATTCATGATGTGAAAAGTCATAATAAGAAGTCTTAGTGTGAAGGTCAAATTACATGAAAATCCTGGGTGTGGTGTGATTTGGGGAGTTTTCGGAGGTTTAGGCTTTTTGTTTGGTTGATTGGTTTTTGAAGGTCACAGTTTTTCACTGCAATCAGGTTAGTACTTTTTGTAAGCTGTATGGTGATGTTTGAATTGTAAAGGTACTTTTTTGTGAATAATGGGTATACATTTTATTCATTAAATGTATTTGAAAACCACAGGGGTTTTTTCCTTCTAATGAAGGAGTTTGCACTTTCACCTCAGCCAGTTTGTACAGTAAGGTCCTCTTCAAGACATAACGTCAATGCTGCCACTCAGGAGGAGGAGCTGCCATCAGCCTACTTTGAACTAGTGTTGTAAGAACATTTGCCAAAGGTGACTGAAGTCTCAGGGCCACACCTGCTGCACTCCGGTGACGATGTCTGCCCTGCAGGCACATCCTAAAGAACAATTCTTAAGTAGCTATGAGGCCTGAGGTGGGTGTGTTCTTTAAAAAGCATGGCTTAGTCTCCGGGAGGGGTTTAAGAACTTCAAGCATCTGGTACTAAATGGGATTTATCTCCCTACTACAAGAAAATTTGACAGGCTCCTTCTTCTTGCATTTCCTGTTAATGGCTTGATCAGCTGAAGTTGGTTGGGATGGGGAAGTTTGTTCCAGATCTCTGCATTTCAGTGAGTACTGAAAGCCAGGAACTGAAAAACAAGATGTAAAAAACCCAAAATAAAAACTACCAGCACAAAACACCCACTAGGATTAACTAGTGGAGAAGGACTGAACCCCAGCTGAAGCCCACTCAGTTTTGGTAAGCCAACTGCATATTCCGTTCCTTCCCCAAAGCAGTGCAGTTCCAGGTGACAGCAGAAAACCATGTGCTGGAGAAGCAGCAGCCCTGGGCATCAGCCATTTGTAACACAGGGCCAAGTTCTTGCCTGCAGAGAAAAAAACCAAACTAGAGCTGGGGCTGTCTTGTGCAGGGCCAGCGGCTGGACTCCAGTGATCCTTGTGGATCCCGTCCAACTCCAGCTACTCTATGATTCTACTTGTTCTGCTGTAGATTGTTCAGGGCTGGGAGAAGCACATCTGCTGTTCTGAACCACTGAGGCCAAAATGGGATGTGACCCTCAGAAGGGCTCAGGCACACACCTCTCAGGCACTTCTCACAACTAAGAGCAGGCACAGCAGGTACGTCGGTGCAGAACTGGGAGAAGGCGAGCAAACAATCTGACAGGGTGAGATGCTGGCACTTCTGTCTATGGCACTACCTTAGGCACACAGTTCAGCAGCTCATGGCTTCATCCTTTCCCCTTTCCTCAGAAAACAAGAAGAATGATAGCAGTGAAGTTTTTTCCCCGTTCTGTTAGGCATTGAGGTGGACGTGGTTCCCTCAGTTATGTCCGGGTGTTTTAATCATTGTTACTGTTGTGCTCACACTGACAGTGAGTTACAGTGTGCACGCCCAGACTGAGTATTTGAGATTGTGATTCTCATTTCTCATAAACAGGCAGACAGAAAAGCTGAGTTTAGAAAACGTGCTTTATTAGAAAACAAGCCCATGCCATTTCAGCTCTCTGCATACTCACAGACACCTCTGGGAGTTTGTTTCCCAGGGCTGTGTGGAAATCACATTTCCAAGTGCCACATCAAAGCGTGGGAGATGCAAATGTCTGAATCCTGCTTTTCTCTGGCCCATCTGCTTTTGGCTGATGCATCCAAGGGAAGGCTGGGACTTCAAGCTGCTTGAAGTATAACCAAAAAGGGCGATGCCGCACAATGAGACACCCAAGTTCATTTGCAGACAGAACGAAGCACATGCTTCTTTAGTTGCTTGTGTGCTTTTTCTCTTGTAGCTACTCTGATAGCTTCTTCTCTAATAATTGCTTCACCAGAACAGGATTGGACCGTCCTTGTGTTTTCCTTTGTACCAGACCAATTAACTTATTAAGAACTTTTTGATTTCCTGCCTTTATTGCCATAACCTTTAAAGAAAAATAAAAATACAACAGACAACATTGTTACAGGAAAACCAAACATCTTCACTCATTTCCAACCAAGGTATGAATAATTTTGTTCTTTGGACTGTGATAGAAGACTGAATTTTGGGGTCAAGAGATATTTATAAAAGCTGCCTTCAGCCTTGCAATAAGCTCCTGCTCTGCTCCCATGAGAGAACAGCAAGTCCCTACAGCAGCAGGGCCTTACAACTAATAGAAAGAGCTCCTCTTATTGAAGGAATCAGAAGACACTTTTGGATTTTACAGTGTCTGCAGCTTGAACAGCAGCTTCCTGAAAAAGAGCCAGAGAAGTGAGATGGATGTTCCTTGCTAACAGGATCTACCATTTTGATGAATATAATGTCCTGTTATAACAGGTAATTTGCATCGAATCAAAATCTATTTGATAATATTGGTGAGGTCCTTCAAGCACAGACGTGGGTGGTTTTTATTTCCTTCAAGTGCATAATCCTTTGCAACATGATGAATAATTAACTGGTAAAATATGACCTCCTATCAGACAGCCTTTGATGCACAATCACCTGCTACATTGCAAGGGCCGTGTTTAAAAACTGAAAGGATCAGAAATTTCACCTTTGGGCCTTCCTAAAGAAGATGCTACTGCTGAAAGACAAGCATCTGGCCTTCCTACTGTTTGTGTTTCAGGGAAAGCATTCTCTACCTTGTCAGAGTACTGGGCAGAACACAAGAGATGCAAAGAAACAGGAGGACATATTTGTAGATATTCAGGGAAGGGTTGCAAACAGCAACCACACACTGTGCCAATACCAAATTCAGGTGCAAATACAGCTTCTCAGTACAGTCTCTGAATTATTGTCAGTCTAAAGTCTTCTCTGTTGCATGGTGGAAAAGACTCATTACTCTGGATGTGCTATGTGGGGCAGAGTGCAGTATAGTCCCAGTCCTGCACTGTCATAAAGTGCTCAGTGTTGGACTGAGCAGCTGTTTAGAAGCTATTTCATTCTGAAAAAAGTTACTCTCAAAACACATTGAAGTGGGAGTGTGGTTATGGACCTTCAGCTCCTGCACTTCCCAGTCAGTTCTAATGTTCTCTCCCTCCCTGCCTGTGCTTTCATACCAGCCTGGAAATACAGCAGCACTTTTATCAGGCTCTGCAAATGAGTCAAGTTGGATGGAGGTCACACCGACCTACTGCAAGCTCATTTTATCAAAAGCTCTTGCAGAGCTGTTAGCATGCCCCAAAGAGATCTGGAGTGGGTGGTATTGTTCTCAAAAGATGTTAATTTTTTTTCCAAATGGCAAATGGAGGTAGACATTGTTTATATTAGAAGTAAGCTATTCACTTCTGCTTTTACATTTTTGCTCCAGAGAACATATAAGCACTTGTTTTCATTTTGGTTTTTATAAAGCAGATTATATAGACTCTGTCAAGATCCCTTCCCACTCATCCCTTTCATGATCAACAAGGGTTTTTTCCATTTTTTTCTAGTTCAGACCTTGTCAGACTGAGCCACACTAGCTGCTGTGTCTCTTTCCAAGGAGATGGGGAAGAGCCAATCATCCCCCATAGGGGAGCACTTGTGTTGCTGCCACAGCGCCCAGCAGAACAGCAGAGTGGGCAGCAGCTGTGGAGCCGCTGCTGCTGCCACAGGGCTCTGGCTCCTCCCCACCCCACAGCCACTGTCAGGCAGGAGAGCCAGTGAGGCTCCTCTCATTGGACAGAGACACAGACGTGGCAAAAAGTCAGATGCAAGTAGAGTTTCTGCCTTGCCAGCTCTAATAGTCTCTAATTCCATAACTAATATATGCCTTGCTGGCAAGTAACTTCAATCTCCAGCTTCAGAACAGTTTAACAGTGTTGCCCCAATATCAACAGATGACATAAAAATCAGAGTTATGTGGCTGGGTGGCAGGGTCAGGTTAATGGCAGCACAGTTGGAGAGGGATAGGGCCTTGCAGTTTTGCTTTCCTGCATTAAAGTTTTATGGGCTCTCAGAATGACTTAGCACATTAGCCAGACTGGTAATTTGTTTTGTGGATCATTTTGTGTTTCAAAAAACCCACTTAGTAAAATAAGAAAGGAGAAGAAAAGCCTGCTAATATCTTGGCAGCAGCTTTACTGCTTTGGCTCTAGAGCTCAAATGCCATCAAAAGGGAAAAAAAGAGAGGCTATTTTAACCCCCTTTCAGTGCCACAGACTGCCACAGTGCAAAAGGTTCCCAGCACCATCATGATCACCTCATTTTGTTGTCCATCAATCACTGCCTGGCAGATCTGTTCAAGCTCTTTTTGATCCTGTAACAGTTCAAGTTTCTGTTCTTTAACAATTTCAAGGGGAGTCTTCCCTTCTCCCTTCCACAATTCTGCAAGCACCTGAAAATCACAAAAAAAGCAGCAAAGGTCAGTGGCTTCACTTACCAACATTGCTTACATGCAGTATTTTGGTTATGGATCCAAGAAGCCCTATTTTCGCTAAGAGGAGATGGTCTAAATGTGAACAAGCCAATATTTAATCATGTCCCTCTCTGAAAAAGCCCTTGTATCCCCCTCCTTTTCTGCCACCTGTACTGAGACGCAAAGCATTGCCACTTCCAGCAGTCCAGGTTAATGGTTCGCAGCAGGTGCTGCGCAGCCTCCTGCAGTCCGGGCCCTGCCCGCTTCCTCAGTGCTGGGGTCTCTCCAGAGGGGTTTGCTGAGCACAGCCCCCTGTTCCTCGTGCCAGGAGCTGGCACTCCCTGGCTGGGAGAGGAGCCACCACAGCAGGGATGGCTGCAAGGCTGCTCCTCCGTCAGTACTCCTGCTCTTCTCATATCACTCACAGAACTGCCTGGGAGCAGCAAGGAAATGCATCTCCATGAGCAATGGCTCTGCCCAGGAACTGACGATTAGCTGACTATTGTACCAAGTCCAATCCCAGGTAACTCATCCCATTACCAGTCCTCGCCAGCAAGCTGTAATGAGGATTCGTATGACAAAGCAGAAGAAAAATGGTGCCAAGCAGAATGAATGCAGCAGCTCCAGCCCACCTATGCATCATCTCCAAGTACTGGACTGCTGGGCAAACCCAGGCCTGTGGAATAATCACTTGTTAATGCCTGTGTTTTCCTACACTGCAGCAGGGCTATTGCCCTGGAATACACTTGAGAGGAGAGAACATTTATAAAAAACCAATTTCCTTGGGCAGTCATTTTCTGTATTCCCTTTGCTTTTATTTCAGGGCCGTGGGAGGAGAGTAAGAAAACCCTTATTAAAACAGCTCGTTTTGCTCCATCCTGAGCTGAAGATATAATTGTATGTTTGGGCCAGTGTTGTGTCCCAATATGGAAATGAATGTCATGTCAAAGTTTCAGCACGAAATATTCCCTGCAGGATGAAGAAGAGGCTGGGATGGGAAGACAAGGAGGGGCATTCAAACTGTGTGTTAAATAATTTGCAGGGCAGCAAGAGAACTCAGGTAGAATGAAGCACATGCAATGGGATCTTAACTACCCCAGCAATTTGCTTCAGCATGACAAATTTTTGGGTACAAAAGACCTTTGGTTAAAGAGTTCTCTAGTCACAGCAAGTATTTAAGAACTGTGCATTCATACAACTGCTGCAAGAGGATATTTGTTTGCCAGTGGCACTCTGAAGCTTTTTATGGGATCTTATCAACTCTTCTGGAGACCTTGTGAGAGGGTAATGACACACAGCTGCATTGTGGCAGCTACATCTTAATTTTTCCTTGTGAGAGGGCCGAAGGCAGATGACAATATTGAAGTTACTGATAAGCAGCCAGAGTTACAACAGCTGTAAGTAAAGCTTTCAGGTCTTTATACTGAATAAATCAGTGCTGTATATGATGTCTTCTACAAGATCTGCCTTCTAGTGTGATATTTAAAAATCATCATGCCAGTGCTACCTGGAATAACCCTAGAAATAAATATATCCAACAGAGATTCAGCCTGTCTGCAGCTGCTTGCCTTTTTTGTAGTGGTGTTTTTTGGGGTGGTTTGGGTTTGTTTGTTTGTTTGGGGTTTTTGTTTTGTTTTTGTTGCACTCCATTGCTACACCAGGCAGCCCTTCTGCTTCTTCCCTGAGGGATGAAGCAGGAAGGTTTCAGTCCCAGAGGCCTCCCAAGGCACCCATATTATATGTCACCCCACAGAATGAGCCCTGTCCTTGCCAGGCACTGCACAGCGTCTAGCAAAACACCATGGACAGTCTAAAGTACTGCACAAATCAGAGTGGACAATGAATAAGCCCTTTCACTCTCCTGGAAAAAGGCAAATGGGATTTTTAGGACTGGTACATATTCAAGCAGGATGCCACGGGCTGCAGGAGGGGGGAATCTGCAACGAACAAAATCTATCTAGCCAACCATGGCAGAGTTACCCAGGGGCAACACATACATCTGGCTGACTTAGATCAGGGGCAGGACAGCTTGACAGAGAGAGATCCAGCGCTGATTCCTTGTTATGTCTATGCCAAATACTTCCCAGCACTGAGGAAAGCTTGCCCATTAGAAACCTTGAAGGCACCAGATTTTTTCTGTGACAGCTGCATCATGTGTCCCTTACCATTTGGTAACAAGCATCTCCACTTAGTAGAGCAACAATGTTATCAAGGCCCTTGCTTGTTTACAGGTATGTAGGAAAGCAGAAAGAGATGTGGCCAAGACCTGTCTAAGATGTACTTTTAAAAAATGTGTTTCTCCACTTGGCAAGGAGTACAAATCTAAAGAAAGCAGTTTAAAAAACGATTTCAACTCATTTATACAAACTGCCTGCACCAGCACAGGAGGATCAAATTATGAAGTCTCCAGAGCCAAAACGTGAATCTCAAGCCTCATTTCCATTACTGAAATCTCAGTAGCTTCTACTATTGATTCTTGCCATAGCATGATTAGATTTTAATGATGTTCTGTGGTCTCCACCTATGCAGGCACAGCAGCATTGGTCAAAATGAATTAATCAGGACTTACACGTCTGACTGTCATGGGCATCATATCAAACATTTTGCAACTGTGACCGCACCAGCTGACTGCTGTGCCAAGGAATGCTCCAACTGGAAACCCTATCTGCAGTGATCTGCTGCCAAGGGCAGGAGGAAAGAAGCAGGCAGCACCACTCCAGCAAGTCCTGTGGGCACCTCTCCTTTCCAGTGATGGAAGCCTTCATGTCTGGCAGGTGTCCCTCAGCCTCTCAGAGAAGTGGGGGGCAGGTTGGGTCCAGTCCTCCAGATGGTGTATTCATAATTGTCAAAGCAGATGGTTCTGTTTAGATATGGGTACTGTACTCTATCTTTCCCTCTATGGGTACTCTACTTTCCCTGCTATCTACTTTAAAGTAGGGATGCCAAGGCGGTCTGTTGAAGTTATTCTTATATGGGTGAACTATACAACTGCAGCAGCCAGTAAAACCCAAGGTCTGCTCTGTTCCATGGCTTGCTGGGCATGGATCCCCCATGAACCAGTGACAGGGGTGTCCACACGGAGTTGCTCCAGCCTGGCTCTTGGCAGCAGGAACAAGTTTCCACTACCCTGGCTCAGGAACCAGCCTCCTCCCATTAATGCCATACCTCACAGGCAGATCTGTAATGCCAGACATGGACCTGCTGCCAGACGTGGATCTGCTGCCAGCCTGGCAACTTGAGGAGCAAGGCCCCATCGCAGGCATATTCCCCATCGGACTGGTTTCAGCTCTGGGTGAGCAGCACCAACTCCTCGCACTGTGGGCTTCAAAATGGTGCCTCTGGGCTGGGCCACAGGCAGTGTGTATCCATCTGATCCAGAACACACTCTCCCACAGCCCACATGCCAGCAGAGCTGGAAGCAGCTCCCTCCTTTGCACAGGCTCACCAGCCTGGAACTGCGTCGGAGACCTCTGGAGTGGGATGCCATGTTTGATGGGAGGTTGGGCATGAGCTCTGAAATTACCTACATGGTAATTATGTGAGCACACAGTGCCCTTAGCTTGGCACTGCATCCTACCACACAATGCTCGGAGTGTACAGCCAGTGCTCACAGCTTTTATCTGCTTGTTTTACTGCCTTAGACAGCAGAGCTCAAACACAAAACCTTTTAAATAATTTAAGTGGTTAACAGCTTCCTGCAGCGAGCACGTATGTGTACACGTCTGTGTGCTCACCCCATCGAACCCTTCCATCCCTCCCCAATGGATTGGTGTCTGCCACTGCAGATCATGCTCCCCTCCCCAAGAGCTGCAGTTCATCTGCTGGTGTATATATATAGCCCTTTCTGCCCTCGGGCCATCCAGTGTCTCTGCCTACTGCTGAGAATTGTTACAAACATTTGTTACTCCTCTGACATCCAGGCAACCAAAATACTTTTCTAAATGTGGCATGGTTTCTGCAGTTTGATAGCATCATCACTCGGTGAGGGCAAACAGTACTGTGATTTCTGGGTCCAGTTTCAGATCACTGGGGACAATATGGACATTACAAGGAGTTGGTAATTAAATAACAAATGCATTTCTGAAATTCTTGACACTTCACAACCTGTCAGAAGTGCCTGACACACAAATATATCACAAAGCAGAAAATCCTGTAGAAGAGCATTAGTTCCTTGTCCCTACCTCACAAGGAGGAGACTTCAGACTGGAGTTCTGAAGCTTCTTTTTCAAACACAGATACCGAACTGATGGGTGTGCCACAACCCCACAGGCACAGAGCTGCTCTGCATTCCAGTGCTTTTCCTATTAATACTTTATCTCCTTTTTGAAGCTTTTACTTTTCCAATACAAAATTTCCAAACACACATGCCTGAAGCCAGGCACTTAAATCCCTATTTATAATGCCTGTCTTATGCAGCTGGCTATCCACAGACACAGACCAACTTAATTAAGGACCACAAGCATCTCCAACAAAGAAAACAAACCAGAAAGTTCATTCACAGTTCATTAACAGTTTCACTGATAAACACTGAAACAGCCACCTAATGCACTTTCCTGGAGTATAATAATTAATCTGAAAAGACAAATCATTCCACATAAATGAGCTTGCAGCAATTTAAGGTGAATGACTGATTATGGCCCATCATAAAAAAGCCTCTAAATTTTGTCTACAAACAGCAGTACTGTTCCCATCATAACCAGTTCACAATTTTAGATATAAATCATCAAGAGCTGATTTTTCAGACTGTCTAAGGTAAGATGAAAAAAAAAAAAACCAAAAAATCTTTATTTGCTTGAGATCTTCATGACAGCACTTGCATAAAGAAGCAAGGATAAAAGAAAGGCCAGACCTCTGCCACTTTTGACTCAGGTACACCAATGCAGAACTCCTTTTTTGACTACACTTGAATGAGTTCTATCCTTTGCCATGTGCTAATGCTTGGGAATGTAGACCTTACTGTCCCCAGGAATCCAGTAACAGATACTCTCATCTTAACTGCAAGCCATGGATTAGCTCCCACTGACCTTTTACGCAGGCCTGACTGGAATAGTGAAATTGAGATCTACTGTCTGCTCTGCTCAGAAGCAGGATTTATTTGAGTACAGTTCACATTGTTTCAGTCTGCTATTTGGCTTTTGCTTCCTTCTAACAAGCAATAGGCAGATATAACTCTAAGATTATATACACACATAAGGCATTTGTATCTATTATATGTATATGGTATAGATACATAAGTTATCCTTTATCAACACTTTAATTTCCCTTTAAAGCAACCATTGTACTGGTACACAATGATTGTAAAATTGCTACACAACTGAAGTAAGCAGCCACAAATCCAGAGTTCAGCAAAATCAAAAAGGTACTTACCTGCTTTGCTGCTGTAGAAGAAATTTCTTTTTTTTCTAGAAGGTTCAAGAGGTCAGCCAGGAGAAAAGAACTGACTGGGCTAGGGGAGAAGCAGGCAGAAGTTACCTCAGAGAGTAAGGTGATCTATAATAATGTATCTGTGTTACTGCTGCTTGCCTAAAGAACACACAGTTCAGTATGACAAGCTATTTTTCCTCATGTTCAGTACTAATGGCCTGACTATGTCTTACCATCATTGCACTCTAAAGACTGACTGCTACTCTTAACTACATGATCCTCTTCTCTGCCACGTATTTGTCTAACTCCATTCAGCAGGACAGAGCCAAGGCCTGTGCAGGAACGCCTGGAGTAACAAACTTCACAGGTAGCAACTAAAGCAGCCATGAGCAATGGAGTGACATGGTCCAGTCATGAGAAAAGGATCACTTTGTCTCACCACTGTAGCAATGAAGAAGACTGACCTTTCCTTTACTGTAAGGGAATGTTGTTTCAAGTAACTGAGCAGGTCATTCAGAATCCAACCGATTACCTTCTTCGGCTTCATTTGGGTCTGTTTTACCACACTTTCAAAGAATTCTGCTAGTCCGTCTTCATTCTGTTTAAGAAAAGTTAAATGTATCAAAGGGATACTGGAGTGCAAACATGATTACAGAATCACAGAATCGTTAGGGCTGGACGGGACCTCTGGTGATCATCCAGTCCAACCCCTCTGCCAAGCCACGGTCACCTGGAGCAGGTGACAAAAGTTAGAGTTTACAATTAATTATACAATCACACTCAGCACATAAATGCTCAGTCCTAAAGTAAAGTTCAGTTGTGAATTCACTGCAAAGTCACAAGTAATTGGAGTAATTTTATTAACATAACAGCAAACAATCTTACGCCTTGAACAGGAACATACAGTTTTATCTGTCCTCCTGTCTGTTTCAGTGGAACTTCCAACAAATGAGTGATCATTTTTCTCTTAATGCCTCCCTAAAATTAGCATTTGGACAGAAGCTTTCTCGTCTTTGCAAGTGTTTTATGTATAATGCTAGAAAATACAATGCTGCCATCTCACAGGCTGTCATGTTACCTTTTACCTAGAAGAGCCTTTCCTTGAAATTGTCTGCAGCTACTTCACTCTTGATCTTGAAATCACTCCTATTTATTTTGGACTGAATTAATAAGTTTAGCTTACATTTACCCTTCAGTGATATGGAAAGGTCATATGTAAGAAGCAGGGTTTTATTTTTCCATTTTTTTCCCAAGAAGCTATAGTAAGCTTTTACACAGCACGCTAAAAGCTCAGAAGATATGACAGTGGGAGATTCAATTTATAGCCTAAGTGAAATCTGAGATTGTTTTTAGAAGAACAGATACTGTACAGTCTGTTGAATGCTGTGGTGTTTGTCATCAAGGCATTGATGGACCTTTAAATGCAGCACAGAACTCATTAGGTTTACTGAAGGCTGAAGAGGAATGAAGTGGCAGCTCCTGCCTTTTAAAGGAGGAATCCAAATCCAGCACGCCCCTGGACTTCTGCAGTATGTGCCATAAACACACAGAAGGACAAACCAGCTCTCAGAATTCAGGAGGTAACAGCTTAGAGATAGCCAAGGAGCTATTCTAAGTATACAGTCATCACAGCAAAAACATTTCTCATGCACATACTGACTGCAGCCAGATCTCTGAACAGTTAGGTGCAAAAAGAGCAGGGTAACCAAAAAACAAAGCCTGAGTTCTCCATTCACATCCCATCAAAACAGTTTCATTTGTCCTTGTTTTTAAAGGCCATTTAACTGCCATAGCATACAGAATTTCAGACTTTCCTCCTCCAAACTTTCACAACACAAACTTCCAAAAGCTCTGGATACAGCATTTTTCATTGATAATGATGACTTTTGATGGCTTTTGAGAAGACTGCAAACTACTGATCTCTGTTCTGTGAAACAGAACAAAATGTACCTAAATTAATGTCTGTGCTGTAAAATTGGTGTGACAAAAATCAGACCCATTCCCTTCACCTTGAGACCATGACCAAAGAAAGCAAGTTGTCATTCTGGAAAACCACTGAGGTGTTTTGTGAACCAAGGTAAATCTCCTAACTCCCACTAGTTATCTATCCAATACACATAGACATCATTCTCTTCTTCTCCAGCATTCTAATTTAAGTAGCAGTTACTCTCTAATCAAATTATGCAAAACGAAGGCTAAATAGAGGAACAAACTGAACTTAAGAAAACCCAAAACAGTAAAGGAATTACGTGATTACCAAAGCACAGTAAACCTGATTAAAAACTTCGTATGTTAAGCAGAATTCCTAGAATGATGTACTGCCAAGTACTGTACTCTTTCTAATTCACCTCAGGATTCAACAGCACAAACAAACATTCATTATTTAAACAATGAGTTTCTTTACACAGCAACGATTGTCCAATCTAGGTAGCAAAAAACGTGAGCATGTCTGAATGCTGGTTTCTTTACAATGGCTGCAGAAGATTTTACAAACATTCCAGGCAGAGTAGGTCTAGCTACAACATTATGCACAGACAAATAATGTCTGCAGATGCCACATGTCTGAATGCAGCTACACAGCTCAGACGCAGCACGTCCAACATTTTCATCATTTATAGACTACAGAACGTATCCCTAGCAGTGGGCACATCCAGATTTCTGGATACTTACATACAGCCTGGCTGTAGTTACAGTTCTGATCCTGCTGCCAGACCTTTGAAAAATCAAGGACAAACATATGCAGCCTTCGCATTTTAATCAGATGATTTCCAGGCAGCAAGTGCAGAAAAGCCCAGGAAAACTCAGGGAGACACACTTACATATGCTACCAAGTCTCTGAACCCCATACTCACTACTTGTGCACACATAACTAGATACATTCCCTAAAATTTCCTTGCATTTAGTTTTGGGTTTTTTAAAGTGACTGTCATTTTCTGTAGCCAAAGATAAGGGAAACCTAGTAATGCTAGACTGAAATAAGTAAGGCAGAGTGTCAAAACATCAGAATGACTGACAGAAATGAAACATTTTCCTTATTTTCTTGTCATATTTAAAAAAAAATGTAGGCATAACTTGATTAGCTTCAATTTCTGGATACTGCACTACTTGACTTTAATTTGGTTTACATTTTGGTAAACTTCCTTCCTGCCAAATTCACTCTAACTACCAACACACTCACAGACCTGTCCCTTTCGACAAGTCTGAGCTGAAAATCACTGCACGCTCCAACATGCTGGATTTACAGGAATGCTGACTGCCTGTTCTCTCTTCATTCTGAATACTCTAAACTTCATTGAAAGAATACCAGAAATCTGGAATAGTAGCATCATGTTTGTGATCCAGGCCACTCAATACACCCCATGCTCCCATTATGTGCCAAATATGCTGTAATTTATTCATGCAAGTCTCACTGGCATGAAACCTGACATATCAATATTTCAATCAGATGCAAATTTCTTTCTTAAACATGGTTTAAAATTATCATTTTATAGCACTGAGATGTAAAAAACCCTAGTGGTGTAGTGATTTCAGGCACCTTTTAAACAAGTTTAAAACAATACTTTATTTTACAGAATACCATGGTGTCTTGGTTTGGAA
>VWYO01019755.1:35513-46846 GCA_013400275.1 Rhadina sibilatrix | reverse complement strand
TTTTTCCAGAAGAAAAGTTAATCCTTACAGGATGCAACCATCCCTTATGACCTTGGATTAAATTAGCCCTGTTTCCACGGGAAGCTCATTCTTTAGCTCATTCATTTAGGCTCAGCCATTGCTGGCTGCCTTTACATTTATTTACAATAGCACCTGGAGTCTTCACCTGAGTTCCCATTATGTTTAAGGCCTGCAGCACCTCGTAACAAATGAAAGTACTTGAAGGGTTGCAGAATATGTGTTCTGCTTGATTCCACATCACCACTGTGTAATTACATCACTTATTGCTCCAAATATGATCAGAAAAAATGTGTTTAAGAATAGTCAGTGAATGTCTATTTTAAAGGAAAAGGGCTTTTATGAAGGATATGTATAGACACATATCTGAATCCTTTAATACATTGGTAAAGGAGTTCCCCTTTCTCTTCAAAATTATTTTCTGCTACTTTAATTGTAGTGTTTTTCTTATTCCTTGCCTTGAATACATGAACAGACTTACTATTCTTTTTATTTGATTCCACTGAGCAAAAGTCAATTTAACCCTTCTGACAATTCAGGATCAATCTTCTCCAAGACAGAGACAGAGTTGGGGTATTTTTTTTTTCCTGCAGGTAAATCCAAAACCCATGGACCTGAAAGAATTTGGGTTCTGGGTTTTTACAGTTGCTTTCCATATTATCATATTCCTGTTGCTGACTTTGGCTGAATGACCAGATCTCCTGCTAACTCCCTCTGGGACGTTAATATCTTCAGTCTTATCTTAATTTCTAATTTTAAATTCCTGTGGAGACTCCTCTCTGCTATTGTCCCAAATGTGTCAGAGGGAGCTGGCACATGTGTACACAAGCGTAAATTAATTCATCCCTAAAACTAAAGAAAACTAAATAATTGGTTTACAGAAAGAGCTCTCACTAAGACTACAACATGGTCTTGTAAAAAGTTTCTCCCCATCTTTCTTGTAGGCTCCCTCCAGGTACTTAAAAACAGGGAAAAGGAAAAAATAGAATCACACAGACTGAGCTTTTTTGACTTCCATTCCCAGTAACATACGTGGAAAAAAAAAAAAAAAAAAAAAAAAAAAAAACAAAAAAAAAAAAAAACAACCAAAAAAAAAAACACCCACCAAATTGTTTCTAAATACCTAAGAGACAAATAACCATCAGAATTATACTTTATAAGGAGAATGTCAAGGCTCTTTTCTCTCTGCAATATGTTAAGGTAGAGATGACACAAGAAGCAATGCAATACTTATCTTTAGTTTTTGGAAAGACTGCTGCCAAGACAGAATCTTTTTGTAGTTATTGAGTGATGCAAAACAAAAATGGAGAATGGAAGATTTGATCAAATAACAGGAAAAAACTTTGGAGTGAACATATTTAAGCAGCTAAAAAGGAAAAGCTGTGTGTTTATCATCAGAAGATTTTAATAACAGACACCTAAAAACTCATCAGTGGTGCAAATAGAGATGACCATGTCTTGGAAAAAGGGAGAGGTGGTCCCTTTTGGGTGCTTTTGGGGGGGCAATACTTGAAACAAAATATAAGAAATCTTCAAAACATTAGTATTCAATAAGGCTTTATTGGATTTATCAAATGGTTTTCTGCTGCCTGCCAGTAGTAAAACACCAGCAGCTCCTATTCTTCATCCCCCTTCCCTGATAACACAGGCACAAGCTATTTTTCATTTTTAAGACGAGCCTCACACAATTCCAAAAGACAAATCTATACATCCTGCTCTGGCTCTAACAGCAGCTTAGATGGAGATGTCAAAGTTTGAGATATCAGCAATAGCTGACGCAAATCCTATCTCCTGCTCAGAAATATAGGAGAGGATGTGTGGGACAAAACGGGAATAAAACGTCAGGAGCGGGTAGAGAAGACTGAGAATAGTTTGAGGCTGGAAGGCAGATTAGAACAGCGAAAGGAGCTGTTATTCTACCTCTCATAAAAAATACAAAAGGACTTCCTGAAGTATATTACAGAATCACACGGGGTTCAGAAATTGGTTATGAAAATCATCAGGGTGCTGGAATAAAAATTTCATTAAAAGAGATTGAAAGATTGTAGGATTGTTTACAGAAGAGATGAATATAAGGAGTTACGATGAAAATATATTAAATTTGGAGAAGTTAAAGGAAAGAGCTGGTTATTCTTCATTTTGCTGTATCTAAAATCTCAAAAAGAAACGTCCATAAAGTTTTCCAGCTGATAAATGTCAATAATGGAAGTGCTGCTTCATGAAACAGGTAAACTAGTTATGGTTTACCTATTCCTGCTGAAATGTGGCATTGAGGATATATGAAAATAAATATTAAATATTGGTAAACTATAATGGTAATTACAGCAATAATTGCTCTGTTTTACCTCAGAAAGTACTGTTTCTTCAAAGAAATAAGCCTAAATTTGCATCTCTGTATAACACTTGAAATGCAGCTCACAGTTGTCCCCATTACAGTGGATTTCAGGGGTGCCCTTGCACAAAATTCATGATGGTTCCCTGTGAGCAGATGAGCATAATGGACAAATTAAAAAGTAATTTGTTTTTTGCTTTTTCCTTGTGCTATTACCACCATATGGAACTATCCTGACCAAGTTCAGCTCCAGTTTGCTCTGACACACTCCTCTGTCTGCCTCTTGATGCAGTATCTTCTTTTGCAACACATTTTATTACTCCAGGATTCTCATAGGGGAAGAAAATTATAATAATTTCATCTATTTATATTCTTCCTCTGATCATACTCATAGAATAAATCAGCAGAAAAAAAAATTTGCTCAGGTATTCAAAATGAAAATTAATTTAAAAATGCAGGTGCATAGGGCTCCTTCTTATTTCAGAAAAATCACCTTTCATGGGATGCAAGTCCTTTCCAAGCTCCTATTTCTCTCACTAGTTACCCTAGGGTCCCACTGCTTTGTCTTTTCTACTTGTGCATACATTTCTATTGTCCAGTTTAGGTAACTTAAATTAAAATTAGATTAACTGACCACAGCAGCACCAGGAGCCTTTTAATTTTTTAAGTGTACATTCACAATAGCAGATGTAATGGCAAATTCCAGATTTCCTTCCTGACACCCTGATGTCCAAATTTTTGGGTATTCCAATCACCATTGGGCTGTTCCTGGCCTCAGATAGATTTATTTTGCTGTGCAAATTTCACTCAGCCAACCAGGCTGCCACCCAAAGGAGACCGCAGAAGCCAGGCCAGGCCTTGGAACCTCTGTTTAAACAAGCCAAGAGCACCAGGCAGGAGCAAAAAGTGATGTAATTACACACTGGTGGTGTGGAATCAAGCCCTGCAGCTCTCTCTGGTGATTTACATTACACTGATGAAATTGCACTCATCTACAAGGTTATGGGAAAATTAATAACATTAATCAATAGGTGAAAGAATTTAATACCTGAAAAGGCTTGTAGATGAATGGCCAGGAACAGCAATTCAGGTAATTAATGACAAACAAGGTGGTCATTATACAGAAACTATTTAAAAATTACAGCACTTGTGTGTCTTAAGTAATTTTGGTAGAAGATTCACTTACAAAGTGATTAGAGCTGCACTAAAGCTCAAGCTGAACTTCTAAAAGCATGAACCCAATTTGAAAATAGTGTTTTCCTTAAGAACCAAATTACTGGGATTGGCAGAAGTTTTCACTCTCATTTAGTATTTTTAACCTCCAGAACTGAAGGGTACATCTGTAGGAAAGAACAAGAACTTTTGGAGAACAAGAAGCACCTCAGAAGTCCAGTTGCTATTTCACTTTGAGAAGTTCCATCACAGCAAATCTTCGATTCTCCAGATGCACATGAGATGAAGCCTTAGGGAAGATCGTCCTTCATTAACTCCTAGAACATGAATACAGAATTGGAAGAGCTGGACAGTGAGGAAACAGCATCAAATGCCACAGCAGGAAAGATGTTGGTCCTGGGGTTCGATGTCTGGGCTGAAATTCTCCTGAAGGACAATTCTTGTTAGCACACCTCAGGCCATCATTGCCACCATGCACGGATTCACTGCAAGGCCCATGGTTTGATATTTTGCTTTGAACCTCAGCCCTTGCAGTAACACTACATGGAAAAAGGGTTCTGACAGGGAAGAAAAAAATGTGAAATGATGAAGATATTTATGACAAAACTTGGTGCATTTTTAATAATAAACTGTGGACATCTGAACACTAGAGCTAGACTTTATTCAGCCAAACTGAACTCGGGGGGTGGTCAGTAAAAGTAACCCTGATAAAAATATTAGAGACCTTAGTGATTCATTTGTATAAATGTTTGGGGTTGGTGAGGGTTTTGGTTGGTTGGTTGGTTTTTGTTTGTTTATTTTTGGTTTTGTTTTTTGTTTGGTTTTGGTTTTGGGGTTTTTTTGTTTGGTTGTGTTTTTTGTTTTGTTTGTTTTCTGTTTGGTTTTTGGGTTTTTTTTAATACAAGCTGAGATCAGCCAGGTCGTCATTACATCTTTTACTACAAGTTTGTAGCTAAACACCAGGTGGGTAGAAGCAGCAGTGAGAGGTGGGACCTGAGTTCCTGCAGCTTCAAACCTGACTCCATCCTGCTCCATGGATTTGCTTTGGTCAGACCTCCACCCCTGTATTTTATTTTCTGAGATCATCTTTCACATTCACATCATACTCACTATGGCAGAGCATCAAACCTTATAGATTATTTATGTTTTGGGAACAAGGACTGAAAAATTCACAAGGCCTTGTCCATCGACAACTTTCGAATAGAAGTCATTTAATAGTTAAAAAATAATAATAATAAAAAAAAAGTAAAAGGAAATGGAGTGTGAGAGGGAAAAAAAAGCAGCTTTACAATGTACAGTATGCCTAATTATACTAATTACATCATGCAAGTATAAACTAGGGAAATACAAGTGTAAAGAGCAAAACTTTTTTTTCCTACAATGTAGCAAGAATTTGCTTGTAGTTTCAAGGGACTGATTTCTAGCAATGAGCAAACCTATTGGGATTTGTTTTTTCATTTTAGTGATGTAGATTTCTTCAATGGTCTCCGGTGCCAGCTTGATGAAAAACCACCCATCAGATAATGGAACCATGGTTTGAACTGCATTGAATATCTATATATTGGTATTGAATACCTTAAACATAATTTTTAAAGCCTGTGAAAACTTGGAGAGGACTGTTTTCCCCTCTCCCTGTTCTTCTGTACCTGGGATGTGAAACTTCTGCAGTGGAAGCTGCAGCCCAGGGGCTCTGTATTAGAACTAAATTACCAAAACAGAAACATCTGGTTTTCTTCAGTTGTCTGGTCAGATTAAATAATTCTGATTTGAAATTATTTCAGGGACTTGTAGCCAACAGGTTACATCATGGGCATGTAATCTAATTTCTCACCACACCTGAACATCAGGCCTAAAACAAGTGCACAGTAATGCAGAATAAACAATTCTTACAAATTATTTTTCTTAAGCAACCACATAAGAAAAACTATTAATAATCCAACAACTTTCTCTACTAATATTTGATAAGGAACTTTAGGCCCAAACCATGAACAGAAAATATCTTATTATGTTGATATTAATAATACTTAAAGCATTCTTCATAACAGGCTGGAAAATAATGCCATGAAAATGAAGTGTGTTTAATTGTATGTAGCAGAAAAGTGAAAGAAATTTCCCTTTTAAAGAAAATTGTGTCTCAGTGAGTTGGAAATCCTGTATCAGCCTAGAAATTAAAATATTGAGTCAACTTTGTTTCTTTTATTTCTCCTTGGTGTGCTCAAGCAAGAATTGTCCACTAAATGTCTTGGAAAGAACTGAAAATTATGAGTTGTCTTTTACATGCACTAATTTTTGGGCCTCACCCTGATGACCTCAGAAGAAATTTATCAGCCAAGAACTATTTTTTTTTAATTTAGCATGAGTTGTTTTCCTTCTCCCTTGCGCCCAAGTTTAGAAGTACCAAAAGAGCCCAGCTACATTATTAAAACTCTACTTAAAAATACCTTTTCCTTTATTGAAAACCAAAAAAGTTCTCTTGAATGAAAATTGCTTAACACCAGCCAGCATTGAAATTCATTAAAATACGAAAATAACAAACTAACCCTCAACTGCTCTTTTTTCCCCTTACTTTCACTTCAATACAGCCTCTCCTAAACACATGCAAAAAGCTTAAATCCATTACAGAAGGATTATTGACTCAGAAGGACTCATTTATCAAATAAAGATTCACTGGGACAAGCTCCACTAATTGGCAATTAACTCTCATTATCTATGTAGAGACAGAATACCTGCAGATATTTGGGTTTTCTTGTGGAGGTACCTTTCAGCTGCTGTGAAAAGGAGGGTCTGGGGGAAGTCGAAAATCAGTAGCTTTGTTTGAGATTTTTATAGAACTGAAATATTGTTCCTGAAAACAAAAACCACCTGAATGATTTTTAATGTTAAGCAATGCTGGCTTTTTCAGGTTTTCTCCAGAACTAGGTGTTTGCTCCTAATTTTTTTTAATTTTAATGAAGAAGATATTTATGACAAAACCAACACCTCTGGTTTTCTGCAGAGTATGAAAGGGGGCAAAGCTTGCCTAGGATATTTCCAGCTGGTGTTAAATTCTTTAGGAACTTCCAGGTCTTTACATAAAGGTCTTGAGAGATAAAGCAGGAAGAAAATAGATATTCTGACTTTTGAATCCTTAGATTTTCCTGACTCATTTTAATAATAATTTAATAATAGTTTTTCCTTTTACTGCTGGTCATACTGTTGTGTAGCTGCTGTAGTGGAGAAACCACTGCTTGCTAATTTAGAAATGATGTCTCTAATCTGTGAAGGCAAAACCTTCTGCACCTTTTCTCATCTCTTCTTGGTGAGGTGAAAGAAAAGGCACAAAATAACTTTCCTTTATGGGCATAAGTGAAAACACTGAACTTCAAGTTGCTTTGTATCAAAAAACTTGGTTTTTTTTCATCCACCTGACCTCCTGCAGGTCCCTCCATCAACCCCTTTGGTGCAGGCATTCCTTTCTTGAACATCTCTCAGGTGGCAGCTTGAGTTTTCCAGCGTAAATTCCAGTAGAATGGAAGCTGCAGCTGCTTCACATCGCTGGCCTTTCTGCCGTGCCTCTTCTCCTCCTGCCATCTTCAGTCAGTCCCACTGACTCTTCAGCAAGGCTTCCTGCCAGGGTAGCAGGGGTATTGCATACCTCATCAGATGCCTCTCCTCCTGCCGTTCTCCTTCAGTGGGGCTTCCTGCTGGGGCAGCAGGGATGTTTTCAGTCGGCTTTTTTTTGCTCTCCTTTGATTCTTCTTTCCACTGTCTTGCAGCATTCAAGGAATCCAAAGGTTGATCCTCGTTCGGGCGCCATCTGCAGAGGAATCAAGAATGGGACACCACTCCATGATCAATAGGATCAAAGTGAGCCATTTATTGCAAAGTAACAGTACCTTTTATACCGTTTTCAGCCTTAATCACACATTACATGCTGCTTTGCAATTGGATATACCCTAGAAGCACGTGTTAGCCTTTTAGCCTGGATTGGTTGATGGCTTTTGCACATACAGCAGGTTTATGCAGTCCTTCTTTTGGCTTCTATCCAATTCTCACATTCTGAAGCTGTTAGCATCCTTTGTTCTTCTTCAGACGTGACTTCTGTCATCCCTTGTTCCTTCATGTACGTGGCTTTGCTGCCCTTGAATGGTCACAGGCCTTATTTATCCACCATGTCCCCATTTCTGGAGGAACCTATCCTCCACATCAGAAGGAAATTAAACAGATGCATCTTGCTAATCTGAATTTTAAAAATGCTTTGGAGGATTTCCTTCTCCAGGGGTAAGGAAAGCTGTTCAGGTAGTCCTGGTTTGCTTTTTGGAAATACAAATGGCACTGAAGTCCACAGTTCTCTTCAAGACACCTCCCTGTGGTTTAAGACTCTGCTATGAATTTGCACGTGCATTGCACTGTCTAAATTCTGAGGAAATCCCCTTAAGGATCAGACCGGGGAGCAAATTGAGCAGAATTAGGAGAAATGCAGATTTTTAGTGTTTTCTTCCTTCAAGGCTCAATTGATTAGCACTAAACAGACTGGTGGTTATAATTAAAGTAGCCATCATCCTAAAATTTAGCTTAAAAATTCACATTCCACCCTGACTGAAAAAGATAAGCATACCAGAAAATTTGTAAGTAACTTGGTTGGTAACTTGTATGAGATGAAACCTTGGTTTTCCTAAGAAAAAAATAAGTTTCTTGCATACTGGCTCCAGGTGGTGAACTTGAGAGTGTCCTGACCCTTAAAGGACATCAAATATTGATGGGTGTTGGAGGAGCCTGAGCCTGTACAAAGCAAAACACAATATCTGAAAATATTCTTTTATCAAATTTATGTGGTGATTTGAGGAAAAAATATCAATTTTCTGATTTGGTGCTTGGGTGTGTAGAGGATAATTCAACTTTAGGCTCCCGGGCACAGCTGTGAGTCCCCAAAGTAAAAGGCAAGTGGGTCAGTAACAGGGGACTGCAAAATTCAGTTTTATGTGGAATTTAGCCCCCGTTCCCAAGCCCTTCACAAGTATGTGTTCTACCAAGGGCTCAGAGAAGCTGATTCATCTTCTGTTTAAAGAAGCATTTATATTCCTGGCTGTATTATTTGCTCGTATTCCTGTTATTCATATTTGGTTTAAAACAATCTTAGAAATTGAATAGAGAGGTTGGAGTAAGGTTCTTTCTTACCAAGGCTTTAACTGGTCACTAATTCATCTGAACACACAGAATGCTGTGTTGCCCATGGATTACTGGCTTGTTGAATTGCCAGAAGCACCTTTTTAATTTCCAAAGCACTTTGAATCCTTCAGGCAAATCCTGCATGTGGGATTATTCAGTAATCCCATTGCTGATGGGATGGCAAGCAAAACTGGCCACCTTTGTTTTGGGATCTTCCTAATTGCTGCCTCTCCATGGTGGGGAGACTCCTTCCTTGTTTGCCTGTTGGCATATCTCCCAAAAGAAGATTCAGATGGCCACATGTTCTCAGAAGGAGGAGGACAGGGGGTGGGCAAACAGATGGTTTGGAGAAAGAATCCATCACCATTTGGGATTACACAGCAATCCATTTGCTAGACAATTCCCCTGGTCCTGAGATTCATTAATAGATCGTGTCCAATTTCTATTACTCTGCTGCTCGTCCATCCAAACAGGCTGGGTTTATGCTAGCAATCTTTTCTTTATGGATAAAATTCTTGCCCTAAAGTTCTTGCCATTTCTGCAAACCTTGGGCTGAGGAGGTGTGTGTGTGTATTTCTGTTTCTGTGCTTGTTTTGATGCCTCCCTCTCATTCTCCATCTGATGACTTCTGACTTAAGCACCAGTCCCACAGCACTGCTCATCCAGCTGTAGGCTGTCCCAAACATCTGCCTGACCTTGCTGCCATGTACAGGCTGCTGTGACATAGACACCGTGAAGGGCAAAGGGATTTTTGGATCCTCCATCACTTCACGTTCTGTCTGGGTTCCTACACAGAGAACTTTTAAAATACCTCACGTACCTGGCAGGTCTCTGTTGAGCGGCTTTGAGCAAAGATTACCTGAGAAGCCCCTGAGAAGTCCTTGTCTGCCTGCTTGCTGTGCTCCTGGAGAACAGAATGTATTTTTGTGTGGAGAATAATGCTCTGACCCTCTTTGCCCTGACCAAAACCTTGTGGGCAGCGTGCCCAACACACATTCCCATGGTTATTTAAATCCTCCTCTGCCTCACAGATCTTGGCGAAATTTATCACACTGCAGGTCATGGCCACAATTTCTTCAAGAGGGGGAAATGTGAGGTTACTGCTAAGGCTTTTGGGAAGTTCCCCATGGTTTTAGTGAAAGGGTATTTTACTGAGCTGCTGCTGACACAACAGGCATGTCAGCTGCAGCACCAAGGGATGTTTTCAGGCATAACAGACTTGTCTGCGTTGTCTGAAAGACCTTCTAGAATTTTTTCCCCCACAGATGAAAAGTTATGGGTGAATAATGCACAGGGAGGGTTTTCAATGAACACCAATGCATGAAAACTATCAAGAGCACTCTTAAAAGTCTCAGTATTTTTTTTTCCACAGACCACCTTCTGTATCTTCACAAGAGACCTGGTTTCCATCACTTTGTCCTTGTTTGTGAAGGTCATAGAAACACAGAATGTTTTGGGTTGGAAGGGATCTTAAAGACCATTTTGTTCCAACCCCATGGTTGGAACCCATGCCATGGTGCAGGGACACCTTCCACCATCCCAGATTGCTCCAAGCCCTGTCCAACCTGGCCTTGGACACTTCCAGGGATCCAGGAAAGCCACAGCTTCTCTGGACACTCTGTGCCAGGGCCTCCTCATCCTCACAGGGAACAATTTATTCTGAAGATGCAGCAGTGCTTTACTATGACCTTTTTAAGGATGCCATCATCTGGATTTACACCACAAAGTGACAGGAGATCTCTCAGCGCTTCAATATTGATGCATTTTTGCAGCCATCTTGCAGTGCTTCTAGGAAAGAATGAACCACTCTCAGGAAGCTCAGGATGATCCAGAAAAAAAATTTGACTCCTGGAACTTCAGTTCTAATGTTGACTTGTTCCAGAATTTCAGAATTCACAATTATGAGTCTGCAATTAAGTTACTGACAAATAAGTAAAATGAGGATCCTAGCATCAGAACATAAATTAAAAGAATTCCACATTTTTATCCCTTAATATTCTGCCAACAGAACTGATACTTTTAAAAACGTTTCTTGTTTTTTAATAAGAAAGGCTGGCAACATCATCCCCTTTGTCCCAAATCTTCATTCACGTGTATTTTGAGATTCTTTTTTTTTTCCAAGTCATGAAGATCTGAGTAGTTATTTTCCTTGTGCCTTTGGTGGCTGCAGGTTCCCCTCTGGTCAGTGGAAAGCAGCAGCCTGACAAAAGCTGATGCTGCTGGGTCACAGGGGTTCTTCCCGTGGCCATAAAAATTTCAGGGAGCTCTTGGATCAGAGCTAGGGTCAAGGGGGAAAAGAAATTCAAGACTACATCCACAGGACTAAATTCCATGTGACTCTATCTCCTTTAGAAATATATCTGGGAAGCCTGTGAGTCACAATTAAGGACCTAATATATAACCAAGATGTACCTTCTTTCTCCAGGTACAGCCCGATTTTATGAAAACTGGGAATGGAAGCTTCATCAGCTTCAGAGTTTGGTTGTACAGCCTTCACTCAGTGCATTTTTCCTGGCTCTAGTGAGATTTCTTTTTTTCTTTGCTTTTAGAGAAGAATACATTTGATTTGCAGTTTTAAACACTGCACATACATCCTAAGTGGAATTTGTTGTGCTTGAATCTCAGCTGTAAGTTACTGCGCTATGTCTTGGGTTGCAATGCA